>OZ025240.1:36897472-37149972 GCA_964019155.1 Osedax fenrisi | reverse complement strand
TTTATATCGATGACACACACACACACACACATATATATATATATATATATATATATATATATATATATATTTATTTATTTATTTATTTATTTATTTAATTTGAATCAGACATGCATAACAGAGGTCCATAGAATATACAATAATTAAAACTAACAACAATTAAACGAAAACGAAATCTAAAATATTATCTAAATACAGATTTATACCATAAGGTAAATAGTTGCGAAGGGCACAAGATATTATAATAATAAAGTTGAATAATTAACGAATTACGAGAATTTCGTATACGTTGATAAAGTGAATTATATGATTTACGTAGTTTAATTGTTAAATTATTAACATTATCATATAAAAACATCAATGACGCGCTATTTCGACGCTTATATTTCATCACTATACGATATGCGTTATTATATGCTACCTTAATTTTTTGCATGTTGGCCCTATTCGGTAACCATATACTACTAAGGTAGATATTTGAAACAAACGATTTAAATAGAATAATCTTAGTAGCTTTAGAGCAATGGCTAAAATTATTCGCTATCATATAGCTTTGTTTATATAGCTGTTTGATATTATTATATATATCAATATCATCAGACAAGTCTTCTGATATCCAATGTCCAAGATATTTATACGCTTTAACAACATTCAAAAGTGTATTACCTATGTATAACTTTACTGGATTATGTATAGATGAACCATAATAGATAGGCAAAATGACAGATTTATCTATATTATATGTTATGAAGTTATGGCCAGCGAACTCTTCACAACAATTTATCAATAATTGCAGACCTTTCAGTGATGGTGAGAATAGAGCTGTATCGTCAGCATAGCATAAATTATTAATTATCTTCCCATTTAAACAATATCCTGATTTTATTTGATTTAATTTCACAATCATAGGATTGGTATAAATATTGAATAGTAAAGGTGAAAGAATTCCTCCTTGACGGACACCATTCGAAACTGGGAAGCTATTTGATGTATTATCACCCCACTTAATATAGATTCTCTGATTTCTGTACCAATAATTTAAAAAATTTATTATATAAGATGGAACATTATTATCTTTTAATCTATGAAATAAAATATTGTGATTAATTTTGTCAAAAGCTTTAGATGCATCTAGAAAAGCTACAAATATATTGGTATTGTTATTATAGTAATCTTTTAAGTATTGCTTAAGTGCAAAAACACACATTTCGGTTCCAAGGTTTTTTTTAAATCCAAATTGATTATCAAGAGTAACCAATAAAGAAGATATTCTATTATATATCACCTTTTCAATTAGCTTACAAATAATATTGGATATACATATAGGACGATAGTTAGAAGAGTCATTCGATCTTTTATTTTTGTTTTTAATTATTGGTAGAATATAGGATAATATTAACTTTTTTGGAAAATAGGAGTGATGTAACATGTTATTAATGAGTAATACTATGACTTGGATAATAAGACTATTTGAATTAGAAATATGTTCTATGGAAATTCCATCAGGACCTACAGATTTACCACCTTTAATGGAATCTATAATAGATGAAATCTCAACCGTATTTGTATAAACAATTTCATTAACATTAATTTTATTATATGGGTACGGAATAGAATTAGTACTGTTAAAAATATCATTAAAATTATCAAACCAGAATTTAGTAACATCAGCTATACCATGTGCATTCTCAATGTTATTAGGAATAGAAGATTTTTTTTTCAAATTATTTGAAATTAATTTCCAAAAATTATTTCGATCACTGATTATATTTAAGGCAATATTATCAGCTTCTATTTGTTTACATAACAATTTACTATGGCGTAATTCATATTTAAAATGTTTTCTTGCATTAACCATATTGTCATAACATATTCCAGCTAGAGGTTTTTTATTTTGTATCCAAGTTAAATAATATGATCGGGCAATACAATGTTTTTCCTTAACAATACTATTCCATTCCGAACGAGCGTATTTACTATTATTAGATTCAAAACATATATCTTTAGAACATTTTAATAGTATATTTATTAACGAATTATATAAATATTCAGAGTAATTATGATTAATATCAAAGGAGTATATATGATTTATTAATATACATAATTCTACTTTAGTGTCAATATTGTATTTTAAAATTTGATTCCTATTCAGTCTATTCCATTTAATTATTTTATGAGTTACACATTTGTTAAATAATGATCTAGGGACATTATTCTGTCTAATCACAATAACTAGAGGATGATGATCAGAAATTATAAAATCGTAATCAATTTTAATATCAATTATAGATGTATGCATATTATGCGTAGATAAAATATGGTCTAACCAAGAACAAGATTTCCACGCGGAACTAACGCACGTATAGCTATCAGAGTTTAGAATAATTTTATCAGACATGACAATATTTGTATCTGTGCAATATTTAAGTAAAATATTACTAAATTTTGAATTATGGTTAGAGATATTAGAGTTAAAATCTCCAATTATACAAAAATTTGATGTATTTAATAATTCACAATATAAAAATAGTTTAACAAGACGATCTTCAAATAAATCAATATTATTTGGACTCTCATAAGGTAAATATATATTAATAATATAGAAATCAAATAGTCTAATACATATAAGCCAATCATAAGTAGAGTTCACTAAAATGTATATATATATATATATATATATATATATATATATATATATATATATATATATATATATAATATAATATATATAATATATAATACTATACGTTCTGTAAATTATTTCCTTTACAATATTGTAGATGCATGACCTTATCTAACATGCTCACTGACTAAATCACTATTACGTTATTTATTCTGCAGTAGACTTAAATACTGTAAGTCGCTTTTTATTATATTTTCTAGAAAATTGATGAACAAATTAGATTCGATACAGAGTAGATAATATGTTCGCATAATATTTAAACTTAAGTATTAATCGTAGTAAAATTACCCTATTTATATAAATACGATATTTGCATAGTTAATGTTTTCATATGTGTACAAGTTTCGCTTACTTTGCATAACCCACAAGGCTATATACGTGGACGTTGCGGAGTAGGGGCGCTGGAATGATTTTGATTGTAGGGGGGCCAATCAATCAAAATAAATGTTGTGGTAAAAGTGGAGGGTACCAATACATAGGAGGTTCCCCTAGATTTTAAAGTGGAGGGATATACCCCCCCCCCCGTCCCCCCTGATGCAGCGCCCCTACTCCGTAGTATCTATCCTACATGAGAGATGGCATCCGATGAACCACTGTGTCCATGTCGTAAATGTGACCTAATGACCCACTCGCTGTCCCATTGCTCTCATCTATGTATGATGCTTTCGCTGTTACTACTCGGAAGTATTGTAATAGTATTACTGATTAGTTACGCATTATATAATATTTTGTGATATTTTTAAATGAAGACTGTATTCGTAATACGAATTTCGAATATATGTTATCGATATAATTTATTAATTTAAAATATATTATTATTCGTTTATTTTCTTCGACGCACACACACATATATGTGTATACACCGTACACCATACACTAACACCCACACACACTGTGCGATATCGTGAAATAGAGTGCACGCGTACTCGTGTGCGTATTGGTATGCGCACGGCGTGTGTAAGCACCTGTGTAAGTACGTACGTATATGTGCGGTATAGGTTGAACGAAATACCCACATGGTGTATATCCCCTGCAGGGTTACTACGGTTGTTACTACGGTAAATATACTTGAATGTTAGCTAAACCATAACATTGTTATATAACTTATATATATATATATATATATATATATATATATATATATATATATATATATATGAATACTCATGCGAGAATATTTGAAATATCTAACTGATACTTCGCCATGTTAAATTCGTTATTTAACAAAGATGTAAACTTTACATTTCCTAGGAAAATTCCTTAGCGATGAATTCAATAACATAGCGCGTGAAACCTTGTCGTTGTATATAGGAGAAACTAGAGTTTTAATGATAAAAGCACGGATCTAAAGAGATCGCAAATAATTAGAGAATTAGTTCATTTATATATATATATATATATATATATAAACGTATATATAGAATGTAAACATACCATGATATATGCACATGCATATAGGTCGAGGGTTGAGATTGATTGGACAGTAGATGGGGAGTGATAAAGCGGGGGAAGAGGGACATAACAGAGCTATTCCTATAGGAACACGTGGACGCACGTAACGTCTAAATATAGAATGACAATAGGTAAATGTTAACAAGAGTTTCATCGTAGATACATATACTGTTATGCAGCCAAATCAATAAGTTATATATACGTAATTATACACATGTATATATATATATATAATATATTATATATTATATATTATATATATATACATATATAATGTACTACCTATTCTAGTAATGAACTGATTGCAATTAATACACTTGTTCACTGCTATAGCCTACACAAAGAGCTTAGGTACACATACCTATAGGCACAACACTATAGAGGGTGCACTACTTCCGATATATCAACGTCCGCCGGAAGTTGTCCGGTAAGGGTGATCATATGAACCGAAATTTGTGACATTTTTAAGTATACAAAACGCTCTAGTAAATATCTTCTAGAGAATAAAATAAAAAGTAAGTTACACAATTTTTTTGCCACATTTGAACAATTTTTGATGTGTCGCCCGTGATTTTAAGATTAAGTATAATTTGCATTGAAAAAGATACGATTTACATTGTTTTTAAAATATCTATATAAATATTGGAATTAAAACACAAATAATTATTATATTTAGATGAAACATTAGCAAATTGTTTATCATATAAATATATAATAAAATATTACAAAATTAAATTTATAAGGAAAAAATCCTAGAAATTGCGAGGATTTTCCAGGAAGGCAAAAATACTTGTTTTTCCAATTACAATATAAGTAAAATGTAAAAAATATATATATGTTATAAAAGCTAAATAAACAATTATTTATAAAAAATTATTCAGTTTTTCTTAATAATCATTTTTGCAAAAAAAATGGCTTTTTTCCTAGAAATTTTGATAATTTTTATTTTATTTTTTTTAATTTATAACAATATTGTTCATATTGATCATATACTAATTAGTAATAGGTTGATATACAGATGAACAATTTAAAATAATAAATATAAAAGTTTTAAATAAAATAATAATAATAATAATAATAATAATAATAATAATAATAATAATAATAATAATAATAATAATAATACAAATAATAATAATAGATCTGCGCAATCTAGAGTCATGGGGTAAAATGGGTAAAATTGGAAATATTTATTTCTGAAAAATTTATTTTGATATTTTTACGAAACCTTGATACAATATCTAAAACTAAATAAAAATAAAATTAGAGAATTGTATTGTTCTTAGAATTCAAATCTCTATATATAGATCTTATAAGATACAAACTATCATTATCTTTTAATATTGTGATCACCCTTTAAGGGTTATAATGTCCGATTACCTTCTCAATCGAAAGAAGTATGCATTATTAATAATTATTAAAACTTTATTCACGTAATTATGAGTAATATAAATATGAGTAATACATATATAATTTAAAGAAAAATTATATTTATTATATATATATATATATTTATATATATATTTTACTTATATATTATTTTATCGTTTATTTATTTATGTATTATTATTTTACTAAAATACAAATTATAACTATCTTTGTTATATGTGTGTATAAATAAATAATATATCTATATATATATATCATGTATATAAATCACGATGATAATATCAACACGTTATCAGTGATATATGCCCCTTATCATTATATTATTCCTTCACTGTATATTATAAATATATATATATATATATATATATATATTTATACTAAAAATATGTACACCAATACTAATAATATAGTATATATGCTATATATAGAATCTTTTATAGGACTATATTTATTAATTATTGATATAAAATATTGATATTCCTTTATGAGATGGTGGTATACCCTGTACAAAATATTTTTTTTATTTATAAGATTTGTATAACATATTAATATCATTCAAGTAATGACTAATATATCTATAACTATGCAATGTATATATATATATATATATATATATATATATATATATATATATATTATACGTATATTAAACAAGGGGGTTTCGCACGATTTCATATCAATTGATAAGAAAAACCAACATTTTTTAAAACTCTCCCACTTTAATGATTTTAAATATAATTTTTTCAAATAAATATATAATAATAATACATCATTCTATAAAACGACCATTTTTTTATTTATAAAATAAATATTATTTTTAAAATAAAAGTAACATAAAATTATACATAATTACAACACACTATTAATAATGATAGAAACATGATATAATATTATAATTATTAAATTATACTATTAAAAAAACGGAATATCTACGAATGTGTATGTCATATAAACATACACTAATTGAAATAATTTATATTAAATAATACAATATTTCACGACTTTTTAGTAGAATACAGTTCACCAAATTAAAATACTAAATAAATGACAATCAACGTTTAGTTAAGTATTTGTATTGTACTATGATGAATGTTTATTTGTAATAGTATGTGTTATTAATATCATTTATAATTATAAATATAAACAATTTAGGTTATATTTTTACATTAACAGATAGGTGAATGATAGTATACATTTTTATAGATAATTTTTTAGATAATTAAGTATTTTTTAGATAAAAAAATATAAATTTGTTTATAAATGAAAATTATGAATGACTCGTCATTGCAATATAATATTTTATAAGTTGTAAAATTATTAATTAAAAATAAAAATGATATAAGTATGATTAAATATGTATTTTACTAGATTTTCTCTCTACAAAATGATTCAAATATATAGTATAAATTCATTAATTAACTTTGATTTTAAATATTATATTTCCTGACTTGAAATTATTTATATTGTCATATTATTTCATAGAAAATTCTGATATAAATATATATATATATATATATATATATATATATATATTTATATTTATTAATAATGTATATAATATAATTAATAATAATTATACAATTATCTTTTATATATAAATTAAATTGTCAGTTATTTATTGAAAGTAATTACTTTTGAACTTCTCATATGATATCAATATTCCATATTTTAGCATGTATTATAACGTATCATCATCATATATTGTGTTGTTTGTATACTCTAATAATCATAACATAAACATTAATTTTCTCGCCTATATATTTAGAGAGTGTATCAATATAATTTATTATCGCCATTATCAAAATTGAACTTGATTAACACTTCGCTGGTAGACTTTAGTCTAAAAAGCTATAGGCTCCATGTTTTGCATAATATTGAAGTATAAATTTATACATAATAAATTTAAATTATTGAATTATATTTAATAAATACAATGGTTCTATTATTTTAATTTAAGTAATGTTTTATCTCTTATAATATGAGATATAACTTTTTAACTTATCGGAAATCTACAGGAGAGTGCACTAATAGTACCTATTTGCGATGACCATATTATATATTATATCTGATAATTAATAATACTTCTATTCCTTAACTTAATCTAGAAGTTTATATTCAGGGGAAAGTAACCTAATACGTACATTTTAACAATAAATGGTCTTAACATACAATATATTAATATTATATTATTGTGATTTGAAAATTTTATTTAATCTTTTAATTACATAGATGTCCGTATTCGGTAACCTTGTAACCTTGTAACCAATTTGTTTAGACACTGCGATCAACATCAGTAATGAGTTTTCGGCGGTGTATCGTATATTAATTATTATAAGCTATATTAAATAGATATGTTTTCAATTTGACTTTAAAGGTGTGGTCGAAAACTATAGATCTAATTGAGTGAGGTAGGGAGTTCCATAGTTTAGGTGATATTATAGAAAAAGGAGATTCCTGTTTTTTATTTAGTGATAAAGTTATTGGTATATTTAGTTTGTATTTATGTATTGTTCGTTGTGGTCGATACCAGTGTATGAATACGGACACCCTATGTTATAATACGGATACCCTATGTACCATTAGATAAACTATATATTATTGATGAATCAATCAATAATACAATTTAAGTATCTTAATAATACACATTTTAGATTTAGCTTTATTGGTAGTATTAATATTATAACGCACGCGATTTATATGAAAATCATAAAATTTCATACGCTGCGCGCTGATTGGTTATAGAGTGTCCGTATTAGGGACGTATATGACCTCTAGATAAATGCTTATAACTTAATTAATATTTTATAATAAATATAATATGTATGTATACAATGTTTAGAATATTTTAGATTTTAATAATATATTGTTATTTTTTTAATTTAATCATTTGTATATTCTTGAGAAGGTTTTAAGTTGACATTTGTATTTAATAAATTTAAAATTGTAATAAAAAATCAGTTTATTGGATATATCAGCAATATTTTGTATAATCACAAAATAAAAAATACTTTTTTAGACTATTTATATAATTATGAATATTTTATTCATTAAACATTTTTTTGTAGGATTTATGGTTTCAGATATACTGAGAGTGTCAGTATTCGGGCACTGTCCGTATTCGGTTACTTTATCCTATAATATATATATATATATATTGTATAGATTATATTCTATATGTAGGTGGTTTAAATAAATTATATATATTTTTAAAACAAAAAATTGTACTATCATTGTCGAAGATTCAACGATATTTTGCAACAATATTTAAGGAATATGTATTGCCAATGGACTATGATTTATTATGATATCCCGTATTTCATTGAATCTTCCAGACATATTGCTGGCATTATCATAATTTGTAGCTCTATAAACTTTTATATTTTATTATTATTTTAAAAATTTCTATAAAATATTAGCGACATATTTACTAGTGTGAGAATGAATCCCTGCAAACGTCAAGATTCATTTAATAAGCATACCTTCCTCGGTATATATGACGATGATTGTTAACTGATATACATGTGATATATCTGGAGTTGAATCTACTCATATAAATATATGAATATATCATATTAATAATATAAATATAAAAGTTTATAGTAAACTATAATATTTAAATTAGTTATTTCTTAAAGTATTTAGTTCTCCAATACTAATCTATAAGTAATGAATCTCACATCGCATAATAATAACATATACGTGATTTATAGGATAACTCGTCATGGTTGTTTATATCATATTAGCTCGATGTCCTTCCCACAAATGTCAGTCTACAATACTGAGGCTGTAGGAGGCCTTGATAATAGTTACCGATAATACGAGAAAAATTGACGTTACATTAATTACGTAAGCTTCTGGTGCTGCGGGATTGACCAATCATCGATCACTAATGCATGCATGCATGCGGGAGAATACACGTGTTTGTGATCAGTATTTCCTATAGGCTAGACACGGATATTAAAACTTGAATATAGGTCATTGACCAGTATATATATATACATACATTATATATATATATATATACTATATTATACACAAGCATGTATTCAGTTTAATGATGTATAACTTATACACCTCCATCGGGTGAACAAGTCAAGTTTTAACAATATATACTTTGTATCTATATAGTATATAGTTATACATCTTTAGATACAAATATACTAGTATATAACTATAACATAAACATCATGTACATTGTATGCCACGCACACCATTTACAGCATGAACATCATGTATATTGTATGCCATTATTACAGCATGAAAATACTGCACATTGTATGAGATGTGTACATGATGTATATATATATAAATTGTTAATATAAATAACTATATAGTATAATATAAGTTTTATATGCATACACACACACAAACAAACATGTACAGTGTACGACGTACCCGTATACACATACACATACACACACACTGTAAATATTGCCGCTTACCACATATGGAACAAATCTATTATAGGTACGGTAGGTATTTCCGTATCAGAATACTGATCTAGAAGTAGGTATAGTAGTATATAATATACTGGTAACATGACTATATACAGGCTACTTTCTCATCTGTCATATTTAATGAAAGTAAATTATATATATATATATATATATATATATATACCATGGTTAATATTGCCTTGCTTACGAGGAATGCAGACCCTATAATGCAGGAAGCATATCTCTTATAATATCTATAGATACGCCTATAGGCTATATATATATGAACTATATATATGAGCTATATATAAGATTATATATAAGTTATTATATATATATACGCATAGAAATACCCATACGCACGTATACGGTTGTACATATACGTTGTACACTGTATAATTTACAGTGTACATAATACTAATAATAATAATAATATTAGAAGATTTTAATTTTTTGTTCTGTTAAATTATAATGATATTTATATAATATTTTCTTCTAAAGGGCTTCAAAATAATATGACTATTTTCTGTTGTTGTTGCCCGTTTATGTATTTATTACATGTACTCGAATACAACTATTTTAGAGGAATGCATCTGACTTTTCTATTATAATAGCTTTAGCCTGATGTATATATCCTATCCTAAAGGCTCGATATAAGAGGAATAATGTCTATATATATTACGATGGTTATATGCTATATGCCCAGTATACTCGGTAGATATGCCTTAGGCCTGAAACACTCGAAACAATAGATATATCCTATAGTTTACAGTGTAGGCCCGATGGGCTCGGACAATACTACGCCTACTAACGACTGTTTCATCGGAATCATTATTGTCCTGGTCGGTTCTGAGTTTATGCATAGCTACGACCTTGACCTCTGTACTCGACTGTTGACCACTGCGGTTCTAATGGCGGTTCCGGTGCTAGACGTTGGCGGCGGTTCACTGGTAATAGGGAGCCGGGCCGGGAAATACCGTCGGGAAGTGGGGAGTCGCGCGATACGCCCGCAATACGCCCGCGATTCTAGGGAGTACCGCGCTCCCTGTGGGCATTACGACGCACTACCTGGTATTCTCGCGGCCGATCTCGCGTTATCTCGACGGCACGAAATTCTCGCGGAGACTCGTTCTTTCTCGAAGTTGATGAACGCGTACGAGAGAGTGCGAGAGAGCTTCGCTATGTCTATATCGTATTGAAGCACTAATCTAAGCCAATTATAGGCTAACAATATCATCGTCATAAGTATATACAAACTTTTCGTAGAGTTAACAATGTAACGATAACTTTTGCATACCATTACGTAATATAACTAAAAGTGTATGGTCCTATAGTTTATTACCAAATATAATCTTAGATTTATTTATATATATATATATATATATATAAAATATATATATATATATATATATATATATATATGTGTATACTTATATGTACTATTACAAATTAGGGTATAGCGAATTCAATTTATATATAAATATCCTATAGGGTACAAATCGTTAAAATATCACAATAATTTACCATATACCCTAAATAAGGTACACGACTTTTAAACTCACTAGGGTACAATATACATATTTTTAGGGTACATATATATTAAATATTAGGGTGCATGACTGTTAAATGCACTAGGGTACACTCTATATATATTTATTTATTAGGGTACAGCTATGTTAAATATTAGGGTACGTGATTATTATATTTGCATTTCATACAATTCAATTATTGTACATATCATACAATTACATTAGGGTACAACCAGTTAACATTCTTTAGGGTACAGTTTGATCAATTTTAGGGTACTAATCGTATTTATTCAAATGTTACCCTAATTAGGGTACAGCTATGGGGACACTACTTACACCCTAAAAAGGTACTTGCAGTACCCTCATTTTTAACAGTGTATGCATGAAACTATAATATATGTGTTAACATAGTCTATATAGGCTACATGATATCCTTCTGTCAGTAATGTAATAAGGTATTACTAATTATAAAATACAATATATTGTATATACTATATACTGTATATACTATTGTATTTACTATATTAAACAATATATAATAATAGATTATAAATATATATATATATATATATATATATATATATAGAAAAGTTAAGAGTGGCAATTGTTAATGAGTTAGCGGGTATTACTAGGGAGTTACAATATAGTCCCTGGTATTACAATAGCTGATGTATGTGAATGAAAGGAGCGAGTAATTGGAGATATATCTCCAATTTCTATAGAGATTTCCATGTATTAATATTGTTGATCTCTTTTTAATATATTATCAACATTGTAACCAATATTTCTTAGTTCATTGCAAGTATGTTATCAAATTGTATTGTATTATATGAGATAAGTAATACATGTATACATGTATACCGTATACGGTGGCTAAGCGATATGAAGGTTAGTGGTCTACGAACAAGTAGGGCAAGTAGACAGACTATTAGTATATTAATAATCCAATAATATATATATATATCCAAGATATTACGCCGTTATTCTAATGTTATACTCATTAGGAGTCCTTACATGTTCAAGAAGAAGTTACGACTTTTTGTTGACAATTTAATTCATTTAATTATTTATTTTTTTAATTTTTTTAAATATTCTCAACATTTTGAGATTACAGAATATATATATATATATATATATATATATATATATATATATATATATATATATATATATATAATACACTCTACAAAATGTATAGATAATGATCATATATGTACAATGTGTAATATGTAGGAGATGGAAGGGGGTAGTGGCCGAGGAGGGAGTAGTGACCGTTTTAATTAACGCTTAAATGGTGCTTGATAGGATAAAAAGTTCTATATACAATATTTAGATCATCCAAATATCTATAATATATAGTAAATTTTTTTTAAAATAATAATTAATTACTCTAATTTATTATAGATATTTGGATTATCTAAATATTGTATATAGAACTTTTTATACATGTAATTGAATCAAATAAGGTGCGTATGCATCATAAATATAATTATTTAATATTACATAATTAAAAAATATAAATCGAATACATTACGAGACACCTATCGCATTTTCTGGAACTAGCGGCCACTACTAGGGCCTTGCCTTATTTTAGTGCTTTTTGTAATGCCTAATCAAACGTTTATATTATTAGGATAAACACTTTATATATAAAAGTGAAATCACAGTATTCTAGAACTATATGATTTCTAGTTAATTCAAAAAAATAAGAGCCTAAAATTCAGTATTTATCGAAATAGAAATCTTCTGAGGCATATTAATTATCGGCCATTACCCCCTTCCCTCCCTATATAGTATACTAGGATATATCCCTATATAAAAGTAAATATATCTAATATATATATATATATATATATATATGTATATATTATAGTAGCTACTATCCTAGGATATATCCTTATATAAAATTAAAGATATCTAATATATAAAATTGAAATATATTTAATAATATATAGTATTAAGTTTATATTACACATTGTATTACAAAATTATATACACATTGGAAAAAAAATCTAACAAATATATTGATTACATCTATTCATGGTTATGCTTTAATAAACTAACATTACATTTAGATAAAACGTCGTATACGACTTTTGGCCTTTATAAGCATCATACATTTAACATTTCATTAAATGGCTTACCTATTAAATGCACTCATTAATTCAAATTTCTTGGTATCACTATTGATAATAGGCTCATCTGGAAACTTCGTATTACAATATTAGCTACTCAGTTATCTAGAATAATATCAGTAATTTACAAACTTAGAAATAAAATTGATAAACAGTCATTATTATTACTGTATAATTCATTAAGATCTAAAATTTATTGTATCTATAAAAGACATAATATTTTAAAATTATGTGATATAGTTAATATAACATTATTAAAAAATGTATATATTGCTTAAACAGTATAAGTTATACTGATAATGCTAACACTAATCTCTTACGTAAATTTGTCAAAAGTACTTATACATTAACTAGACCTAGATACCCCATACGCATTTGTTATTCCTAAATGTAGATTAAATATTAGTATACATGCAGTATATTTTGTTAGTATTAACATATGGAATAAACTCAATACAAATATGAAATTGGTAAAAAATATCAAGTTATTCATTACAAAGTTAAAAATTTCTTATATTGGTCTTATTAATTTAACCTTTACTAACAATATTCAATTTTATTAACATATATACACATTTCATATTCTCCCTGGTTAATCTGGATGTAGAATACTGGCTACTACTTATGCTCGATGGATCATCAAAGCTGTAATGAGCTATTATTTGTTATATGCTATTATTATTATTATTATATAGGTTATACACTCTGTTTATTTAACTTCGTTCAAGTATGTACTGTGGTTATATGGGATGATACATATGCATGTTTGAAACGATAACAATAAAGAGTTTGGTATACTCAGGGTCTGGTCAACCCATATGGGGCATGGTCAACCCTGAAGCTTCCTTCATTTGTTGATTCTAATAATTACTTATAGTGATCACTTGTTCGAAGTGATGGCTAATATTATTATTTAAAAAAAAATATTTAAATATCTTTAAAAAATACAATTGTTATATAATATATTATGCAACTAGAATTATTAAGGTCAAATACCTCGAAAGTCTTCTAACTATTGTATTTGTCCGTTTATTGTTTTACTTTTATAATTATTACAATAACAAAATTTATCTTATCTTATCTTATCTTATATATATATATATATATATTATATACTTATATATTTATATATACTTATTAATTATATACTTATATATTAACTATAGTTAATACCAAGAAATTCACAACATGCATTATATACCTAATACACATAAAAACAAATATGCATATAAATCAAGCATATACGCTGTTGTGTATACGTATATACGAATATATATATACGTATATATACGTATATATATACGTAATATATATTACGAACACGCTGTTATTGTATATAACAATTCAACAGAAAACAAAAATAACAATAACACTAAATTGAATACGAAGTTATAATAAGATGATAATAAGTATACCCCGGAGGTATTATTTACCAGAGACCATGTTGCTTTTAAGCGTTTCCATGGAAATATTATAACAAATTGCATCCCTTAGTGGGGCCATTATATTATAAATTGTATATATATATATTTATATTTATACAATTATATCTATTTATTTATACTATATGTCTTCTATATCTGTATACTCATCTGTATATTTCTACCTATATATGCAGTTAGTATGTATACATTTATATACATAGCTATAGTAGAAATGCTCAAACTATAGAATATGGTAGACCATTTTTGAAAGTTTTAATATATTGCTCACAGTAGTTCATAAATATTATAATAAACATATTTTGGAAGTTTCATAACAAACTATTTAATATTTATAAAGCAATAAGCACTTTATAAATACCTATTGGCATTTATGATTCAGTATAGAAATTGCTATTTTACTTAGGTATGTTATGCTTTGTGAAAGTGCGGTTGTCATAAAAATAAAATATTTTGCATTAATAAATTAAATTATATAATACATTATAATATATGAGTTAATACTTTTCTATAGCATCATCGTATAAGATACTAATATATATTTTAATATTATATTTTACATCTAAACTTACGTTCAACTTACGTCAACAACGTAAGTTAACTAGATTCCTATAGGGGAAAGTATCCTAATACGGACACTTTAACAATATATGGTCTTAAAATTTTATGATTCAATATTTTTATTCAAAAATTACAGTGTATTAATATTTTATGAGTATAGATATTATTGTGATTTTTAAATTATATTTAATCTTTTTATTCAATAGATAAAGGGGGTGTCCGTATTCGGTACCCATGTTCGAATACGGACTCTCTGTTATAATACGAATACACTATATATCACTAGATAAACTATATATTATTGATGAACCAATCAGATAAATTACAATTACATTATTTATAATTAATTTTATGAATAATTTAATACAGTTTAGTTAGTAATTAATGTATTATGTTTATTATTTATTAATTAATAACACAAGTTAATTATCTAAAAATAATATTTTTAGATGTAGCTTCATTGGTGGTATTAATATTATAACGGACGCGATTTTTATGAAAATCAGAATAGTTCACATGCTGAGCGTTGATTGGTTATAGGGTGTCCGTATTATTACACCTAGAGTGTCCGACGGACACTGTCCGTATTGAGGATATCTATATGACATCTAGATATATTCTTATAATTTTCTTAATTAATATTTGATAACAAATATAGAAATTATGTATGCTTTAGTTTTTAATAATATTATTTTATTTTAACAATATATATATATATATATTCATGTTTTATAACGTTATATTTTTATATTCTTGAGAAGGTGTTAAATTGACATTTTTTTCATAAATTTAAAAACATTATACAAAAATCAGTTCATTGGATATATCAGGACTATTTTGAATAATTAAAAATAAAAATAATTTGTTAGACTATTTATATAATTAGGAATATTTTTTTATAGGATGTATGGTTTCTGAGATTCTGAGAGTGTCCGTATTAAGGCACTGTCCGTGTCCGGTTAATTTTCCCTAGTAATAGGAATTTAGGAATCGGTTTCAAATAAACCGATTCCTATAGTAATAGTTTAGTAATCTGTTTCACATAAACCGATTCCAAAACTTGTATTTTAGGAATAGATTTAAACCCGATTATCATTAAGGAACTCAGGAAATAAAAACACAAATAGGAATCGGATTTTGTTAACTGTGAACTTCAAGGTCACTTCGATGAATACGATTACCTTATTACTACCACATGCACTCAACATATACACATATATATAAATATATATATATATATATATCATGACGAAGAAACTCGTATTTATTTAGATACGATAAAATATTCAATGTTATGTAGATATAATATATTATACATATATGTATTCATTCGTATACATATTATACAATTTTAAAACATATGTGATAATATCAGAATTGATTAAATCATGATATCATACCACGTGGTACCAGATAATGATGAGTCACCTATCAATAATGAACATAATACACGTATGTATATTAATTTCTATAATCTTTGATATTTGAACTAGCGTAACCTCAGTCTAAGCTTAGAGTAAACTTATACATGTACTACTATATATATATATATATATATATATATATATATATATATATACTATATATACTATGGTATACAATATATATATATATATATATATATATATATATATATATATATATATATATACATATATGTATATATATATATATATATATATATATATATATATATATATATATATATATATTGTACTATAATATAACCAAATCCATTTGATATATATATATATATATATATATATATATATATATGACTATAGTCATAGTTATACCATAGACATCTAAGGAGCGAAGCCATACATATATAACGTATTTGGTTATACCAAATATTTTTTTCTAAGTATATATACATCCTATATGATGTTTCATAAAATCATTAGTTATAATATAGTATAACATATACTATATACTATATTATAACATATAATAAATACTATATTATAACATATTCTACATTATATAGTATAACATATAATACATACTATAGTAGTATATATAGTCTGCCACAGCTCCAGTGTTTCGCGCATACATTCCATATATACCCTATAGGGCTATACATTATAAATATACCCCCCACTGATACATGCATAACTTCACTAGTAACTTTATATACTACATATCAGATTCATATACGTTATATTATATACTTATACTATATTATATATATATATATATCATTCTGGATATTATTATTATATAGTATACTATAAACGCGCATCAACTTAAATATCGTTGAAATGAACTTCATATCTGAATATGATATAAATTACATATTATAATATATATATATATCTGCACATATTTATATATTCTATGAGTGTATGAATTCTAGATATATATATATATATATATATATATATATAGATCTCACAACTTCCAATAATAAGTAAGATAATGGAACGTGTGGTCAGTCGTCAGCTCATCAATCTCCTTGAAAATAACAATCTACTTGATTACTTTCAAAGTTCTTATTGAAAATCTGTATCTACTGAGACTGCCCTCACCCATCTCACTGAACTAATTTATAACTAACTTGACTTCTCTTATTGCGTACAACTAATCCTGATTGACCTTTCTAGTGCCTTTGACATGCTCAACCATTCGATCCTAATTAACCGTATCATCGAACTTGGTATTGAAGGTTCCCCCCTTAAGTGGCTGATGTCGTTCATCACTGATTAAACTTCGTCTGTTAAAATAAATGACTTCATATCACCTCCTACTAAAATCTTAAAGGTGTCCCTCAAGGATCAGTTCTTAGCCCACTTCTCTTCTCTATATAATTACGTCCTATCTCTAATATTATTCGCAAATACCCTAATATCCATTACAACATCTATGCTGATGACATTCAACTACTACTGAAACTGCCTAGTGACTCTATGAACTCTAACTCTGAGCTGTCAGATTGTACCTCTGAGAATACTTACTGGTTACTAACTAATGACCTCTTAGTCAATACTTCTAAAACTGAACTTCTTAACATCTCGAAGGTACCTGTCACTTTCTCTACTCTGTCAATTGACGGTATTAATATTACGCATTCTGAATCTGTGCGCAATCTTGGTGTTTTAATTGATGGTACTATATCGTACGGTGCTCATATCAATGCAATCTCTAAATCCGATAATCTCGAGAAAAATTCGTTACATTAAAACTATAGTTCGCCCAACATCACTAAGCGCCTTCTCAATGCCCTAGTACTACCTCGAATAGACTATTGTTGTTATTAATTCTACGGAATTAAGAACTCTGAAGTTATAAAAGTTGATAGAATTATTCGCTCATCAATAATATTGATTCATATGATTAAGCGATGCTATCATGCTTTAACCCACACCCACCAATGCGATATGGTTATCGTTTATAAAACCGTGTCAATTTATGCTTCTCTGCAGTATGCTTAACACAGAAAGCACTATTCCTTTAGGCAGACCAGCATACTTACGTGGATTTCTCACTCGTCGCAACATCCTCCCACATCTGCGCTCGTCTGATGCCGCATTACTTGACTTACCTGTTACTCGTAACGTGATGTGTTCTCACTACTTTTCAAGCATGGCTCCTACTGCATGGAGTTTGTTGCTTAACCGCCTACGTAGATTGAAGTCGCCTCACGTCTTTTCTAATAGTCTCAAAGACTATTTAAATTTAAATTTAAAATTAAAGTAACCCTTTCATTGATGTTGATATGGTTCCATCTCTAATATTATATATTATATCGCTACATTATTTACTGTTATTGTTTCGTTTTGTTTGTTCGTTTTCAACACCAGTGAGGGTAATCGCTTTTTACCATATTTGGTGTATAAATAAACCATCCTATACTATCCTATATATATATATATATATATATATATATATATGTTTAAATAAACTGTCAACCAATCAATCACTATATATATATATATATATATATATATTATTTTATTTTATTTTAAAATATTTTATTGACTACAAAATCACGTGGTGGTTATGGGCGACGCCCATTGGGCGTCATGAGAAGGAAACAAAAATAAAATAAATAAAGTACAATAAAAATAAAGGAAAAGGTAGGTTACAATGTTAATAGGTGCGTGGAGAGTTTACATTTAAATAGTGACAAGGATTTCAAACACCTAATGTCATATGGTAGAGAATTCCAGTATTTTGGAGCTACCACAGAGAAAGCAGATTCAGAGTGAGCAGAGATAGTCGAGCGTTGCACAATTTTCATCGTGTGACATTTCCTGCTAGCTCGACTAAGGGTATGCATACTGATCAAGTCAGCTAGGTACTCGGGAGATCTAAGATGTATCACCTTATGGGTGATGCATAGTAGTCTGTACCTGCAGAGATATCTAAACTTAAGCCAGCCGAGTGATCGCATTAGAGTCGATATTGATACTATTGAAGAGAACTTCAGTTTATATAGGGTGCGTATAGCACGTCGTTGTATCTTCTCAAGTTTAAGCATAAGCTTTAGGGGTAGATTGCATAGAAGTGAGCAGCAGTATATGAGTCTACTGAAGACTAGCGAGTGTATTAGACTTTTAGAAAATTTTTTGTCATTGAAAAAGTCAATTTATTACGTGATTTTCTAATATTGTAAAGAAAATAGTTGGCATTGCGAATCATTATAGATATGTGGTCAAAATCTAGGTGGGAGTTGATGGTGAAACCAAGAGTTTTTATGGATTGTGATGTAGGGAGGGCTAGTAGAAAGGGGTGGGTGATGATTAGGGGGTAGGTAGGTCTGGAGATAATTATGGTGTCAGTTTTGGTCATGTTAAGTGATAGGGAATTATGGGAGAATCAGTCAGTAAGTTCTGTGAGGCAGTTAAAAATAGACAGTTGAATTGAGTTGGAGTCACAGGAAATGGGAAAAGAAGTATAAATTTGTAGATCATCTGCAAAGAGATGGTAGTGGATGTAAGGATATTTACGAAATATGGATTGTATGGGTAAAATATAAATAATAAAAAGTAAAGGACCAAGCACGGAGCCTTGTGGAACACCATGAGTGCTGATAAACGGGGTAGAGAAGGATGAGTTGATTTTCACTGAAGAGGACCTTAAGGAAAGGAATGACATAAACCAGCTGTGTACTTGACCATGAATACCGATTTCATTGAGTCGTAAAGAAAGAATGTCATGGTTTAGAGTGTCAAAGGCACTGTATAGGTCAAGTAACACAAGGTAGCACGGGGCTTTATTGTCAAGGGATATTAGTAGATCATTAATTATAAGATTCAGTGCTGATTCAGTGCTCCGATGGGGTAAGTAAGCACTTTGAAACTTATCAATAATTGAATTGGTAGTGATATAGTGAATAAGTTGAGCAGATACAATTCGCTCTAAGGTCTTAGAGATTGATGAACGCTGGGAGATGGGTCGATATCTCGACAGGTTCGAGTGGCTAAGGGTAGTTTTTTTATAATTGGGGTGATATATGAGTGTTTCATAGACTTTGGTACGATCGATGTAATAAGGGACGCATGAATGATCATTGTTATGGGTTCAATTAGCAATGGCGAAAGGGTACGAAGTAAAGTAAGGGGAATATGGTCGAGTGGGGAATTGGATTTTAGGGATGCCATTAGAGAGAGCACATATGGACGAGTAGGGAGAGTGAAGGAGGACCAGTGATTATGGGAAGCTAGTGAATATGAGTTGAGAGTGAGGATATCAACATTCACATTGGGGAGAGCAGCTATGATGTTCGATACTTTATTCTGGAAGAAATTAGCAAAGGAGGAGCAGAGGACTGTATCCGGTTGGTCAGGAAGGTGCCTGGGTTTTGATTTACCTACTAAGGTGAATGATAGGTTGTAGGCTTGCTTAGATGAGGTGCCATATTTACAAAGCAAGTTAGTAAAGTATGATGATTTAGTGGATAGGAGTTTTTTCCTGTATAATGAGCGACATACTTTAAAGGAACACAGGTCTAAGTTAATTTTAGTAGAAGCATAAATGGACTGTAGACGACGAAGTGACTTTCTCATATTGGTGAGTTCAGTGTTGAACCAGGGGGATTTGGGATGATTACGGTGGGTAAGAGTAGTTGAGGGAGCATAAAAGTCAAGAGAATTAGATAGCGCCGTGTTGAAGGCGTCAAAGAGAGAGTCAGGATCAGAGAGCGGAGATGTAATATTATTCATATGATCAAACACGGAGTTAACAAACAAGGGTTGATTTATAGAGGAGATGTTTCGAAAGTATCTTAGAGGTCGAGTATTGTGCACTACTGATAACTGTAAATCAAATAGGATAGCGAAGTGATCAGAGATTAGAGTGCTTTGGGTGGGAGAGGAAATTAAATTGGAGTCAGATGGAGATAAAACAAGATCAATGATGTTACCATTAGATATAGTTGGGAAATGAATGTGTTGTGTTAAGGAGTGCTCAAAAATAAGTTTCTTAAGAGAAAGGGAAGCATGATTATCAGTATTCACTTGAATATTAAAGTCACCAAGAATAATTGTGTTGTAAGAAGACATGGATTCTAAAATGGTAGAGAGATCATTAAGGAAAGACCGAATGCTGGATGATGGTGGGCGATAGATGATTATAAACACAATGGTAAATAGGGAGGGGAACTGAATGTCACATATCAGCATTTCACAAGAGGAGAAATTAGGGGTGGAAGAGGAAATAAGTTTGAGCTCAGTGGAGAACAACAGGGCAAGACCACCACCACGGTTAGGTGTGGGTCTGTTAGCGAGTAGTAATGTGAAGCCATTGGGAGTTAATTGAGATGCTAAAGCAGAGTCATCATTTGTAAGCCAAGTCTCGGTGATAGCCGATATGGAGCAATTAGAGTCAATGATTAATTGAGTGATTAAATCTACTTTATTCCTGATTGATCTCGCATTGAGGAGTAGAAAGGAGTAGTTATTGGGAGAGTATGTATTTAGTCAATTCGAAGGTTTAACATTAGTGCGGGAGGATTTACAGAAAGAGTCATAGGATTTATATTATAATATACTATACAATATATATATTAGAAAATGTATTACTTGTATTACCAGATATATTTTCTAGGATTCTATGTAGGATATTTGTACAACTGAATACCGTTTATATTATTTATTTGTATAACTGTATACTGTATATATAGACCTATATTTAGATCTTAATCAAGTTTGTATTTGATGAATGAGTAAATGATAGAGAATAATATATATATATATATATATATATATATATATATAGGTATATATGTATATTAACTCGATTATTATGTAATTAATTAATATTAACCGCTAATTATTTGATAAAAGTTTGTTTATAGACAAACATTTTAATGTTAAATAAATGAATGCTAACTTAATTCACGTACTTAATACTACGGAGATACGACTGCGTTACCACTTCTAGCCGATTACACACGCACGCACGTGTATATTACAGAAGCGCACATACACACCTACATACGAAGGTGTGCCGTAGCAGAGGCGGCACGTGTAGGTGTAAATACATTACATAATTGATAAGATAAATATCTGCAGGGAAATCGAGCGCAGTCTCCCTCCGCGGTTTATATTTAGACGCGACGACCGGGATTGTACCCACAATGCACCGCGGCGGTTAGGGGGGGTGAGTCACGCCGCGGTTCTAGGAGGTGATTCATCGGGGGCGGGGACGGGGGCGTGATGAGACCGAAGGGAGGGCGTGACGGGGCGGGCGGGCGGGCGAGAACAATAGAGGGTGAAAGGAGTTATACTAAGTAGGGGTCGAACACGTTAGTATATATATACTAGTATATAAGGTATACCTTCGACGTTCTTTGTTTTCCGTAATAATAACAAAACACTCATTGTATTAATGGGGAATACCGGTTACTCTTATTGGAGTAAAACTATAGTATTTGTATAATAATATACATATCTACAATACATTATATTTAATATAATTTGTTCAAAGAAAACATTATTATATCCTGAATATAATTCTAAAGTACGGTTAATTATATTTGTTATATCAACATTATTTAACAAAACATACATATTTACTATAGTATATGGGTCCTATGGGTCCTATAGTATATGGGTCCTTGTGTAGGCGCTATAGTGAATACTATTTATAGTTATTTTATATGTATAGCAAAGATTTTCCGAAGGAAAGATATAACACTTACGCGAAATCGTGTAATTCGAATTTGTATACAAAATACCCTGGTGCCACCTATAGCGGGTTACTTTTAGGAACTATGCGTTGTTTATAATGTAAATTCGTATTTAACTATACACTTTTAAAATGTTAAATAATATGCTTTAAATTAATATTTATATGATGAAAACTAAGTGTTCATTACTAATATATAATAAACAAATATGATATGTATGTTTTAAATGCTATAAGTATATATTTAGTGAGTAAAAGCTAATTTATATTGCATGTAATTTAATAGAGCAATGAAAACATTGTTGTATGCAAACAGATCCGAACCTAAATCTATTTCAGTGATTTCGATACTACTGCTAGTAGCGGTTAGGGATACTACTAAATTACGTTGCATGCATAGGGAGTGTTATATCTTTGCTTCGCAAAATCTTTGTGTATAGGTTGTATTTGTATATTGTATAGTACTTGTCAATTATTGGATATTTTAAATAAACAGAAAATAATGTGTGATACCTTTATATACACATTATATAATAAATATAATTATTTGTTGAAAATGTGTTTCCTCTTTTCATAATTTCATTTTATACTTTTTGAGTGATTGAATTATATTTATTTATAAAACGTCCATAATATCGTTAATTATAAGCGTATTTATAATTATGTATTTACCACAATTATTATATACTATATACTTAAGTGTCTATATGAAAATTACTATAAGTTTTAGTATGCAATAATTAAATATTACGATTAATTAGTCGTTATTAATATATACACATGTATGTAGCTATATATAAGTATATATATATATATATATATATATATATATATATATACATATATATATGTATATATATATATCTATATATATGTATATATATATATATATCTATCTATATATATATCTATATATATGTAATCTATATATAGATTACATTGAATTGAATTGAATTGAAAGTTTAGATACTTAAATAAATCATAAATGATCTATCAAAAGTGTATATATAGAAATACACATGATAAAAGGGTATATATAAAATATATAAATAGATATATGTATACATATATACATATATAAATAAATATATATATATATATATATATATATATATATATATACTATATATAGTATACTCGAATCAATAGTCACGTTTTAATGAATCACTCGATAGCGTAACAATACACCTATTATAATGAAATCGGTTTTATTTATAAATTACATCTATTCCAATAGAATCCTCGTTCGTTAACACGTGACTAACTCGTCATTAACACGTGACTAATAATGGCGTATACACGTGTTACGTAACCGATACCATCACGTGATGAGTTTTTATAGCCAACATTGTAACCGAGCCTCCTCCTACGCCTCGTCGATAGCTGGTAAACCGGACCATAGTGTACAGATGCGAGCACAAAGTGGACAAGGGTTCAATAACACGTATGTTCAATGCACCCGTTACACATACGAACATGCATACACATAAACACGTTATAAATAGTATGCGATTGTATGTAAATTAACTTTTATATTAAAAGTATAATTTAATAATATTTTAATTACCAGTATATATATATATATATATATATATATATAATATATAGTATATATATATATATATATATATATATATATATATATATATATACTATAGTATAATATATAGTATAGCGGTGTCTACTACATATAATATTTTATAATATGTATATTTACTAAATTATACTTATTTAAGTATACTTAATTATTTATATATATATATATATATAGTTGATCAATAGTTCGCAACCTATACGCAACCTACACTTATAAGTGTGTATACCATAACGTGTAGTTATATAATAGTTGTACATATAACTCTCTTTATATATCATAGACTATGCTAACATAATTGAATACATTGATATCAAATAACTTCTTTTAATATCTAGACATAATCTAAATACATACTTTATTTACATCAATGTTACATACGCATATACACACATATATACTCGCACATATATCACAAATAAATATATATATATATATATATATATATATATATAACTTATAACATACGATACATACATAGTGTATTACACACACACACAAACACACATATATATATATATATATATATATATATATATATATATATATATATATATATATACATATAATTTAATTGTACACATATACTTATATATATAGGGGCTAACAAATAATGATATAATCAACATAATTATGTACTTATATTCTATATTTAGAATATAATTATGTAATCGTTATAATGTTAGTATATGTTATATTAGATTATAATACAACATACAAAACATAATTGTTTATATAAAAATATGTATATACGAATCAAATATATAATAGATTAAATGTTATATATATATACATATATATCAAAGATTTTTCGAAGGTATCTCTACGCAAAATCTTTGTATATATGTTATTTAATCAATATAAATCAATAGTTATGTTAATTATATATTAATTAACATAATTGTGTTAACACGATGTTAACATTGTATATTAATACATTAGAAGATCTCGTGTTATTCGTATGTCGTTAATGAGGATCTCGTATGTGAGGATCTCGTGTATAGCGATGAGTGAACATAAGTACTAATTAGTATTAGTTGTAGTAGTACCTTAATGACAATATGTCTTTAAGTTATCAATTGATAACTTATACATAATGTCAATTACTAATATAAATGTGTAATCAAGAAACACCCATACAATGTACGACATACAATGTACGGCATACAATGTACGCCATACAATGTACGGCATACTATGTACGACATACAATGTACGACACACATGTACGACGTACAATGCAGATGGGACACATTGTACAGATACGTGTGAATATAGATTTGAATATGATTAGCGAATTTCCTGCCCGAGTGATAACTATTAGTCGCACCGACACAAATCGCACACTCATATCCGCACCGCTATCCATCGCATCATCGTGTCCACTTACCTCTATATCCGGTTGTCTGAATACTTCCGGTTCTGCTGGATTACGACCTAATACACACTTACTATGCGGAACTAAACTTCTAACTGACTAGGTATATACTGACTAGGGTATCTACACGGCGAGAGAACGAGGGAGGGGGGAGGGAGGGAGGGAAGGAGGGAGATGGAGTGATATAGAAGCTGATGAGAGGGAGTGGGAGACTAATGGCCGACTTACTGACGAGCGCTCGTGATATCACGTGACCGACACGCGCGCGCGCGAGATTCGCCGAGATCGGGCGCGATACTCGCGTTAAATCTCGTTACGAACCAAGCGTGCTTAATGAGTCTCGCTCTCGCACCGGTTTAAGAGCGCGCTCGCACACGCACACCCGCACGCACACACACTACACTAGTACGCGTTTGTAATAGGTGTCGCGGGTGTGAATCTTACACTACTGTTGACGTATCGGAAGTGTGGCACGCGCCGTACACTCGGTTAACGCTCATTTAGCCCGGTAGGAGGCTGATTTCCCAATTCTATTTATAGATCTGCGTGATTTCTACCGAGAAGTAGAGTCTATCCCCTCAATTCTAACACTAACAGTAGTATTTGTTGTTAGTAAGTAGCACATAGAACATATAATGAATTTAATTATTCAATGGATAATATTTCATACATACATACATACATATGTGTATAATTATACACATTCTATCAACAAATGAGGTAATACATTATACAAATAACATATTGTTTCATGATGAAGATATGAAAGTAGTCTATAGGTTTTATTTATATATATAAATAATCAATATAATTTTATGATGTAACATAATACCTCCTTCCAAATTAACGATCTTAATGATTTACATATACATTATCCAATTCCTAAAAGGCAGCATTATATATAATGCTTCATATACGAAGAACAAATTAAATTAGTATTATACTCATAAGAGTGAGTCTAGTAAAGCATACATCAATATAATACTTACTCATACTCATATTTCATGGGGTTTGTATAAGGGGTAGTGAAATAAATATGAACATATATATATAGTTGCTATAGTTAATCTGAATGTTGTTAAACCTATTAATATACATATATGTAGCTCGAGCATTTACATTTATAATATAGCTATAGCTATGATATATCATATTTTATAAATAAAATAACATTTTATATTAGAATATTTGATTAATAACAGAGTAAAAAAAGGAAATTTTTCGGTGAATTCCCAAATTCCTCAGTTTTTCTAAGAACATCTGATGTTTGGCGATACCTTAATTATTTGACTAGTTATTCTATATATAATTAGACAAAATGTAAAAATACGTGATTCAATATAAATATATAATACATATTCATTAATTATTTTGTAATAATCATTCCACCTTTAGCGAAAGCCTAATTAACTCGACCACCCTATAAATCAATCAATCATGAAAAAGTTATTGTTTATTAAAAGTAAATATGTCTTAATATTTGTAATTCTCTATAATGTTCATATGTAAGTTTACTGTAAAATCAATAGATATTGAGATATAAAAACCGCGGATGTTGGGTTATCTGCTAAGTATGGGTACTTTCACTTATATATATATATACAGACGACAATAATCTCAAATCCTTCTTGTCTCCCTGCTCTAATTTACTATAGTAAATGAATATACTCATAACAATGACATATTTAATTATTATTAAGCTATTAGATCATTGCTTTTTTCGAACACCACCATTCTTAATTCATCGACATCTGCCATACTTAATATATATTTAGGCGTATGTCATTAACCTTATCAGGTCGAGTTGCTCGGCAATAATTTACATAATTCACAATATACGCCCTTAAACTATCATTGTTTTCCACCTGTTATCACCCCTAAGGTCATATCATCACATCATCCTCGTCTTGCCTACATATTACCTATAGGCTATAGGGGATTACTTTGGGAACCTTCTTTTGATGATAACTTGTTCCCCAATTCCAACATCACTAACATATCTAAATCATCAAACTCTCATCTCTTCAATACCTAATTCGCAGAAGGAATATTTCGTATAGCTAGGTAAGCCAGCTATTAATTAAGTGTAATATTCGTAAAATAAATATTTATAAAACATAACCATATTTTACATATATGTGTATTGTTTATATTCTTATTAGTGTAATTACCTACTGTATATCAATATAATCTGTACATCAATTATAGTTGAGAGATTATCTTCATTACCTACTTTTTAATGTTGTCAGTAGTAAGTTACTACTAGTAAAATAAAGAAAATACACGAATATCAAATAGATACGATACTAAATAGCAACGGTAGGCAGTTGTATATCCTATAGGATTAAACCTAATTGCCTTACAGAATAAGAAGATATCAAATATAGATGTACTTAATATTACAGTGATCTCTATAATTCCGAAAGTAAGAAGACCATACTGCATTAAACTAAGATATATCTATAGAAATAGAAGACCATGCCGATGACAGAATATTAAAAACGGAAGGTAGGTAGGTATATAGCTATATCACACCTATATCAGCTATACAAATATTATAAAATGGTAATCTATTGAGATAGATAACATCCATTTAAATTAATAGTAAATATACTTCATAAAATATGTTTACAGATCTGCGAATCATGGATAGGGCTAGCCGCTTGGGAAAATACAAAATTTTCTGAACCACAAAAATGTAATCTACAATTATATAAGTATAGAACATATATGTATTATAATATATATATATATATTCTAAGTATCGTACAATAAGCTTACCAAGTCATGCAAGTAAAGTCATATTAACAATTATGATGATAAGAATAAAATCGCAAGCAGGGAGCATTATAGCAGAAGGACAAGTAGTGCACAGTACATGTACTCAAGTTAGGATACCAAATTACGAAATAGAGAATTAAGTTATAAATAGAATATGTATTTAATTCAAGAATTTTATGCGAAAAACATTAGAAAAGAAATGTTACCACCAATATATTGATTTCTAACAAGTATTATATAAAGTATTGAATGAAACATTGGTCTTCCATAATAAAATGTTACATTGAATGTAAAAAGATTACAGAATTATACAATCATCATACGATATCGCAACTAGCGCTATAGGTTATGAAAAGTTTGTGTAAATGGATAACAACGTAGATAACTACGTATATTTATATACATATATATATATATATATATATATATATATATATATATATATATATATATATATATATATATGTGTGTGTGTATATGTGTGTGTGTGTATATATACATAATTTTGTTAAGTTATTATTCTATCACCAACGGTAATCAACATAATTATAGAGGATATCGTGAATGTCACCATAGTAGTATCCCTAGGTATACCTATACCCTATAGGGTAGTAGCATTATCATTAATGGCAAATATATTACTAATACAAATTTCGCGGGTGACATATACAGTCTATAGACTGACTAAGAATAACTTATGTACTAATAAAGCAAGATGTAACTGCAACACAATTAGAACTTAAGATTAATATAAGTAAACCAAACTAATGGTAGGATGCGATAGTGGTGATAGAAAAATCTATAAAGTAGAAATATACAATAAAATATACAATAAAATATACCTATATTCACCTACTGAAATATATAATTCGCCTAAATACTCGTATGTTTTTGTATGCTTGTGAAATGTGGATATTAACTAGCCGAATTAGGAAAATAATACAAATAATGTAAACAGAAATGTGCATATCATACATCCCAACATTACATAGATACGATAACGAATACAAAGGGATTAATCTAAGAAAATCTATGAATACATAGGTAGCTATGAATACCTAATAGTACCGTACTAGTACTACTATTACGTTACACATATTTAATACATGGTAGGTGTAAGATATACGATATCAATATAATTGCGGTATATGCCTATCTATCTTGTGGAAATGTATTGTTACATTTGATTGATGCCATACAATGAATTATTAATATAAATTAATTTAACTAATTAAACAAAATAATTGGTACTTGATTCTGGAGGATACTGTCTATTAACCCTATAGTATAATATTATATATACTAGAACATATATTAGTACATATGTATACTAATATATATATATATATATATATATATATATATATATGTATATATATGTGTGTCTATTAATATATATACTATACACTATAGGTATGGTATATAATTTAGGCTTTATAAACGCATCTCCTAATAACTTTTTAAATATAAATAATCTTACTTATAAATATAGTACCATAATCATATATAGATAAAACAAAACTATCAATAAGTCATCTGTTATCTTGATGAAAATATATGTTATTATTATTATTATTTTGGTGACTTAATTTCATCCATTACACGAAAGAAAGAACTCTGAAAAGAGTCATCATACATATTATATTTCCCATTAAGTTAACCCATTGTTCTATTACATATTTAAAAGGAGAAATATAAATATTAAAAAATAAATGATTTTGGGCGAGTCTATATAGGAATATTATTTTATTGTTTATTATTTAAAAACATGTATTTATAAAAATAAAATAAATTATAAACATCAATATTTACATTCAATAAATATAGAATAAATTAAAAAAATAAAATCAAATTATAAAAATTGCTATGGAAATCCGGAAATAATTAAATTTAATAAATCTATAGATTTATTTAATATCTATTGATGTATAATAGATATCATCATAATTGTAAATATATGTTGAATTCTTATTAATAAGCGATATATACTATGATACCAACGATCAGTATACAAATTTATATTTTTAGATTTAATTTCGTTACCACCTACTTGTAAACCTGCATCACAACTCACACTATTCAACAATATAAAGACAACTTAAAGTTCCATATATCGACTTACCCACTACTAAACTATTCTACGAATGACTAATAATTTTCTGACTCAACTATTTCATACTAACCATAGTTAATAATGTATATACTATTATATTTTACATAAAATCATTAGTTACTTGAATGACTACCTATAGGCATATTCAATATATTCAAACTAAAGTAGATAATAAATAGGCAATAATGTCTGCAGAAATCTGTAAATAGTATACACTATGTCATTCTCACGATATAAATGATTTTAAAGACTTTTTATTTAATAATATGATTATTATAATTACCTCTATGTAGGAGATCTTACTATTAATATATTATATGATTATTCCAATATTTGTATAGGTATAGGTGTCTAGTATACTTGCACGTGTTAGGTATTACATATTTAAGTAAGAAATGTACTAGACTTAACAATATTGGTAAATATAGGATATGATAGGCTACCTATAAGTATACTACCCTTATTAATTCACATTAACAAAATAAACTTACAACATAAATTATTTAGAATTATAAGAATGGAACATTACAATTTAAGTGAAACTTAAATGTCTATGAAATAGAATAGAAAGCATATGTAAATATTATAAAGATTATTTATAAAAATTAAAAAAAAATACACTTACCTTATATGAAATATTAAAAAGAGAATATTAGAAATGTGTGTATACAAAAAATATGCAAATATTATATTACTATATACTGATTAAAATGTAAATTATGATAACTCTAAATGTAGCCTATGATAAATCTAAATGTAGCCTATGATAACTCTAAATGTAGCTGATGATAACTTTAAATGTAGCCTATGATAATTCTAAATGTAGCCTATGATAACTCTGCATGTAGTTGATGATAACTCTGCATGTAGCTGATGATAACTCTAAATGTAGCTGATGATAACTTTAAATGTAGCCTATGATAACTCTGCATGTAGCTGATGATAACTCTAAATGTAGCTGATGATAACTCTAAATGTAGCCTATGATAACTCTAAATGTAGCTGATGATAACTTTAAATGTAGCTGATGATAACTAAAAATGTAGCTGATGATAACTCTGCATGTAGCTGATGATAACTCTAAATGTAGCTGATGATAACTTTAAATGTAGCTGATGATAACTAAAAATGTAGCTGATGATAACTCTAAATGTAGCCTATGATAACTCTAAATGTAGCCTATGATAACTTTAAATGTAGCTGATGATAACTCTAAATGTAGCCTATGATAACTCTAAATATAGCTGATGATAACTCTAAATGTAGCTGATGATAACTTTAAATGTAGCTGATGATAACTCAAAATGTAGCCTATGATAACTCTAAATGTAGTTGATGATAACTCTGAATGTAGCTGAGGATAACTCTAAATGTAGCTGATGATAACTTTAAATGTAGCTGATGATAACTCTAAATGTAGCCTATAATAACTCTAAATGTAGCTGATGATAACTTTAAATGTAGCCTATGATAACTCAAAATGTAGCCTATGATAACTCTGCATGTAGCTGATAATAACTCTAAATGTAGCTGATGATAACTCTAAATGTAGATGATGATAACTTTAAATGTAGCTGATGATAACTAAAAATGTAGCCTATGATAACTCTAAATGTAGCCTATAATAACTTTAAATGTAGCTGATGATAACTCAAAATGTAGCCTATGATAACTCAAAATGTAGCCTATGATAACTCTAAATGTAGCCTATAATAACTCTAAATGTAGCTGATGATAACTTTAAATGTAGCTGATGATAACTTTAAATGTAGCTGATGATAACTCAAAATGTAGCCTATGATAACTCTGCATGTAGCTGATGATAACTCTAAATGTAGCTGATGATAACTTTAAATGTAGCTGATGATAACTCAAAATGTAGCCTATGATAACTCTAAATGTAGCCTATAATAACTCTAAATGTTGCTGATGATAACTTTAAATGTAGCTGATGATAACTCAAAATGTAGCCTATGATAACTCTGCATGTAGCTGATGATAACTCTAAATGTAGCTGATGATAACTCTAAATGTAGCTGATGATAACTTTAAATGTAGCTGATGATAACTCAAAATGTAGCCTATGATAACTCTAAATGTAGCCTATAATAACTTTAAATGTAGCTGATGATAACTCAAAATGTAGCCTATGATAACTCTGCATGTAGCTGATGATAACTCTAAATGTAGCCTATGATAACTTTAAATGTAGCTGATGATAACTCTTAATGTAGCCTATGATAACTCTAAATGTAGCTGATGATAACTCTAAATGTAGCTGATGATAACTCAAAATGTAGCCTATGATAACTCTAAATGTAGTTGATGATAACTCTGAATGTAGCTGATGATAACTTTAAATGTAGCCTATGATAACTCAAAATGTAGCTGATGATAAATCTAAATGTAGCCTATGATAAATTTAAATGTAGCTGATGATAACTCAAAATGTAGCCTATGATAACTTTAAATGTAGCCTATGATAACTTTAAATATAGCTGATGATAACTCAAAATGTATCCTATGATAACTCTAAATGTAGCCTATAATAACTCTAAATGTAGCTGATGATAACTTTAAATGTAGCCTATGATAACTCAAAATGTAGCCTATGATAACTCTGCATGTAGCTGATAATAACTCTAAATGTAGCTGATGATAACTCTAAATGTAGATGATGATAACTTTAAATGTAGCTGATGATAACTCAAAATGTAGCATATGATAACTCTAAATGTAGCCTATAATAACTTTAAATGTAGCTGATGATAACTCAAAATGTAGCCTATGATAACTCAAAATGTAGCCTATGATAACTCTAAATGTAGCCTATAATAACTCTAAATGTAGCTGATGATAACTTTAAATGTAGCTGATGATAACTCAAAATGTAGCCTATGATAACTCTGCATGTAGCTGATGATAACTCTAAATGTAGCTGATGATAACTCTAAATGTAGCTGATGATAACTTTAAATGTAGCTGATGATAACTCAAAATGTAGCCTATGATAACTCTGCATGTAGCTGATGATAACTCTAAATGTAGCTGATGATAACTTTAAATGTAGCTGATGATAACTCAAAATGTAGCCTATGATAACTCTAAATGTAGCCTATAATAACTCTAAATGTAGCTGATGATAACTTTAAATGTAGCTGATGATAACTCAAAATGTAGCCTATGATAACTCTGCATGTAGCTGATGATAACTCTAAATGTAGCTGATGATAACTCTAAATGTAGCTGATGATAACTTTAAATGTAGCTGATGATAACTCAAAATGTAGCCTATGATAACTCTAAATGTAGCCTATAATAACTTTAAATGTAGCTGATGATAACTCAAAATGTAGCCTATGATAACTCTGCATGTAGCTGATGATAACTCTAAATGTAGCCTATGATAACTTTAAATGTAGCTGATGATAACTCTTAATGTAGCCTATGATAACTCTAAATGTAGCTGATGATAACTCTAAATGTAGCTGATGATAACTCAAAATGTAGCCTATGATAACTCTAAATGTAGTTGATGATAACTCTGAATGTAGCTGATGATAACTTTAAATGTAGCCTATGATAACTCAAAATGTAGCTGATGATAACTCTAAATGTAGCCTATGATAAATTTAAATGTAGCTGATGATAACTCAAAATGTAGCCTATGATAACTTTAAATGTAGCCTATGATAACTTTAAATATAGCTGATGATAACTCAAAATGTATCCTATGATAACTCTAAATGTAGTTGATGATAACTCTGAATGTAGCCTATGATAACTCTAAATGTAGTTGATGATAACTCTGAATGTAGTTGATGATAACTCTAAATGTAGCTGATGATAACTTTAAATGTAGTTGATGATAACTCTGAATGTAGCTGATGATAAATCTGAATGTAGCCTATAATAACTCTAGATCTTAAATCTCTTGGTCCATAAGATCTTTAATAGTTAATATATTTATAAAAAGATAATCTTGTATTCAATTACATATATTTATATATATAAAAAGCTTAGATACAATATATGAGAACATATTATATGATACTAGAGGTTGACTTACAATTTATAACATATTATTTATATTAAAATAATATGAAATTCTAGTTCATTGTATTTATTTTATTGATATTGTTTATGTTTGACTTCGTTATTAAGATGATCAGTTATTTAAATATAAAGAAACTATAAATTCAAGTATTATTAATAATAATAATTATGATTATTAATATTAACAATAAATATATTTTTGAAGTATAATCAAATTACACATAACTAAAAACAATCAAATTTATTTAAATACATTAATATAATGTTATTCATTAAAATACATTTAAATTTATTTATGCTTTATTTTATTGTTAATAAGAACATATACTAAATATATTCTTTCGAATTGTGATATTTAAATTATAGTTTAGAAATTTATACTAATATTTGTTAAAAAATATTTACATTTATTGGATAATTATCACCATATCAAAGCATCATTCGTAATTCATTTTACACAGTATAATTTACAAATATGTGTATATAATTACCAGTAATTTATAAAAAATATAGAAAACGAAGAAAATAATAAAAGAAGATTTAACTTAAGTAATACTAATTAGTAATTACATTACAGATTTATAATTAGTTATGATTATCTAATAGGTCCTATACAATTAGGACCAATCGGATTGAAGCACAGTTCTTTGATGTCAAATGGCCGATGCTGTACGGCTCCAGAGGTCAATAAGTAGGTCGGAGAACTCTTGTCCAATGATTTCAATTGTTTTATTTCAGTTTCCCGCAACTGAAATGACAATAACAGATATAAGTAAAAAGAATCATAATTCTATTATAATATATGCCAACTATAGTAACTACTAATATTTTAATTTCGCATAATTCTTTGATTATTACTATGACGTATATTATCGTTAGAAAATACTCATACTTTATACTTTCGATTATATATTTCGACTATGTATTTTCTTAAATAAATTATCAATCAATCAACTATAAATCATAATAAAAGTCAGTGAAATAGTGAAACTCTCAGTTACTAATTCCACAAGAACATTATGATAACATATTAATGTAGAAAATGTACAACAATTGACTAATTCCAATGTATTTATTAATATATGTAGAATAACGTGAATATATTAAATATACAGGTTATATAAATAGTAAGTAGACTAAATCAATATTAAATATATAATACGTAAATATACAAATTAAATTAATATAAAAAATAGGTAATATTAACTGATTAAAGTAATGGTAAATTTGTACTATATTATAATAATTATTTAAATGCTACCGATATAGTTATGTATCACGCCTGAGTAGCTGCAACGCAACTAGAAGGAGTGAATAAACCTAGCGGTTAAAGGTTAAAGGTTAATTAATGTCGTATGAACTTGAGTAACGGTGGAGTCCGTAGAGTTGAAGGTCGGCATGCTTGTGATGTTCAACAAGGGGAACACATTCTTTAGGAACACGCACCGGAATTGTTCCTTCAAGTATTCGGTATCTCTCTAGAAATGTGGTTATCAAATTTATAATTTATTTATTTTATTAAAATGATCATTATAATGTAATAGGTCAACAATCTATCTAGAGCCTAAAAGCACTACAATATAAGAGTATTCGAGTATATTTTACTAAATAAATGTTAATCTTTTAAATTTAATTTATTATTTAATATTTTTATTTATATTTATCCTATGTATGATTAGAAGATTATATTTAGTAAATGTCTTTATTGTAACATTGAAATAACACAAACTATTAAAGATGATACATAAATTAAATACAGAGAGAGAGTTTTGAATATTTATTATTTTATTTGAAATTTCATAGTTTCATCTATAAAATGATTGTTTTGTAATATATATACCAAATTTATTATATAAATAGTTGAATATAGAATTAATAATAGATTACTATTAAAGGTTGCAAAGTTAAGAAATATTCAATTTATATAAGTTACAAACAAATTTTACAAATATTTCTAGGTCCCCCATTTATCAAATTATTAAATACATTATATTATGTATTGTTATTTTATTTTGTTGGAGTCCTTTCATCCCATCCAGAACTTAGATGAAGTTTTTACTTATAACCATATGGCTCTAATGTCCCTTCGAAGCCTCTCTCAGGCTTTAACGAGATCCGATCATTTATATATACACAATTAATAAGAACACTTCTAAATATTATTTTAAGACCACTTGTAATGGTCCGGACAGGGTATGCACCCTTATTATTTATTATTAATCATGTTTTATTATTTTTCGTTATTTCTACGATATTATAAATCTTCTTCTTTCTTTTGTCCCGTGACTCGAAAATCGTAGGGGGACTTAACTCGGAGGTAGCAACACATCTTCTTCTCCGTTTATCACTCTATTGTACTTCGTATATTTCATCAACATATATATACGTTCACTCTTTGATATCGTCGATGTATTTCCACTTCGGTCTACCTCTTTTGGTCCTTCAACCATTCCTTGTATAATGGTTTTACTGATACTATTGTGTCTGAGGTATGCCTGAACAATTTTAATTGACGTCGTCTTACGGTCTGTAATAGTGGCTCAATTGTACCTATTAGTTCTTTAATTGTATTGTTGATAAATACGTTTGTTTTACCTTCTATATACGTTATGCATAGTAGTTTTCATTGAGATTTATTCTCGAAAGCTTGAATTTTGTAAGAGTTCAGTGTCCATGATTCACAGCCATAAGTCAGTATTTATAATATTAATGATCTATATAAGTTATACTTAAGCTTGAATCTAATGTGAGTGCTATTCCAAATCGTGGTTGATCTTACCATAGCTGCCGTTACTTGCGCAAGTCTTATTTTTACTTCTCGATCGCATGTTCCGCCTTAGATAAATGCTCGACTTCTTCTAGTTTGCTACCGTAGAGTTTTTATCGTTGCTGTTTAGTAAACAGTGTTTACCATTCCTTTGATTTTTTCAACACTAATTTCCATGCCGTATTTGCTAGCATTACTTGATAGTTTATCTGTGAGCTCTTGTAACTCTTTGTTTGATCCAGCTATTAGATCTATATCGTCTGCGAATCTTAGGTTTGATAGTGGAAAACTGCTAGTTGATATCGATGAAACATGATTATTTTGTATTTCAGCCATTATATCTTCAAGGAATACATTAAACAATACATGAGATAGTAGGCATCCCTGGCGTACTCCAACTGTTGTTTTGAATATGTCACCTTTATATTATTTAATAAACCGCGCTAGTAGAACTATTGTATAGATCTTTTATCATTGTTATAATTTTATAGTTTATGCCGTACTTATGTATTGACCATAGTCCGTCGTGCCATACATAAATATATTTATGAATATAAATATATTTTTTTTTAATATTGTATTATCCAGTTTAATTGATATTTATGTTTTCACTATATGTATTTATTTATTATTCTTATTATAGAATGACCTCTTTATGTTGAATAACCTTTTACAGTTTTGTATTTTTTATAATTTTTTAAAATTTCTCATTATCCATTGATAGAAACAATATTATCAATTTCTCATAACTTTTTTAATTTATACAATACTAAAAAATAATAAATGTATGTAAATATTATTAAAGTAATATATTAATTATAGTTACTTATTTAGAATATATATTAGTATTTTATTATGTTATTTATATATTTACATATATTTATATATAAATATTACATCTTTACATATATACATTTATATCTTATTATTATTTATATATATTATTTATATATAATGAAACATATGAATTCACTAGTTTATGAGTCATATTCTCTATTTTCCCCTAGTATATACCATACAGGTACACTAAAGTACATCTACCTTCGTGATTAGGGAGCCGAGCATTCTTTTGTTCTTGCTCTGGTATTCAGCCCAAGATGACTGTGTAAACATTATTGTGATATTAGTGACAGGTAAGATGACATGTGACACATGCCACACATAACATGTGTATAATACTTGTACATAGATGTGATATGATAACATATCAATTTATAAGTAGCTTCGGATTAGATAATTACATGTTTAAAGATCAATATATATATATATATATATATATATATATATATATATCAATAGCCAAGTATAGTGTAATAGTTATAGGCATAAGTAATATAATCACAATAATTTCAATGTGAATATTTAGATATTATTGATGAGAATATTTTCAAATGCTATTAATAGCGCTAATATTAAATGGTTTGCGGTTTGCGGAAAATTAGAAATGTATTTCATAATATTTGTTCCAAATACTATTAAAATATTTAAATTACACTTTTCAATTGCATTAATTTTCAATATTTAATATGTTAGTACGTTTACTATATGTTTACTTATTTAAATATATTGTATTAATAAAAGATATAGTTAATGTATTACCCTAGAGGTTATAGGTTAAAGGTTATAACACGTACATCACCATCGTAATAACAAGCACATCACCATCGTAATAACAAGCACATCACCATCAACACAAACCCTGAGCACGTCCATGAAGTCAGACTGATCGCACACCGCCGGACAGTTTGCTATTATCGGGCCGTACACTAAATATAATCGCGAGGTAAGCAATCATTATTATCATCGTCGTAAGGGTTCATTGAGGCACGCGATATTAATTCACGCCCGATGGGAACTATGGGTTATGGGAGATAGAAACTTAGGAATGATACATCGAATTACAATGACGAGGTAGATAAACAATAATTAAAATAAGAGATCGATTAATGAATTAATCTTTACATTAATAAATAATATTATAAACGTTTTAATTATTATTACAATTAAAATAATTCTTAATATCATATAATGTCACAATATAAATTTCTAATTACTTATGTATACAGAAAGTTACACGTATACATATTGTACTATACTGAAACTGCTTTATTAGTTATTTAGGTTTAAATAACACGTATATACGTATATATGTGTATATATGTGTATATATACATATATATATATATATATATATATATATATATATATATATATATGTGTGTATATATGTGTATATATGTGTATATATGTGTATATATGAATATGTAACTAAGTTTTTAGAGAGTGTAAATAACACTGAAGTTATTTCTAGGTGAAAACATGGTAACTATTGTTTATAGTGGAGCTAACCCGCATGTAGAGACCCGTTATTACATAATAGCTAGCGTATTGCATAACAACGATTACGTAATTACGATTGCGTAATAACGATGACGCATCAGAGGCTAACCGGTCGAGTGAAGGTCAAACCTATCGCGGACAAGGGCGTCCGTGAGAAGCTCGCGATAGAGCGACATGTACTGGATGTAACAGGAACTTGCCACCACTATTTCGGGCAACGTACTACCGATGTAATAAGTTAATGTATTCGTTGTATTGTATTCGATTCGTTAGGATACATAGTTGTTAATAATATTTCATAATCATAATAATAATTATAATAATTTCTGGTGTTCGTAAATTCATTATAGAATGTGTAGTATGTATTTGTTATTATTCAGACACAGCAAATAGGTGTTAGCAGTATTGGCATCAGTAAAATGTATTCATCTAGGTATCAAGGTATCATATGTGTTAAGGAGGTCATATATTATGACTAGTCTCTAAATCAGAGAATTTATTTTTTAGATATTAACATTGATAAAATGCTTATTGAATCATAGTAATAGTTGTACAATTTTGTATAAAAGATAAATTATTGCACCTACACAAAGGCTAATATAGAATCCTATTGACAGTGTAATATCTATGTATTGTATTCTAATCGTTATAACTAGAAAGACATGTATGTACTCAGTGTACTATCATTATGGGTAATAGCAGTATGTGTACTGGTACTATGTATACTGGCAGTGTGTATATAGCAGTGCTATGTATACCATCATAATGGTTATAGTGGTTCTATGTGTATTATTACTACATGTGTAATAATGTTATGTGTATCATCTTAACTAACTCGAGGAGGATCTTCTGTTGTTTGGTGGGCATGGTGAGGCGTATGTATATGTGAGGCTGCTTGTTCGAAGAGATCAGATTGCGTAGAAGGCTTCCTTCATCTACGATTGCGCAAATGATAACTCTGAATGTAGCTAATGATAACTCTAAATGTAGCTGATTATAACTCTAAATGTAGCTGATGATAACTCTAAATGTAGCCTATGATAACTCTAAATGTAGCTGATTATAACTCTAAATGTAGCTGATGATAACTCTAAATGTAGCCTATGATAACTCTAAATGTAGCTGATTATAACTCTAAATGTAGCTGATGATAACTCTAAATGTAGCCTATGATAACTCTAAATGTAGCTGATTATAACTCTAAATGTAGCTGATGATAACTCTAAATGTAGCCTATGATAACTCTAAATGTAGCTGATTATAACTCTAAATGTAGCTGATGATAACTCTAAATGTAGCCTATGATAACTCTAAATGTAGCTGATTATAACTCTGAATGTAGCTGATGATAACTCTAAATGTAGCTGATGATAACTCTGAATGTAGCTAATGATAACTCTAAATGTAGATGATGATAACTTTAAATGTAGCTGATGATAACTCTAAATGTAGCCTATGATAACTCTAAATGTAGCTGATGATAACTCTGAATGTAGCTGATTATAACTCTAAATGTAGCTGATGATAACTCTGAATGTAGCTGATGATAACTCTAAATGTAGCCTATGATAACTCTAAATGTAGCTGATTATAACTCTGAATGTAGCTGATGATAACTCTAAATGTAGCTGATGATAACTCTGAATGTAGCTGATGATAACTCTAAATGTAGCTGATGATAACTTTAAATGTAGCTGATGATAACTCTAAATGTAGCCTATGATAACTCTAAATATAGCTGATGATAACTCTGAATGTAGCTGATTATAACTCTAAATGTAGCTGATGATAACTCTGAATATAGCTGATGATAACTCTAAATGTAGCCTATGATAACTCTAAATGTAGCTGATTATAACTCTGAATGTAGCTGATGATAACTCTAAATGTAGCTGATGATAACTCTGAATGTAGCTGATGATAACTCTAAATGTAGCTGATGATAACTTTAAATGTAGCTGATGATAACTCTAAATGTAGCCTATGATAACTCTAAATGTAGCTGATGATAACTCTGAATGTAGCTGATTATAACTCTGAATGTAGCTGATGATAACTCTAAATGTAGCTGATGATAACTCTGAATGTAGCTGATGATAACTCTAAATGTAGCTGATGATAACTTTAAATGTAGCTTATGATAACTCTAAATGTAGCCTATGATAACTCTAAATGTAGCTGAATATAACTCTAAATGTAGCTGATGATAACTCTGAATGTAGCTGATGATAACTCTAAATGTAGCTGATGATAACTTTGAATGTAGCTGATGATAACTCTAAATGTAGCCTATGATAACTCTAAATGTAGCTGATTATAACTCTGAATGTAGCTGATGATAACTCTAAATGTAGCTGATGATAACTCTGAATGTAGCTGATGATAACTCTAAATGTAGCTGATGATAACTTTAAATGTAGCTGATGATAACTCTAAATGTAGCCTATGATAACTCTAAATGTAGCTGATGATAACTCTGAATGTAGCTGATTATAACTCTAAATGTAGCTGATGATAACTCTGAATGTAGCTGATGATAACTCTAAATGTAGCCTATGATAACTCTAAATGTAGCTGATTATAACTCTGAATGTAGCTGATGATAACTCTAAATGTAGCTGATGATAACTCTGAATGTAGCTGATGATAACTTTAAATGTAGCTAATGATAACTCTAAATGTAGCCTATGATAACTCTAAATGTAGCTGATTATAACTCTAAATGTAGCTGATGATAACTCTAAATGTAGCTGATGATAACTCTGAATGTAGCTGATGATAACTCTAAATGTAGCTGATGATAACTTTAAATGTAGCTGATGATAACTCTAAATGTAGCCTATGATAACTCTAAATGTAGCTGATTATAACTCTAAATGTAGCTGATGATAACTCTAAATGTAGCTGATGATAACTCTGAATGTAGCTGATGATAACTCTAAATGTAGCTGATGATAACTTTGAATGTAGCTGATGATAACTCTAAATGTAGCCTATGATAACTCTAAATGTAGCTGATTATAACTCTAAATGTAGCTGATGATAACTCTAAATGTAGCTGATGATAACTCTGAATGTAGCTGATGATAACTCTAAATGTAGCTGATGATAACTCTAAATGTAGCCTATGATAACTCTAAATGTAGCTGATGATAACTCTAAATGTAGCTGATGATAACTCTAAATGTAGCTTATGATAACTCTAAATGTAGTTGATGATAACTCTAAATCTAGCTGATGATAACTCTGAATGTAGCTGATGATAACTCTAAATGTAGCTGATTATAACTCTAAATGTAGCTGATGATAACTCTAAATGTAGCCTATGATAACTCTAGATCTTAAATCTCTTGGTCCATAAGATCTTTAATAGTTAATATATTATAAAAAGATAATCTTGTATTCAATTACATATATTTATATATATAAAAAGCTTAGATACAATATATGATAACATATTATATGATACTAGAGGTTGACTTACAATTTATAACATATTATTTATATTAAAATAATATGAAATTCTAGTTCATTGTATTTATTTTATTGATATTGTTTATGTTTGACTTCGTTATTAAGATGATCAGTTATTTACTATAAATTCAAGTATTATTAATAATAATAATTATGATTATTAATATTAACAATAAATATATTTTTGAAGTATAATCAAATTACACATAACTAAAAACAATCAAATTTATTTAAATACATTAATATAATGTTATTCATTAAAATACATTTAAATTTATTTATGCTTTATTTTATTGTTAATAAGAACATATACTAAATATATTCTTTCGAATTGTGATATTTAAATTATAGTTTAGAAATTTATACTAATATTTGTTAAAAAATATTTACATTTATTGGATAATTATCACCATATCAAAGCATCATTCGTAATTCATTTTACACAGTATAATTTACAAATATGTGTATATAATTACCAGTAATTTATAAAAAATATAGAAAACGAAGAAAATAATAAAAGAAGATTTAACTTAGGTAATACTAATTAGTAATTACATTACAGATTTATAATTAGTTATGATTATCTAATAGGTCCTATACAATTAGGACCAATCGGATTGAAGCACAGTTCTTTGATGTCAAATGGCCGATGCTGTACGGCTCCAGAGGTCAATAAGTAGGTCGGAGAACTCTTGTCCAATGATTTCAATTGTTTTATTTCAGTTTCCCGCAACTGAAATGACAATAACAGATATAAGTAAAAAGAATCATAATTCTATTATAATATATGCCAACTATAGTAACTACTAATATTTTAATTTCGCATAATTCTTTGATTATTACTATGACGTATATTATCGTTAGAAAATACTCATACTTTATACTTTCGATTATATATTTCGACTATGTATTTTCTTAAATAAATTATCAATCAATCAACTATAAATCATAATAAAAGTCAGTGAAATAGTGAAACTCTCAGTTACTAATTCCACAAGAACATTATGATAACATATTAATGTAGAAAATGTACAACAATTGACTAATTCCAATGTATTTATTAATATATGTAGAATAACGTGAATATATTAAATATACAGGTTATATAAATAGTAAGTAGACTAAATCAATATTAAATATATAATACGTAAATATACAAATTAAATTAATATAAAAAATAGGTAATATTAACTGATTAAAGTAATGGTAAATTTGTACTATATTATAATAATTATTTAAATGCTACCGATATAGTTATGTATCACGCCTGAGTAGCTGCAACGCAACTAGAAGGAGTGAATAAACCTAGCGGTTAAAGGTTAAAGGTTAATTAATGTCGTATGAACTTGAGTAACGGTGGAGTCCGTAGAGTTGAAGGTCGGCATGCTTGTGATGTTCAACAAGGGGAACACATTCTTTAGGAACACGCACCGGAATTGTTCCTTCAAGTATTCGGTATCTCTCTAGAAATGTGGTTATCAAATTTATAATTTATTTATTTTATTAAAATGATCATTATAATGTAATAGGTCAACAATCTATCTAGAGCCTAAAAGCACTACAATATAAGAGTATTCGAGTATATTTTACTAAATAAATGTTAATCTTTTAAATTTAATTTATTATTTAATATTTTTATTTATATTTATCCTATGTATGATTAGAAGATTATATTTAGTAAATGTCTTTATTGTAACATTGAAATAACACAAACTATTAAAGATGATACATAAATTAAATACAGAGAGAGAGTTTTGAATATTTATTATTTTATTTGAAATTTCATAGTTTCATCTATAAAATGATTGTTTTGTAATATATATACCAAATTTATTATATAAATAGTTGAATATAGAATTAATAATAGATTACTATTAAAGGTTGCAAAGTTAAGAAATATTCAATTTATATAAGTTACAAACAAATTTTACAAATATTTCTAGGTCCCCCATTTATCAAATTATTAAATACATTATATTATGTATTGTTATTTTATTTTGTTGGAGTCCTTTCATCCCATCCAGAACTTAGATGAAGTTTTTACTTATAACCATATGGCTCTAATGTCCCTTCGAAGCCTCTCTCAGGCTTTAACGAGATCCGATCATTTATATATACACAATTAATAAGAACACTATTAAATATTATTTTAAGACCACTTGTAATGGTCCGGACAGGGTATGCACCCTTATTATTTATTATTAATCATTTTTTATTATTTTTCGTTATTTCTACGATATTATAAATCTTCTTCTTTCTTTTGTCCCGTGACTCGAAAATCGTAGGGGGACTTAACTCGGAGGTAGCAACACATCTTCTTCTCCGTTTATCACTCTATTGTACTTCGTATATTTCATCAACATATATATACGTTCGCTCTTTGATATCGTCGATGTATTTCCACTTCGGTCTACCTCTTTTGGTCCCTCAACCTTTCCTTGCATAATGGTTTTACTGATACTATTGTGTCTGAGGTATGCCTGAACAATTTTAATTGACGTCGTCTTACGGTCTGTAATAGTGGCTCAATTGTACCTATTAGTTCTTTAATTGTATTGTTGACATATACGTTTGTTTTACCTTCTATATACGTTATGCATAGTAGTTTTCAGTGAGATTTATTCTCGAAAGCTTGAATTTTGTAAGAGTTCAGTGTCCATGATTCACAGCCATAAGTAAATATTTATAATATTAATGATCTATATGTTATACTTAAGTTTGAATCTAATGTGAGTGCTATTCCAAATCGTGGTTAATTTCACCATAGCTGATGAATCATCAGTAATGTTGCTTGCGTCAGTCTTATTTTTACTTCTCAATCGCATGTTCCGCCTTATTAAGCGTAGGTAGATAGATAAATTGCTCGACTTCTTCTTGTTTGCTACCGTAGAGTTATTATCGTTGCTGTTTACCATTCCTTTGATTTTTTCAACACTAATTTCCATGCCGTATTTGCTAGCATTACTTGATAGTTTATCTGTGAGCTGTTGTAACTCTTTGTTAGATCCAGCTGTTAGATCTATATCGTCTGCGAACCTTAGGTTTCATAGTGGAAAACCGCCAGTTGATATGATTGTTTTGTTACACGATTGTTTTGTATTTCAGAAATTATATCTTCAAGGAACAAACAATAAGCAATACAGGTAATAGTAGGCATCCCTGTCGTACTCCAACTATTGTTTTGAATATGTCACCTTGTATATTATTTAATAAAACCGCGCTTGTAGAATTATTGTTTAGAGCTTTTATCATTGTTACAATGTTATAGTTTATTCCGTACTTATGTAATGAAGACCATAGTTCGTCGTGCCATACACGTCGGTCAAAGGCTTTCTTGAAGTCTATGAAGTTGTGAAATAAGTATTGCTAGCTCTCCGAGTGTTTTTCCATTAAGTTTCCACAAATCACTAAACTGTAAATTACTTACATTTATTCTTTATTATATTATTCATTATTTCATATATATATATATATATGTTTTATTTCAATAACGCATGTTAGGAAATATTTTAATATGAGTGTCGCACAGAACAGTTCGTGCATTTACACGTTAATAGATAGGAGATACATAGTACATATATTTAGTTCTACAATTTGTGGAATATTGACAACATAATTGTATCTACATTAACTAGACATTTAAGCGAGTATATATACATTATCATAATGTATTATTAAGTAAATATTTAGTACATATATATTACATAAAAAGTCTTTACTTATATCCTCGGGCAAATATCACATTATAAATAATAAATTCTATCAAATTAATAAAATATACACATATCGGATAACGAATATATATCGGAAATATATCACCCGATGGAGCATAGCTGTCTTGTATATTATATAAATAAAGGAGATATATTTATAAAATATAACATTAGTAAATGAAACATGTATTTTATTATTAATTTTGTATTAATAAATAATTTATATTATTTTTATGATTCTATTTATTTCATAATATAACAGTTAGTATACTAAAGAGGTTTTATATAAATTATATAAATATATAAAAATTATAAATAATTATTAGATATTTTAGAATTATTATTGATTTCATTTTTACCTATTTATAAAAAAATCCTTTCAGTACTTAATATTTTTATCTGAAATTTGCACATAATATAAATAATATATATCCTAATTTAAATTTGTATAACAAAATATCAGACAAACTCAAAAATTGCAATAATTCTAAACAACTAAACAACAACTCATTATATGAAAATGATCAATACATAAATATATTATTTTTTTATATTTGTATTATTCAGTTTAATTGATGATTATGTTTTCACTATTTGTATTTATTTATTATTCTTATTATAGAATTACCTCTTTATGTTGAATACCTTTTAAAGTATTGTAATTTTTTATAATTTTTTAAAATTGCTCATTATCCATTGATAGAAACAATATTATCAATTTTTCATAACTTTTTTAATTTATACAATACTAAAAAATAATAAAAGTATGTAAATATTATTAAAGTAATATATTAATTATAGTTACTTATTTAGAATATATATTAGTATTTTATTATGTTATTTATATATTTACATATATTTATATATAAATATTACATCTTTACATATATACATTTATATCTTATTATTATTTATATATATTATTTATATATAATGAAACATGTGAATTCACTAGTTTATGAGTAATATTCTTTATTTCCCCTAGTATATACCATACAAGTAAACTAAAGTACATCTACCTTTGTAATTAGGGAGCCGAGCATTCTTTTGTTCTTGCTCTGGTATTCAGCCCAAGATGACTGTGTATACATTAGTATGATATTAGTGACAGGTAAGATGACATGTGACACATGCCACACATAACATGTGTATAATACTTGTACATAGATGTGCGATGATAACATATAAATTTCTATAAATAGCTTCTGATTTGATAATTACATGTGTACAAATTAATATATATATATATATATATATATATATATATATATATCAATAGCTAAGTATAGTGTAATAGTTATAGGCATAAGTAATATAATTGCAATAATTTCAATGTGAACATTTAGATATTATGATGAGAATATTTTCAAATGCTATTCAATAGCGCTAATGTTATTAAGCGCTAATATTAAATGGTTAGCGGTTTGCGGAAAATTAGAAATGTATTTCGTAATATTTTTTCCAAATACTATTAAAATATGAAATTTTTAAATTTTAAAAACTTTTCAATTGCGTTACTTTTCAATATTTAATATGTTAGTACGTTTACTATTTGTTTACTTATTTAAATATATTGTATTAATAGAAGATATAGTTAATGTATTAATGTTTACCCTATACGCTATAGGTTATAACACGTACATCACATTCATAATAACAAGCACATCACCATCAACACAAACCCTGAGCACATCCATGAAGTCAGACTGATCGCACACCGCCGGAAAGTTTGCTATTATCGGGCCGTACACTAAATCTAATCGCGAGGTAATCAATCATTATTATCATCGTTGTCGTAAGGGTTGATTGATCGAGGCACGTGATATTAACGCACGCCCGATGGGAACTACGGGTGACGGGAGATCGAAAGGTCAATGATACATCGAATTTCAATGAGGAGGTAGATGAACAATAATTAAAATAAGAGATCTATTAAGGAATTAATCTTTAAATTAATAAATAATATTATAAATATTTAAGTTATTATTACAATTAAAATAATTCTTAATATCATATAATGTCACAATATAGATGTATAATTACTTATGTATACATAAAGTTACACGTATACATATTGTACTATAATGAAACTATTTTATTAGATATTTACGTTTAAATAACATTTATATATGTATACATGTGTATATATGTGTATATATACATATATATATATGTGTAAATATGTGTATATATGTGTATATATTCATACCTAAGTTATCTAGAGAATGTAAATAACTGTGAAGTTATTTCTAAGTGAACACATGGTGTACGCTATTATTTATAGTGGAGGCTACTAGCACGTAGAGAACCATTATTACATAATAGAGAGCGTATTGCATAACAACGATTACGATGTAATAACGATGACAGCAGCGGCTAACCGGTCGAGTGAAGGTCGAATCTATCGCGGACAAGGGCATCCGTGAGAAGCTCGCGATAGAGCGACATGTACTGGATGTAACAGGAACTTGCGACCACTATTTCAGGCAACGTACTACCGATGTAATAAGTGGTTGTATTCATTGTGATCGTATTCGATTCGTTAAGATACATAGTTGTTAATTTTTAATAGTTGTTAATAGTTATAATTTTTTAGATGTAATAATAATTAATAATTATAATAATAATTATAATAATTTCGATGTTTGTAAATTCATTACAGAATGTGTGGTATGTATTTGTTATGATCAAACACAGCACATAGGCATTAGCTGTATTGGCTTCAGTGAAGTGTATTCACCTCAGTATCAAGGTATCGTATGTGTTAAGGAGGGCATAGATTATGACCCTATAGCGTTAAACCATCGCAGAAATGTCCACATAATATTGGTAATATTTCTCATAAAGTGATTATCGAATACAATTAATGTAACATGACATGAGGAATACACAATGTTCAATAATTGAATCATAGTAATAGTTATTAGTACAATTTTGCATAAATGATAAATTATTGCACCTACACAAAGGCTAATATAGATTCAAAGTAAATATCTAAACATGTCCTATTGACAGTGAGATATCTATGTATTGTATTCTAATTGTTGTAACAAGAAAGACATGTATGTACTATGTGTATTATCATTATGGGTAATAGTAGTATGTATACTGGTACTATGTATACTAGCAGTGTGTTTAGCAGTGCTGTGTATACTGGCAGTGTGTGTATAGTGGTTCTATGTGTATTATCACTATATGTGTAATATGATTATGTGTATCATGTTAACCAACTCGAGGAGGATCTTCTGTTGTTTAGTGGGCATGGTGAGTCGTATGGATATGTGAGGCTGCTTGTTCGAAGAGATCAGATTGCGAAGCAGGCTTCCTTCATCTACGATTGCGCAATCGATATTACATCGTGAAACGGTGACGGTAAATAAATAGGCTATACATTGTATAGTAAACAATAGATTGAATAATATTTAATGTATATTATGCGGATATTATGATGAAATTAATTTTTTAAATTATTCTAAATAAATTTATTGAGAATAATTTATTTTCAGAGTCAAAATTAATATAGATAATAAGATACAAAAACATATTATATATTTTAATTTATTTGATGAAAAATATGATATATTTGAATACGAAAAAATAAGGGGATAAATATAGAAATAATATATTTATTTTAATATATTTATGAAACATCATGAAATTAGAGTCCTATAAAGGGATGTTCACATGAGCAATATATTCCTGCAATCGGCTGAAAAAATTGTGCAACTGTCAAATTAATTATATTTTCTGCGTCCTTTACTAAATTTTCTAATTAGAATATTTATGCAGTTGATGAGAAAAACACACGCACGATTATACAACCAATTATGGGCGAATAATGGACGCAGAAAAAATAAATAATTTTATAGTTGCGAAATTTTGTTAGCTGATTGTATTGCTCATGTGAACAGCACTTTATAAGACACTAGTTTTTCCTTGATATTTTTCTATATTTTTTAAATACATTTATTATTTAATTAATGAAATAATGATTATATTATTTATTAGACGGGTAAATCAATCCTATATATCAATATATTATTATTTCTATATTGATTTATCTAAATTAGTAGTACCAATTTATAAGTTAGTTACATAAGTACTATTATATATATAAATATATTTTTTAATTGATAATTGAAAATGAAATAATTAAAATAAAGCATAACTAAAATTATCAACATATAGTAGATAATATATACTAGATATGTAATGAATCAAAATAAAGGGATAAAAGTATATATACATATCTGTTAAATGAAAAACAAGTATAGAATAAATGGGAAAACACAAACAAATGGGAAGGGAAAATATAGGTAAGCGAAATGTAACTCGATTGAGATTAATATCTTCATTAGGTTTATATATGATTGACCATATAAATATATATATATATATATATATATATATATATGTATATATATATATATATATGTATGTATATATTTAAATTACTAATACATTAATAAACAATAGTATACACAATCAATTGATAATTGATATAGTTTGAAATGAAAACATTGCAATAAATAAACATTCAACTGGTAAACACGATCGCTATAATGATAATAATAGGTGATATCAGGTGAGGGTATTACCTATGGAATCTCTCATACTCACTGTTGAATTATGTGAAATCATTACTAATGAACATGTATTATGATCTTGTATATACGTATTGTATTTAGGAGAAGTTTATATAATAGGCAAGCTTTTCTGACATTTATTTAAAATTATAGAAAAAATATTAAATTACTAATAGTTATGCAATATATGGATATATACTAATTTTTATATTTATATATATATATATATATATATATATATATATATAATATATATTTATTTATAATAATATTAATATAATACTTATATATATAGGAACTTTTTTTAGGAAGATTGGGATCAACCAGATGTCCATGTTCAAAACAGGTTCCTCCATTCAGCATCACGTCGTAAGTCCTGCGCATCATCATAGTAATGTATCAATAACGTCACGCTTCATTACATCATAGTTATGCAGTGGCGGTGAAGTGTTTAATAGTAGTGATATGATTTATAATATAGTGCGTATTAATGTTCATACACTCGTGGATATACTGATGTATAAACATATCTAGCGTTATTTTATATGTGAGTGTATGAGGTTCATTAAAGTTAATTATACTTTATTTAATAATTCAACTAATTTCACTAGTTTCAAACCATACAACCCATACTATACTCATGGGGCCTGGAGATGAAGCTAAGCCAGCGGTATTATAACCTAGCTAGAAGAGATAAATGTCAATGTTTAATTCATACAACATTCGTTTGTAAGTTTTGAATAAGAGAGAGAGATGATCTCAGCACCTTCGGGGTGATGCAAAGTATTATTTCTATATTATACGTATTACATTAAATACATATTCATCTAACTAGCCAGAAATTCGCATTCAAATGGGTCGGTGGAAATGTAATTATATATAATGATGCGGAAAATATGAAATTATTAATATTAATACGATATATAATGAAATATATATTGGCACACACACTTATATACATATATACGTTTAAATATTTATACATGCATATAAATGTATAAATCTATATATATATATGTATATATATATAGATTTATACATAAAAATTCGTCGACTACACACGTGAGCGAACCTATTAGCGACGGGTTTAGGATCGGAATCGTAGAGAGGAAGGTTCACCCATCCGCAACTCACCTCGCTTACTTTACTGTTAGTCTGTAGGCGGAGGAGGAGAGGAGTGTTAGCATGAAACTAAGCGTGGGGACGAGTTGCGCGTCACCGCATCACCATTATGTGTGTGTCAGTAGTGACACCGCAGGTAGGGCCTCACAAAACCTTTCTAGATCAGCTGAAAAACGATGTGTATCTGGATATTGGCGATATGAAAAATGCGCTGAAAGACAGGCACGTTTGGAAAAGAATTGTAACGAATGCTTGAGCAACCCGCTCAACCCAGTAAATAAGTAAGTAGTGATGCTATCGTAGGTCATGTGATAGAGGTACCGTTAATTACATATCACATCTATACTAGTGTAATAGGTAGTCGTTATCATTCATAACTTACTATCGGTGGGCTAATTAATTAATAATTACTATTTAAATAGTAATATATAAGTGCTACGCTATTGCGGTTATTATTATTCCAACCTTTCTTATGAACACGATGGAAGCTTCGATAAGAATACCTAAGTTTAAATGTGTATGTTCAATCATATTTATATAATAGATAAGATATAATATAATAGATAATATATATATATATATATATATATATATATATATATATATATCGTTTATCACACATTAATAAAATGTTTAAATATAATACTATTTTAAAATTGAATGAACTTATAACTTTTAGAATAATATTATTTTTATATAAACTCTTACATAATAACTATAACATTAATCTAGAAAAATTGTTTATTTTTAATAAAGACAAAACAAAATTTATTTTACCATTAATCAAAACTACACAATGCCAAAACATAATTCGATGGAAATGTAATTGGAATCTTAAATGTATTTCGTAATATACATAAATATATGTAAGTATAAGTATATGCCTGTATAAACTGTATTGTATAATCTAAGTGTATATTTAACACATAAACATTGTAATTTAAACACATATTTATTACAATTTAAATCTATCTTATTCATATATTCACATATATAAAATGTATCATGTATAAAATAATTTTTATATGAATTTTGAATTTTCTATAAATAATACTGCAAGAAGCTTCTAGGTTATTGACATTTGCAAACCTAAATTAGTATTCATGGAATTCGTACGAATGAAGAACTCGGAATATTCTAGACTCTTCATCTGATCGGAAATCTAAAATTTAATTATTTTGTTAATAAATAGATATCGTATATTATAATTAATTTATAACTATATTCTATACATGTTTCATTGTAATAATTTAAATCATTGTAACTATCAACTAACTTTACACAATATGATAGAAACACGAATATATTATCTTAAAAATTATGCTATAACTGAAATGTATGGTTTGTAAAATAGATTTCTATCTTAATTGAAAAATATATATATATTATATAACAATATGAAATATATATATATATATATATATATATATATAATAAGGATATGCTTTATTAACTACATTTCATTAGAGATATAGCTATAAACTTGATAATAATAACCTTATTGTTAAAGTTCCACACCTTAGCATCTTTGTCAACTGCTAGGGCTTTTATTGTTATGATATTGCTAATCATCTGCAATGGCGGCATGCGTTAATATTGTTATCTACTACGACACGATGCGATGCGGCGGTAGACAGTTATGATTACAGAAAATCAATTCTAATTAAATAATTAATTAGAAATAGATAGGATAATTTCAATAGGAATTCAGTGCGGAGTACGCATTCAAACAATGTATACATCAGTAGGGGTATATAATCATGTTTACATTAGATTTAAATAATACTTATACACTATTCGTGTTACACGTTGATGTGTGTGGAGAGAGGCGGAAGACTAGACTAAAGAGCTACGTAACATAGCGCATGGTAACGGATATTGTTATTGTTATTGTTATTTGGTGGAGTCCTTTCATCCCATCCAGGAACTTAGATGAAGTTTTCACTTATAACCATATATGGCTCTAATGTTCCTTCGAAGCCGCTCTCATGTTAAGGCATCCATGGTTTTAACGAGAGCCGATCATTTATGTATACACAATTATATAAGATCACTTCTAAATAATATTTTAAGACCCATTTTATAAAATTAATTAATGGTCCGGACGAGGCTCTATATATCACTAGTATTCCGCAACAGTATGAGATGATTTGCTCGAGATGCTAATCAGGTCAGAGACTGAGGGCTAGAGAGACTGACGCGCTAGTTAACCGGGAGTCGGTTGTTCTGAGAACATTAATCATCCTATGATAATATTAACATCACATAGATTGTTCGGCATGCATAAAACACGGCTTTTTGTTATTAAATGTAAGATCAATGTTAATTTTTGTACCATATCGATTTGGGTATCAATTCATATCTATTTTTTCTTCCATATTTTTTTTATTTCTTTTTTTTAATTTACCTAATAAACTATATATTATATTATTATTATTATATCTAAGGATTGTTCTAGGGTAATCCAAGGATAATTTATTCTCTCAGAACAACCGTCCCCCGAAGTGCCGGAGAGAGACTGGTGGGCCCCACTAACCGAGGTGCCGTCGAACAAACAGATCCTAACGAAGCGGTCGACGATATCGAAGGCGTCCCCTAGTGGTGGCATCTGGCGAATCTGAGTTACCGTGACGATGCGCTGGGTGCATACCGTGATGCTCTTGATCTACGCGCAGCGTCAAGGTCATTATTAAGGTTAAGGTCACGCATTAAAACTGACAACGATGTTAAGTTATACCACTTGCAGCGCAATGCAAGTATGGTAGATGATGGAGAGTGGAATGCTCACTAGTAACTATATAAATAATAATAATAATAATTATTATTATTTATTTATATTAGAACATGTTTTTTTCTTGTTTCATTTGTTGTTTATATTATATGTTTATATAGATGGAACCTTTACTACTGTTGTTGCATATATAATATTAAATTATACTATACTGAAAATGATGACAGAATGAATTTCACTATTTATAGTTGGGTTTATTATTACTCAGCTTGTTTAGAATTTAGAAGCATATATTTACACAATTATTCCTTCATGTTAAATATTAATATTTTCAATATCTATTAGAATACTAATACAACTCGTCTATTGATTTGAATATAATTATTAAATACTATTATAATAAATATTACTATTATATAATACAATAATAAATCGATACCTTCATGTAATAACACTTCAAGGTCGTTCGTATTTAAACCTTATTAGCGGTACTGTCAAAGAAGAGATCTTTGTAACCGAGGTTTGAAACGTTTAACTGCGGCACCAGGTAACCTTCGAGTTTGTTGCAAGCTGATTGGACGATATCAGAGTTTAGTAACGTATAACTATGTCTGCATTAACACTATTTAAGACATTTTAAGACTTGTATATATGTACATTTAGTTTTAATACACATTCGCTCCACTAAATATTGCCCGATATTTTTATAGTCAGATTTCGGCTTCTTCAAATTTTCCATTTTTTTAATAATTATTAAATGTAGTGGTAGCAATTTGAAGCAAATTATAATAATTTGAAAGAAATAATGTGAAGAGACAAATATCTGCACGCTATAAAATTGGGGTAAAAATCAGGCCCGCTGTTTTGGTATGAATAATATTAGTCTGTTTATTCAAATTTGTATTAGCATGGTATAGTAAATATAATTTATAATGTTTAATTAAAATAGTGATAAATAATTAATATTAAAATTTAATCAACAATCCTAAAATATATAATTCCTTAAGGGCCGGCGTAACCTTGCCGGCGTTACATGTAAAAGATAGGGAAAAATAGCTATTTTTTAACAGGCTATGTCTTTTATATGTATTAGTATTTTTATCTAATTTTTTTTTAATTTATCTAGATAACATTCATCTTTAGTTAAATAGGTACATCATAAAATAATAAATGTATTATTAATTAAAGAAAAGTTAATTATAATATAAACATTATTTTAAAATAAATTTATACCAATTTTTTTTATTATTTTTTAAATAATTATATTAATTGATTGTATTTACGTTAGCTTAACATATATAATTCCATTAATGGGTCTATATATTATATTTACTATATATAAATACTATAGAATATTGTTAATACAGGTCTTGTAAAACCTTCAACAATGACATAACATAATATTATATACTGAGGTTGGACATTACATATGGGTTACTTTCATTCGCATCATCAATTATTACTAGTGACATGTGTATCGAACCTTTCTGTTATATAATAGCGATATAGGTGTGTTAACCTTTCTGTTGTAGCGGGGCTAAAGTAGATGTGCAGAAGCCCAGGGGCAGGGTTCCGAGTGCATTCAGTATGTCCTTAACGTTTGCCTAGGACATGCGATGTACTTGTGTATAGTGTATGAAAACAACACTCAGTATAGAGTATTAAAAACGCTTTTATGATTTAACGTCCTTATAATATAATTATTTTAGAAATATTTCCTAAATGTAAAATTAACGTTTAATTATTTTCAATATGTATAGGGACAATATTATAAAAATAAATTTAAAAGTGATATTATTATAAATTGTGTTCAAATATATTTTGTTTATTTATTTTAAATGATTGTAGTGTTTAAATAGCAAATAGATTGTCGTTGTTAATGTTCATTAATTAACTCAATATAATGCATATAGTTATATCTTGTTGTTTGAATTATAGATTATTTTGTAGTTTTATTATATTTTTAATTTAAGTAATTAACAATTAAAAGAATATAATTGAAACATTGAAATATTATTTTTCTCTATCGGATGATCTAATAATTAACTTAATAAATTGTATTCTTCATTGTACACATACGATATTAATTATTAAGTATTAATATACCTGTCCTTCAAATAATTTAATGTATTGTTTAATTATTTTAAAAAATTTGTAAACTATATTTTGTCTCCTTATATAGTATGCTATTATTTGATATATATTATTATTATGTTATATAATTAGTAAACATGATCAAATAAATAAATAAATATAAATATATATATATAATAACTTAGCACTATCACATAATTAATGATTGGTATAATTAAATATCTAATTATTGTTATAATTTTATTCATAATTAATATTGCGGATTGTGTACACTGTACAGTGTACAGGTTAATTAGATTATTACAAATATTTCTATAAGAGATATACATAAGTCATAAGTCATAATCATAAATTGTAACCTCTTTGACGCCTTTTTTAACATGTGCCCATAAATCTTTAGCGCTGAAATATGTATGAATATAATATCACAAATATATAAATACAATATTAATTTATATTATACTTATTTAAATAACAAAATATATTAAGGGGATGCGCGACTTGTGCAATTTTACATGTAAAAGATAGGGAAAATGACTATTTTTTAAAGGTTATACACTTTTTTATTAATGAATATTTTTTTATAATTTTTATTTTGTATATATTAATAATACTTAGTTACATTAAATTTATTATTAATTTTTTTGTATATTATATATTTATATAAAACATATATATATATATATATAAATTTTGTTAAGTGTTTTTTTTAAACTATTGATTTAAATTAAAAAAATTATAAAAAAAATAATAAAAAATAAAATATTAATAGCCTTTAAAAAATATGCCCTATCTTTTACATATAAACAATAAATCTAATGAACCGTTTATAAAATTTAAAATATTATTAAATGCAATGATTTACAATAGAACTATTATTAACTTTTACAAACTTAAGGGGAGGGTTGTGTCAGCATGTCATCATGTGTATTTACATGTAACTAGATAGGCTTAGATACTTAGGTCCGTTCAAAAGAGTGCACACATCATACTATTCATTGAATGTAGCAGATGTATTTATGTTATATACTACATTATATAATGCTATACAATACTGGGGAGATATTTCTAATATATAATATAATTCATATATAATAAAAGACAGAAACTGTTTATTTTATTTTTATGGTATTTATATTGAAAGACGATTTTATCTATTATTATCAATTATATTTATGAAAATATCTAGACATGTTATTCATAATTATATTATTTATATATATATCAACAAATTAACTAGTATAACTATAATAATGGTGCCATAAAAGATGCTTTTAATAGTATTTTTAGATCGATTACAATTTCTAATTTTTTGACAAACACAAACAAATATATTATATAAAACAAATTTATTTTGTTGCTTGATTTGTATCGCATTTGAACATGCAACCCTCCCGTTAAAACACTAATCCTAATTAGAAATATACGCATCACGAACCTCTTAGTCTTTGTCAACGGAGGTTTTGATGCCTCAGACTCTGATTCAGAGTCATCGATATAACTGTCATCGTCTTGTTCCAAACCTTGAGTATCATCATCTGTTATGTCATCACTTACAGCTTCCGTTATGTCCTCTTCTTCATCATCTTCATCATATTTCTACAACGTAAATTAGTATTATATATATATAACTTAGATAAACTTTATGTTATATTAGTTTATTCTTTTTTTTAGGGAATTATTATTATAATTGTACTTTTGGGACTTTTCAGAATGATAAAGTTAATTGTCTTAATAATCTCTGCTTCTTTAATTATCCAGTTGTTAAAACCAAATTTGATAATAAAAATAATATATACATATATATATTTAGTATTTAGTACAAAATAATTTCTATTAATGTTATATTAGTGAAATATTACAAATATACATTTATTTTAATATTATACTATAAATGATTAGATATGTTTTATATATAAAGATTTAATTTATATTTATTAATATTATAAAATTATAAGATATGTTTAATTAATAAGATTTCAAAATATATATATATATACATATAAGAGTATAGTGAAGGTGATTACTATGTATGTTGATTTTTGTAATAATATAATGTAATATACTGTAACTGTAAAAAGTGTTAACTTTGTAATTACGTATTATTGTTTGTGTATTTCAATAATACATGTATGTGTTATGTTACATGTATTATTGTTTGTTATTAATATTTCAGTTTTATACTTTCGACTATATATTTGCTTAAATAAAATACATCGACAATAAAAGTCAATTACCTCGAGATAGTTCTTAGGTACCAGACCCTGTTTGCCGGAAGATGCTATTGCATGAAGCCATCCATCAGATCTGATAATGAGAATCGTAAGCATTAGTACATATTACATTACATTGCGTAATATTACTTGTTATGCAATACTTGCTAATAGTGTAATAATATCGCTATGAACATAGTAATTATCTTTCATTATATAATAATGTAATCCTGCTAACACACGCATACACACATATGAATGAATGAATGAATGAATGTTTATTTATACACAAAAATAACGTTAGACGTTCTCTATTGTGTAAAAAAATATAAAATAACAAAATAGACACAAAATATAAATCAGTTGAAAATAATAAAATTAATTTACATATACATCCATACACGTACACAAATATATATGTATACACACACACTACTGATGGTACGTTACATCCGACAAACCTGGCGCTGATCACTGTGAACACATCTCCGGATATAAAACTCAAGTCTCCCTTTTCTTGGCCCTTGAAATCTCCAATCGCTTTAAACCGGCCCGTCTAGCATCAGTAATAGTAACGATAACATTGCAGTGGCATGTGGTGGGTTATGGTGAAAACGCGCACTCATTTATTAGATAGTTGAGATTACTTATTACGCATTAGCGCTAATATCGCTGATGCATCGGTCCACTGAACGAGGCCTCATCATTTTTATTGCACAGTTATATACGTTTTATGTATTATTATTATGATGTTTAATTTTTTCCCATTTCTTTTGCCGACGCGTAAATATCTCGATAAGTTAAGAAGTTAAATAGTTCGGGGAACTTCAACATCTATCTGAACCCATGGGTTCACTTTGATATATTATGATGAACCACTCAGATTATTATTATTAGTATTACAATAAGATATATTTCAGAAATCGACGCCTATCTAACCATCTGACTATTGTCATTCGTCGAGACGTCCTCCTCCTCATCTTCCTCTTCCTCATCCTCCTCATCTTCCTCATCCTCATCATCATCATCATCTACAGAAGCTTGCGGAGATCCTCGTCGTTTGTTGGACTCAGACGTCGGGGGAGGTTTAGAGTTGCTGGTCGTCGCAGCGCCCTTACCGAATAGCTGGGTCCTCTGTTTAAGTGGCACTTTGCTCGTTTTCATTAATGGCCCATCGGCTTCATCTTCGTCTTCTTCATCTTCAGTGCTAGTGGTATGGTGGTATCTAATAAACTAATAAAATACATAGTTCATATATATATCAACATATCAATACAAATAAATGATTAATATAGTGTATAGTGTTTTGAATATATATTTATACTGTTTAATTTAATTTAAATAAATAGTATCTAAAACATAGAATAACTAGCGATCACATTTATATATGTAATAAACTTATCTAATGATTATAGGATTTTTTGATTAGTAATTTAATAAAATATAATTAAATAAATGTAAACAGAAATAATTAATCATTATAAATAGTAATAATTAAATTAATAACTATAATTTATTTAAAATTAATGAAATATATATATATATATATATAATAATATAAGGTTTACATAAGCTATTTAAATATACAAATGTGTTCGTTTGTCGACACAGAAACCTAGTATCTAAAACCTAGTATATACATCTTAGTATCTATATCCTAGTATCTAAAACCTAGTATGTAAAACCTAGTATCTATATCCTAGTATCTAAAACCTAGTATGTAAAACCTAGTATCATTATGTTCTTCATCGTGATCTTTACTTTTCTTGGTTTTAGTTTTAGTTTCGGTTCCCGTTTTGTCGCTATTAGTAACGGTGAGATCATCGCCATCTGACGGTTGTTCTGTAATCTCATTGGACAGCGGTTCGGTTTCGTCTTCGGACTCATCCTCTTCCATATCGCTACCGTCGTATATAGGGAAGTGTGAAACTACTCGAGATACATTTATAGCTATTCGCGTAGCTGTTACACTGTGTTCAATGGACTCTATTTTAAGATAAGCGTATTCGTGAGTAATTATTTGAATTTATATATTAGCCCTACAGCTCAGGTATTAGGATAATTATAGTAAATATATATATTATTTTTGTAACAAACTTACATTTATCTATTCTCAATCAAAAGAAACGTTTGTAGCATCTAAAGATATTGCAATGTGTAATAACTCATGTTAAGCTATTAGTAAGGTATTACAGTGCGATCACAACTAATGTTTAGGTCATTGAAGTTGTTTAACTTCTATTGTTGTTTATAATCTTGAATTCATTTATTCGCAGTCTGAGTATAGTCTAGGGGTTTATTATTGTTGTCTTAATTATTAAATATTAATATATTGAAATCTAGTACACAAATCGTATTATTATTGTATAACTGTCCTAAAGCTATTATATTCATAAACTATGGAGGTATCGATTTAATAAATCTACTTATAGCTTTCAATGATCCTCCTTAGACAATTGTCTATAAACTGATTGTATTCATATGTATATATATATGTATATATTGTGTATTTATGTAATGTTCCAAACCTTGTTTCATCTTCTGATGGTGGAATAAGCGTATCGGCAATCTTGTGTATTTCTTCCTATTGTTATGAATGATTCATTACACTTATTATGCAATATATAATGATTTCCGTAACTATAGCGATTACTAAATGTTGAACGACTAACTATAGAAGTTGTTTGTTTCTTTATTTCAGTAGTCTTTTGTTCTTCAAACAATTCTTTGTTAATTGTATCATCAACCTGAATATATATAAATATATATATATATATATATATATAAATATATTTATTATAAGTAATATAAGATTATATATAATGTTATAAATATTATACTATCATATATATATATATATATATATATATATATATATGAACATACCAGATTTGGTTGACATTTCTTGCATAATATTAATCATTTGGTAGACATGATTATTTGGAGGACAATTTCGTGTCCACCAAATAGTTTAGGGCAATAATGTATCACTTTTGGTATAAATTTGACTTATAATAAAATTATATAATTAATATATAGGAAATAAAGTTGTATATTATTTATTAATAATTTAAAAATCAATAGAATGGGTAAGTTTAAATAATGATTGAATTTTCACTCTATATATATTGGATCCATAAAAATAACTGTTTAGTAGACACACCATTTTCAATGAAATACGTAGTATTGTTGGATATATGTCTATAGGGAATTGATGGATTTAGACTTTATATTACATATGGATCATATATATAAAATAAAAAAATAAAATATTATATTAATAAAAAATATACATTTTAATTAATTTATTATTTATTTTTATTATATTTTGAAATAATAAATGGAATGATTCATAAATACTAAGGTAATACAAGTATTTTTATTAATTTAAAATTTAATATTTAAAATTTAATAATCTTAAAATATATATTAAGATTATTATTAAATATATACTTAACATTTAAATAGAATAATGTTTAATTGTGTATTCAATATATAATTATATATATCCATAATCATGTGGATCATGTGTATTAAAATATAAATATTTATAAATACTAAGGTAATACAAGTATTTTTATCAATTTAATATTTAAAATTTAATAATTTTAAAATATATATTAAGATTGTTAAATATATACTTACTATTTAAATATATAGAATAATTTTTAATTGTGAATTAAATATATAATTATATACATTCATAATCATGTGTATTAAGTAATTTATCGTGTAAGAAAAAAAATGTAAGATTTTAAATTTTACCAGGTAACATTTTTAAATATTCTATTAATAATTAATTTAATTGAATTGGGTTTTACCAATAGTAGTTTCTAATAGTACACATACTATTAGTTGTTATTGTAAACTTTATATGGATAGTTATATTCAATATACTAATTAAATATAACATTGCATAATAGGATTATTATAATTATTATTATAATCATTATTATATTATAATGATTATAGTCAAAATATAGTTTAAAAATAATCAACACACTAAAAGCCCACATACTTCATTATACGAATTAGTAATTACATAAATATATAGTATTCATGTCATTATATAATTAATATAATATTATAAGAATACTCGTGTAATTTAAATAATTCGAATAAACATGTTACGGACATAGACTCTATCAGTGATATAGTCTATCATATAGTCTGATACGTTAATATCAAAGAAGGCCGCCGATTATTATTATTATATTGTTAGAGTTCAATTTTTATTTTGGGGTTGTTTAATTTATTTGGTTTTGTTTTATTTTTCTGTATTTTTTAGCTGCATTATAATGAACTCTGACATTATTATAATAACAATCGGCGGCCTGCTTTAAGATAATTCCTATAATAGACTATATCATAGAGTATTAAAAAAATCACGATATTTAACCTAGTACCAGGTATATTATATAATATATATTATATTATAAATTATAATTTATAATATATAATAACTTATTAAATAAGATATACAAAATTGTCATACTTTTTTTTAATTTGTATACAACCTTATATTTATTTACATTTTTAATATAATTACTACTATATACTTCCACTATATATATATTATATACATGGGAATACGGACGTTAGGCAAACATTAAATAACTATAAATATCAAATGTCACAAATGTGGCCAAGGTGTATGTCAATCTAATTCATTATACGCTCTAAGAGCGTATAATGTACCACTAAAACTGAAAATAAAATCTTTATGAGAAACATGTATATATGGAATAATTCCTTTTGAAAAATATATTTATAAACCATTCGTATTAATATATATATATGATATTTACACATACGAGTAACATCCTATTTGCGTATTGATATTTGTGGGTTGTTTGATTTATTTTGTTTAGTTTTATTCTTCCGTTTTTTTAACAAGCACGCCTTGTGCTGTTATAATATATAATATAAATAATAGCGCCACGTAATGTTGCCATTTAATTTTTACCTACCATCCGTATCATCCTATATATATATTAACCTTTATATGTAATAACATATATATTAACAACATTTTTAGATTATTATATTATTGAATGTATTAAATATTAACAGGTAATGCCTTGTACTTATTGTTATATATTGTATTTATTTATATGCGACGATATTGTACATCTACGTGATATCAGCGAATATACGCATAGTGCCTGGTATCATAATGCACGTACATTCCTACCATCTCGCATGACCCCCCCCCCCCACGCGCAGACGGCTGTGTATATATAGCGGACCGCCGCTATGTATAATCACTTGAAGAATAAGTATAACCAATAAACATACATAAGCCTTGACGTAACATCAATAAGCGTCCAACCTCACGTCCAATGAATATCATCCTGCCACGTCAACCAGTGAGAGCACGTTAGGAAACATCTACCCCCATGCCCAATGACTATAAACAATCATGAACCCTACACCAACTCCTTCCTTCGATTGGCACAATGAAGATCGGCTAGACGAGCTGAAAATGTTGTTTAACATTTTATTTACGTCCTCGCCATTGCCCACTACATCCGGTATGATATCCTGTACACCCTCGCCGTCACTCATGACCTCCGTGACACCCCAGCCACTACCCACGACATCCGGTACGCTTTCGCCCTTGCCCACTATATCAGGTACATATTCGCTACGCCCCCGCTGTCACCCACGACATCTGTGACGCATCCGACATCACACATAATACCCGATATGTTCTCAACGTCACCCGTGATCCTCTCGATCTCACCCACAATATCCGTGACCCCCTCATCATCACCCCCACCATCCGTGATGCCATACAGCACCATACACAATGCATGTATTGCCATCCCCATGGCCACCTCCAACATGATATCCTTCTTCCATACGTGAGAAGAGGGAATGACCCCAACCCCTCTTCGATAACCAATAGGGAGAAGAGGGGATGTTATATATTTTATTTATATATATGCGTCGATATTGTACATCTACGTAATATCAGCGCATATACACCTAGTGCCTGGTATCACGACGCACGTACAATGTACGTTTCTGCCGTCTCGCATTACTGCCCCACGCTCAGACATCTGCGGTGGTCCGCTATATATAATCTCTTGAAGAATAAGTCTAACCAATTAACGTAAATAAGCCTTGACATTTTACTCCCATATATACACACAACTTAACAGTGTAATATATTAGTATTACACAACTTAGACAGTGATTAATACATAACAACAATTTATATATATATATAATAATTTTATATAATATATTATATGTATACACAAATATCCATGCATATATATATATATATATATATATATATATATATATATGACTAATGATCTCCTCTTCAACAATGATGGCGTACATACCGACCCCAAGTGTGATAAGTTAATTCAACAGATAACCTCACAAGATTCTCCGCAAGCCATTGATAATTATCATTATAATAATTATTACGCGATACCTATGAATTATAATTCATAGTTATCGCGAACTACATGTGGCCCTTTAATAAAGAACTGTCACACCTTACGATACTTCTATGTTAACTTCTTAAAAAAGATGTCTAATACCTAATATATTCAATAACATGGAAGAATAAATATACTACTCTATCATATTATGCGACAAAGAAGAAGATAACAATTCAAGTAGACGCTTCATACAATTACTTTGACGCCATCCTCCTACATCCATCCAACAAGACGAAATCCCCATCACCTTCGTATCTAAGATATTCAGCCCCGCTGAGACTCGTTATGTATATATCGAAAAATAAATGTAAGCCGTAATATTCGGAATCGAATGGTTTCACATTATTAAGTCTGACCACAAGTGCAGATGATCACCAGGGTTGGGGTCAAATACACTTTATCAAATACAAATATAAATACAAATATTTATTACATTTTTATACAAATATATATCAAATACAAATACAAAATACAAATATTAACACATTAAATATTAAATCATTTGATTTAATCATATTTTAAATCATATGATTATATTTTATATAAAATAATAATCCTTATCCCTAGATTATATATATATATAGACATTGCATAGTTAGTGATTGATATGTATTGGATATATGATATTAATAGGTTAATTAAAGCAATGTAGATAGGTGGTATAATTTTTAAATATTAAGGAGAAGACGTAGAATTAGAGTAATGAATGGATAAATAATATATGAGTTCTAGAGAGAGAATCTAATATAAATATAAAATACAAATATTAAATCATAAAATAATAATTCCTATCTCTATACCAGATTGCATAATAATTAATTGAAATCTATTTTAATATATTTAATTCCTAAAGAAAATCAATAAAATAAAAAACTGTAAACAATAGACTGATTGCTTGGGATATTATAAGTTATAATTTATAACACATACATATTCTATATAGAATATTAATTTATTTATATAGTATTCATAAAATTATTGTTCTATTATATTATTTGTATTATTTAATAAATGTATTCTTTAATATAAATGGTAAATATTTTGTTAATTTTTTTACATTCATAAATTAATTGTTTAAATTCTACATTCTATTAAATTATTAAATTAAAATATTTTTAAAAGTGTATTTGAAACTATATTTGATCAAATACACGAAATACGACACTCAAATACAAATACATCACTGAATAATTATTCAAATCAAAATATAAATACGTATTTGACCCCATCCCTGATGATCACCCAGAAATATTTCTTCACAGCACCAACCCGAGTCCAAAAAATGCTACTACGAGTGCAGCAGTAAGATTTCACGCTAATATTTTTAAAGCCAGGAATAGAGCTACGGATAGATTTTCACCTACAGATGCCAGTGAACACATAGACCTTGATGTCCAGATAAGCCATTGACGTTTGGGACACAGAAGATAGAATATTTAAAATTAGAAACGGGAGACGAAACCCTTCAAGCCTTAATTTCTTCTGTATAAGTAACCTCTATTGCCATATGACACACTGACGCAATCATGGCAATACCAAAATATACATTTTGTCCACTATAACAATATCACGTACCTCATTATATTTGATTTTTATACTCAATTCCCATTCATATACACTATGAGTGCACCAGCGCAACCATTGTAGATCATCTAAAACATGGTATCCTAGACCGGTTACTTAGCGACAACGGAGGACTATATTCGTCACAAGCGTTCCGAATATTTGCATCCGAATGGGGATTCAACCACAGGACAAGCAGGCATACCACTTCCTAAGTAACGGCCTAGCCGAGGAACCATGCAGAGCTTGAAGATCTCTGAGAACTTCCAGATGTCGAAACTTCTACTATGATCTAAACCAGTAATTATCGACACAAAGCCCCACCGAACTGCTCTACAGCCACAAGTTAGCAAACCCTTTACCTAGCACCTACCCCGTAGACTTGTCGAATGAGAATAAATTATCATCCAATATGTCAACCACACGACACTAGTAAAAAACAAGACTCATTGTACCTGTCCAACATAACACCCCTCACAAACATTCACCAGCGTGACCACATATCAAAGACATGGAAGCCAGCTATGAAACTTCGGAGTTACAACATCCGCAGTATGGATTGTTCTACCTTCGGGAGAAATCTATGAGATATCCGCCTTACTTCCCCGTCGACGCCCTGTCAGGAGGTAGTACCAACACACCGAGATGCATCAGATAATCACTCAAGACCTCTTGCCCTACCCTCTACTCCACCGATACTCGGTTCAGATGTAGTTATTCCTCTCCGTAGTGTGTCATTACATTCTCATCCCAGGGATATCGCACTCACAACTAGTCCGTTGACACCCGGTCCTGATCTAGATAATCAAACCTCGTCAACCGTAGCGCTGCGTTGATCTAACAATAATGTACGATCCCCACTTTTATTATTGACTTGTAGATATAAATGTATAAAGGGGGTGTTATATGCTTACATATATATATAACTACTTATTATTATAATCTATATTTATATATATATATATCCATGTGCCTTCTACACATATGTATTCCTACCAAAGATATATATATATAATGTTAGCGCTCTAAATATAGATACCAAGCTATTATTTAATAGGAATTTATATTCGCCAAACTTATTATTGTAGCCTATAGACTGTGACACAGTCCGATACAGAATTATCTGTACATCTTATACACATCCCTAATTATTATATATATATATATAATGTCACATATTTCGACATGGCTATTGTTCACAATAAATCTCAGCATTATTATCCTCTCCTTCTTTCAAATATAATATTGTGTATAAACTAATGGATTTATTATACTTAATAATCAGGAGCCGGTTACTCTGGAAATAAAATATTTCCTATCACTATCCAGAGACAATCTCTGGATAATTCTCAGTAAATCGGGTTGTTCTGGACAAAAATACATATATTACAGCAAAAAAAATAGCCTAGGTTAGATAGAGGATGGGTTGTTCTGGGAATTTTTAGCTAATTTTATTCGCGTCGGACATTCGAGTAGCTCTCAAAATATATTTGTATAAAACTTGGACAATTTGATGGTACTTAGGATAACAAATAGGTGTCCTTATTAAATTTATAATACATAGGATCAAATATTAAAATATGAAATATGGGTTCTATATAATCCTATACTATATATATATATATTTATACATAATATAAAATATAATAATGAACACACTTAGTGTTTCGAAATAATTTCTAGTTAAATATATTTCATAATATATAATATTTTTAATAGATATGATAATAAAATATTAAATAATAATATTAATATTGAATGGAATTTTATTTGTTTTATGTTTTGTTTTATATATGATAAGTATGCTAATTATATAATGAATATGCTTTTTCTTGTAAAAGACTTTAAAATAATGTCTAGTAAATAGCCTAAATAGTGTAAATAGGGTAAATAGTAAATAGGTTAAATAGTATTATTATTTATATTAAAAAAATATATATTATAAAATAAAAAATATACCACCTGAGGGCATCGTAGCCAGACCTTCTGCATTGCATACAGCAATCTAACCACTATAGTGGTATATATACTATAGGTATACCTATCGGATTTTATTAATTATGTATAATTACTAATAGTAGTATTAGTTTTGGTTTAATTATAAATATAATTAGAATAGAATTATTTTTCATATAAAATTGTACTTATTTTGTTATCATATCATACAAATAGTATTTATTATATCTAGAAACTATATAGATATCCTGTATAATTGTAATATTATAATTAATAGTATGCAACTGAATAACATAAATTGTATTAATATTTACTTTAAGTAATACTTATTATAATTATTATAATTATATAAACTTAGTTTAAAACTATTATAATTATATAAAATATTCAACAAATATTATTTCGATATTGAATTGATTATATAATTGTACTTATATTATAAACTATATGATAGTATAATTAATTAACCCAGGTAACAATTATAGCCTCATAATAATTTAATTATGTGATAATTATTATCATAATAGCATATATATAATAGCCTCGAATGTTTACATTGTGTTGTAAATGTATATTTATTAAATAATATAATATTAAATATTTAATAATATTATATTATGCTGCTATTCATTTGTCATGCTATTATAATAATGATGGTGCTATTAAAAGTCTATTATGCAATTATTATGCTGCTATTAATTGCATAATAGACTTATAAGAGCATGAAAAATTAATATAAGCATAATTATTATGCTGCTATTATGATAATTTGTCATGCTATTATAATAATTATGGTGCTATTAAAAGTCTATTATGCAATTATTATGCTGCTATTAATTGCTTAATAGACTTATAAGAGCATGACAAATTAATATAAGCATAATTATTATGCTGCTATTATGATAATAGACATTTAATTATCTATTGATTATACTTGAAATTAAATGGGCTTTCCGAAACTATATAGAATTCTTATGTACATCCTTTAATAATCGAATTATAATTAAGTAATATTTAACTTAGGTACATAATTATATTTTGAATATTTTTAAACATTCAAAAATGAAATAAGGATTAGGAATATAGAAATATTGCTGAGCTTGATCTCGGATAAGATATGTTTACAAAATCCCAGAGTAACCCAATAATATCTATAAATAAGGTTTGTCCTTGTTGGGATTGTCTCTGGCCAATCTCAGAGCAACCAGCCCCTGGACCAGTTAATATGTGCCAACTTTCAACATAGCTTATTTTGAAAAGCCTTTCAAAATATTTTTGTAGGGTTATTTTGAGCATTTAAAAAAATTCAAATAACTTATTTAATAAGTTGTTATTATTCATCATAATTTTCGATTTATATTATATAATTAATAACTATCATATTATATACTTAGTATAATACTATATATATAATAATAATCATACTATTATTTTGTATTCTTAGAATAATTCTATAATTTATCAATACTTTATTAAATTTGTGAAATATAATTATATTCTAATTCTATTTATAATTAAATCAAATCTAATACTACTATAAGTAATTATATATAATTAATAAAACTGGTTTGGTAGTATAGTGGTTAGATTGTTGTATGCAACACAGAAGGTCTGGTTACGATGCCCTCAGGAGGTATATTTTTTAATATAAATAATAATAATAATTTTACTATTTACTAGAAATTATTGTAAAGCATATTCATTATATACTTAGCATACATATCATATATATAAAACAAATAAAATTCTATTAACTATTAATATTTTATATATGTAGGTGCAGATGTACCATAATGGAAGCTATTCTATCAATTCTTTTAATTAATTATATTTCCATAAATCTTCACAATTCGTACTTATAAAGTGAATCTGATTTTCTTCAATTATAATTATTTATTAATTAATTAATATTATATATATCTTGTTTCGAAAACAACTGTGTTCTTACTTTATGTGTAATAAACTAATATAAAACCATTTTCATTTCAGGTTAACAATGTTTTGATGATCAATTAATTATTTATTTTGTATTAAATTCTCACTAAATCTGCATACAGATTCAATTTATTTTTTAATAATATTTCGTAACACTATACAAGACCATATTTTATACAATGCTACTTTTAAATATTTGTGGAATATACATATTTTTCTCATTTTCAACATGTATATATTTTATTTAAATTAATAAACTTATATATTTCAATAAGTAATACTATATAGAAAATGTTTATTGATATGTGTTTAAAGGTACTATTCATTAGTTACATGTAAAATAACATCTTTTCAAAATGTATCCACTTATAATATTAAAGTTTTTGTAATAATTATTTAACAATCTTATTATAAATATTTATTTTAAATAATGATTAACAAATAAAATAAAAATGTATCACTAATTTACTACATATATATAGAAATAATAATTTATACTGTTCATTTATTATTATTGTGAAATTTAAAGAAAAAATATTCAATATGTAGTTAATGAGATATACAAAATAATTATTCTGACTAAATCAAGTTTAAAGTTTTTTAAAAATTAATTTTTACACTATATATAGTTACTAATGTATATATTATATTTATAAATGATATTAAAAATATAATTATACATATACAATTTATTTTAATTATATGTTTGCACATCCTGCAGCATATGAATTTTCTTGATGTTTCATCTTCTTCTTCACCTTTGTAGCATCCAAGCATCGTAATCTGTCTTGTTGTACTGCATATTCTGCAACCGATTATAATGAATATCCTAGCAACCCATCAAATGCAGCTAAATAGGCCTGCATTCCAAAGTTAAATGTTCATACTGCCATTGTTACAGCAAATTGTTCTAGAATATTAAAATATAATTAATAAAATATAATACAAATTAATTCAACTTTTATACCTTTGAACATCGAGACTAAATCATATTATGAAAACTTTTCAACTTTTTTTACATATGGGGCTATACTTGTTCAATAAAAAAATCTTTATTTTAATCCTGTATAATTATTTTTATATATTATAAATTTATATACCCAGATTTAATATATATATATATATAATATATGAACCTTCATATTTTGCTTTCTTGTAAACACAATAATCTCCACATAATTTCAAAGTCAATAACGTAGCCGGTGTAGTCAATAACTGTAGCAAATAAATAAATTAAATTCAATTGAATTCATATAATATATTCACTAAAGTATTTGAGCAAAAGTTATTTAAAAAATAAATATAAAAAATAATCCATTGAATATGAAATTAATTATATTTATTATAATTTACTGATATTAAAAATAAAATACATGAAATTGGATTACGTAATAGAAATTGTAGACTTTAAATAGATATATAAAGTATGTAGTAGAAATTGTAAGTAAATAAAATAAAATATAGAGTATATACAAAAATTTTGCGAAGCAAAGATATAACACTCCCTATGCATGCAACGTAATTTAGTAATATCCCCTGCCGCTGCTAGCAGTAGTATCGAAATCACTGAAATAGATTTATGTTCGGCTCTATTTGCATACAACAATGTTTTCATTGTTCTATTAAATTACATGCAATATAAATTAGCTTTTACTTACTAAATATATACTTATAGAATTTAAAACATACATATCATATTTGTTTGTTATATGTTAGTAATGAACACTTAGTTTTCATCATATAAATATTAATTTAAAGCATATTATTTAACATTTTAAAATTGTATAAACAACACATAGTCCCTAAAAGTAACCCGCTATAAGTGGCACTGGGGTATTTTGTATACAAATTCGAATAACACGATTTCGCGTAAGTGTTATATCTTTCCTTTGGCAAATCTTTGGTATATATATAAAGATATTACATGGTTAGTGATTGATATATATTGAATATATCAGATTTATAGGTTAATTAAAGCAATGTAGATAGGTGGGTGTATACGGTAAGGGAAGATTAGTTGTTTAAATAATTAAAATAATAGGTATATAAAATCCTGTAGGAGCAAGATTTATCATGGATAAAATTGAAGAAGTATAATGTAGATAGCGAGGAGTGGATTGGGAAAGCCGAAGAGTGAGTTAATTAAATTAATATATTATACACATTTTTCTTAAAGAATCAAATATAAATACAAATATTAACACATTAAATATTAAATCATAAAATAATAATCCCTATCTCTATACCAGATTGCATAATAATTAATTGAAATCTATTAATTAAAATTTATTTGATATCTAAAGAAAATCGATATGATAAAAAACTGTAAACAATATACTGGTTGCTTGGGATATAATAAGTTATAATTTATAACACTTATACATAAAATATAAATTAAATTCATATATATAGTTTTTATCAAATACGAAAATCAAATACAAATACATGCAATTACTGGAATGGAGGCTTATAGATTGTGAACGGAGATTAAGTGAGGTAGGTAATAGTTGGTGTAGAAATGAGATAGGATATCAACAATTAAATGTTACAGGTTACATGGAATATGTCATATGGCGATTTGAATATCATATGTATATAAATTTGAATTTTTTAATAGATATTAAATAAATTGAACAATTTTTAATCAAAGCAAAATTTTATAAATATTAATCATTAATTTGATATTTTGAAATCGATAATATATAAATGTTACAAACTTTATCATATAGTCGATTTCTAGAATAGAATCCTGATCATTACTTTTATATATCAAAATATATTATTTGATAAATCAAGCTTTAATAATAAATTTCCTAAATCAATTCTATAAAGATTATATATTATTATAATAAAAAATAATGAATATATATTAAATAAAATTAATAAAGAAATAATACAGAATAATAAATAGAATAATACATTTGATTAGATATATAATTGAATATGATATTTTAATAACAAATAATGAATATACATATATTTAAAACAAATATATAAATAAACTTTTATTTTATATAAATACTAATAATGAATTACTAACATGTTTAAATAAAGGATCTTTTTTAATAATGTCTTGACCATCATGGATTTTAGTTATAATATTATTGAATTCTGGATCTTCATGATCTTTAGTGATTTAACTGGCATAGCTTTAGAGTAATTTCTCTTTAATTTGATTATAAAAATTCTTAAAATAAATTTACAACATTCTGTATTAATTTAATTGATTAAATAGGTAATTTATATAATTTAAAATACAAACCATTGCATAAGTTTGCTATCCTACATGTTCAATTAGTATGCCTTGAATACCGGCAGAAATCAAATTTGTATTATATTCCAACATCACTTTTGTTTTGACTCCAAAAAGACTTTTCTTAAATGTAATTATTCATCACCTGCAATTAATTATATATTTTTATCTTATATATTATATTCCATATTATTAAACATATTTAATATTTGTATGTACATGTTTGTACATAAAAATATGTATTGGATACTACTGATTACAAAATAAATAAAGTAATATTAAATTATTGAAAATAAATTAATAAATTTATAATAATACAAAAATACACCAATACCAATAAAATAAATACCATGTAAATAATTATTAATTAAAATATTATTATTTTCAATTACAAAATGTTAATAAATAAATATTATTGACATGTCTAAAATATAATATAATTTAAAAGATATTAACAAAGATTTGGCGAATCAAAGATATAACACTCGCTACCTACGCAACATGATTAGTATTCATACATCCCGCTTCTAGCAGCAGTATCGAAATCGATTTAGATTTGCCGCAATTTGCATACTACAATGTTTTCATTACTCTTATTAAATGACTTGCAATATAAATTAGCTTTTACTTGCCACATAGATATTTATAGGATTTAAAACCAACATATCCTAGTTCTATATATTAGCAATAAACACTTAATAAAATAATAATTAAAAGCATATTATTTTTCATTTTAAAAGTGCATAGTTTGATACAAATTTATATTATAAACAACACATAGTTCCAAAAAATGACCTATATATGTGGTGATGTTGGTTTTTGTATACACAATTTAATTACACGATTGAGTGTTCTATCTTTCATTAGAAAAATCTTTGATATTAATATGAAAAATTTTATTATCTAAAATTTGAATATTGGATGTTAAATAATTATATACAATTAGTTTATTAATTATATATTATTATTTGGTAACCAGTGTTCTCGTGCGAAGTGATTTCATGGGGAATGATATTATACGGATTGGTGATTTCGTGTGTAGTTTAAATTCTACTATTTATAAATAATTATTTATATATATTATCATTTCACACGAGATCATTCGCCACAAAATTACTTAACACGATATTATTGGTATTCTATTATTTAACTAATTATTTTTTATTATATTACACATATCATTGATTATATAATTAAATAAAAACCATTCGATAACTCCTGTTCTGTTTTGCACTTGATTCTAAAAGATTATTATCATAAAGTTAATTATATATTATATTATAGATTAAATATATATATTACGATATTTATAAGTTTTAATTTTAGCGTTATACTACTCTAAACAGTGAAATTAACAGATATAATTAAGAAGAAATTTACAAATGATAAAGAATACATATGTAATTGTAAATGTGGAATTATAAACTACTAAATACCAATACAGTATTAATATAAACTGCGAGATAATAATACCAAAGATTTTGCGAAGCAAAGATATAATACTCCCTATGCATGCAACGTAATTTAGTAATATCCCCAACCGCTGCTAGCAGTAGTATCGAAATCACTGAAATAGATTTAGGTTCGGCTCTGTTTGCATACAACAATGTTTTCATTGCTCTATTAAATTACATGCAATATAAATTAGCTTTTACTCACTAAATATATACTTATAGTATTTAAAACATACATATCATATTTGTTTGTTATATATTAGTAATGAACACTTAGTTTTCATCATATAAATATTAATTTAAAGCATATTATTTAACATTTTAAAAGTGTATAGTTAAATACGAATTTACATTATAAACAACACATAGTTCCTAGGTGGCACTGGGGTATTTTGTATACAAATTCGAATTACAGGATTTCGCGTAAGTGTTATATCTTTCCTTCGGAAAATCTTTGATAATACCGTACAAATGTAAAATAATTATACAATATGCATTATCAGTGAATTATTATTTAAATATTACATATATATGTATTATATAATAGTGTTTAACATCATATATATTATGTAGTGATGTAAACAATTTGAATATTTAGATTAGAATATTAAAAAAGTATTCATGGGATTAAAGTAGTAGTATTAATATTTTTGTGTACGGTATTAGTATAGCAGTTATTTCATAATTGGAATTTTCAGTTTTCTATAAGCAATAAATATAGTATATTAAGTAATTATAGTATTATTTAATACTTTAAAATATTAATAATTTATTACTATAATATTAATAAATATATGAATTATAATATCATATTATAAATATACATAAGTATGTTAAAATGGTTTTCGCCGAAGATTACAAATAAACTACCCTGTTTGGTTAGAACGGACAAACGGCAATTTTATTTAAAACTATATTTATTAAATTACTTTTATTTCTATATTAACTAATGCTGATTGTATATTTTTCATAATGTATAACTATTATATTGTTAACAATATTTAATATGATATGGTATTATAATAATCATATAATATATATGGATACAGGAGAAGCAGACCACCGATATATTTAAGAGCCGCCCATCGATGTAAATATATGTTACGCTTTCACACGCTAAAATATTCCATATGAGTAACATACATACGTTGTTTATGTGTATTATCATATTAACACAAATATATATTATAATTATATACATATATATTATACATGTATAATAATATTAATAGTAACTGTACGGATTATGGTCAAAAGCTTCGCGATTGATGAGCAATTTGAATGCCCGCAAAATTGTTTATGTGAATTAGTGAATTTACAATAGCTTATGATTGGCCATTATAATTAGCGTATGTCTATTTATAGACTATCATACATGCAACGGCTTATCATTAACATGTGTGTGTGTTTTATAGGCTCACTCGGGATGTAATGCAGCTAAAAAAACCTAGCAATATTAAAAATAAACCCAACAAAACCAAACCAAACAAGTGAAAATAACTAAAACTAAAAATATTAATGTTTGTACAAACAATCATACGGCGTATGATTCATACGCTATTGTAAATTCACTAATTCGAATAAACAATTTTGCGGGCATTCAAATTGCGCATCAATCGCGAAGCTTTTGACCAGGTACCAACTGTACAATTAAATATTTTATTTTTTATTAAATTTCAATTTGTACTATTAGAAATTATAAGGTATTATAATGGATAACATATTGATGGATTATATTATACATATATAATATATTGGTTCTACTTGAAATTAAACAGACATTCTAAAACTATATCGATCTCATGTGTACGTAACATATTCGAATAATAATCGAATGATTTCTAATAGTTAAATAAATTAAAATATAATAAAAAATCAAATTTATTAACAAATATTTAATTGTACAATTACTATAACGGATAACTATAGATATATATATATATATGGATTATATTATTATACATATAATTATAAGATATATTTGTGGATTTGTTTAATATGATATAATACACAAAAGCAGTTTATGTATGTTACTCGTATGGAATATTTTAGCGTGTGAAATCAAGCGTAACATATTTACTTTAGTGACATATATTTATTAATTGGGCGGCTCTTATATATTAGTAAGACCGCCCAAATTGAACTCTTAATTATATCGGCGGCCTGAATATATATATATATATATTCGGTACCTGGTCAAAAGCTTCGCGATTGATGCGCGATTTGAACGCCCGCAAAATTGTTTATTCGAATTACTGAATTTACAATAGCGTATGATTGTTTGTTGAAACATTAATATTTATAGTTTTAGTTATTTTCACTTGTTTGGTTTGATTTGGTTGGGTTAATTTTAATATTGTTTAGGTTTTTTTAGCTGCATTACTGTAAATGATTACATCCCGAGTGAGCTTATAAAACACACATATATAAATATATGGTAATTATAAGCCGTTGCATGTATGATAGTCTATAAATAAACATACGCTAATTATAATGACCAATCATAAGCTATTGTAGAACCACTAATTTAATACGCGAAGCTTTTGACCATAATCCATATATTCAATTAATAATATTGATCAATAATTATACTTATTTCAATAGTTTCATTTTAATATAAAATGCATGTTAAAATGTATATTTTAATAAATAAACACAAGAATATAATAATCTATTGATACTTGATAATTAAAGTTAACTTATGCTATCATAATACCAACTATATGATACATTTTCATAATTAAAATTTCATATTTTTATTTTGAAATAAAATTTACATTAGTTCGTATAGATTCTATAATAGAGCCCGTTTTTATATCTAAGTAATTTATCTAATATATATTATAATTATGCTTACATATTATTTAATAATAATAATTATAATATAATTATTAAAATGTGACATGTGCTTTTTAAATTATCAGAAAAATTCTTATATAAACATAATATAAAAATAAAAGACATATTTATTTTATATAATGAAGATATTATATGATATAAATAATATATAGTTATTTTTAAATATAACTAACCATATATAATATGTTCGTGATTGATAGAAAAGGTAAAATAGTTTAAATTATCCAATATTATATTGAATATACGAATTTAATTTAATATGTATAAATATAAAAAGGTCATGACATTTGTCATTAATTATAGAACATATATATCAGAAAATAATAAAGTTGGAGCGAAACCTTTAAAATTCAGATTGTCCACAAAATAATTATTTTATGCATACCTTAATATTGTCAACAAAAGAGTTAGCTTATACATAATTTTTATTTGGTAGACAATATTTTTATATATATTTTATTATTCATTATTTTGAAAAAATAATTAGATATATTCAAAGAGTATATCATAATTAATTAGTATGTAAATTTTCACCTTCATGGCTATCTTATAAAAAATGGTTACCAAATGATTATATTTTGCATTGTCCACCAACTGGTTATATTACGACTATATATATATATATATATATATCTAAAAATACCTTTTAATCTTTTATATTATAGTTATAAATTTATAATTATTTCGCTTAATACAATAAATTGTAAATATCGACATTTAAGTAAAAATTAAATAATAATTATTAATCGTTTAATTGTAAATAGATTAAATCATTGACTAAATGAATATTAACTAATGTACTAACGGGTTCAATAGCTTCTAATTTAGATATCACCGCCTCGATTATCTTGATTTCTATGGGACACCTGATAGATTATTGTATTAATAAATTCAAAAAAGTATTTAAAATTATCAATAATTGATGGACGGTTAAATAGGTACTTTTAAATACTGTATATATGTGTACATTGTAGATTATTAAACTACACACTTGAACTATATTCACTTACAAACATACACACATACACAAACACATACACACACATATAATATTATAACATCATAACATAAATTACATTCGACAATTAGTTGTGAATAAAAGAACTTTTAAAATATTGTACACCACAATATATATTAAATATGAACAATTTTGAGAAATACAAAACTAGTGTTAATGATTTACAAGTTTATCAATCTACATTAATTATATTAATATTATGTTGATATCCATTCACACAAATAATATTAAGATTTAACTAAGAATGGATATTTACTTATCGTATAAAATTTTTATATCTTTCTCAGACAGTTTCTTTTTTTCAAATTTTATCAATTTAGATTGTCCGTCTTTAATGAACTTATTAGCCTAAAATATATATTATATTAATATCTATATAATATTGATTTTTAATATACAATTATTATATTATATGTAAGTCGTTCAAATATCTGAATAACATAAGTATGCTAGGGTTTACTAAGTTAGATTAAATTGTAATTAAATATTTACATTACATATTTGAATAATCCATATATATAATATCATATAATAATAATAAGTATATAATATAGTATATAGTAGAATATAGTCATATACTTACTATAATAGTATATGATTCGAAATTACATTTCTGAATATCTCATTATTTGATTGAATAAACATGCTAGATCTATTCAGTGCTTTTGCTACTTTAAATCATTATATTATACTTTCACACCTTCATATGTTGGATATAAGAGTCAACTCTCTTTTTTAGTTTACTTATTATCTTTCTAACCCTACCTACAGTATTCAAATTCAAGTTTCTATTTTATCCCCATCTTCCCCAAAATATATTATTCCTCAAGAATACTTTATTGGGGTTTGTCTATCTCCCTCTACTATCCTCTTTTATTTCAAACTACACTAATATTCACTACCACTATTCAACTATCACTATTCAACAATATATATTTCTTCCACATAACTCTGCAGTAGAATTACATGATAATCTATATTATTAAACTAATTAATGAATGGATTATCTAAAATAAGAGTCTCCTAAATCCCTCTAAAACTATAGTATTTAATCTATCTACATCTTCTACTTATTTCCTACACAATAAGCATAGTATACCCCTCACTTCTCTTCTGTCCTTATCTATTTAATAATGTTTAACTGCACACTATCATTTGTAGCTCATCAATCCGGTATGGCAAAATCTGTATATTATTTTCTTTATGAAATTCAAATATTTCGCAAATACCGTTTTCTATCATTTTCCGTTAGCTAATTTGTCCAATAATTCATATATACCCTGTCCTTTATATATTTCATTATCTCAGAGTATACACTGGTTTCCTCTTATACCATAACGATACTTCCTTATATTCCTAGTATCTACTTATCTGCTCCAAATCTCCAAATCATCTGAAAATGTATCACTTAGTTACTAGTAGTAACTTAATACTATCGATAGTGTGAGTTAACTTAAATTATCAATTATCAATTACCAATAGTAGATTATATTCTAGTATTTATATAGTAAAATATATATTTTAACATCTTTAATATGATATAGTAACTGTTGAAATAAATATAAATATGGATGAATATTATTCATTGAATATATAAATTATATGATTATTATAATAATATTTGTTCGGCATTCATAAAAGAAGGCGTTTTTTAAAAATTGTAAACCCAATGTTAATTTGTGTACCATGTCAATTTGGGTATCAATTCATATCTATTTTTTCTTCATTATTTTTATTTATTGTTGTTTTGTTTATATACTAAACTATATATTATATTATGATAATGATTATCATGATTATAAATTACATTTACATTTAACATTTTTCACTTTTCTTAAAAAGCAATCGGCCGTCCATATAAGTGTGAAATTAATTTGTTACATTGAATAAATGCGTTTTAAGAATTTTCTTGAAGTTTGGAGTTTATGATATCGTACGGATGGGTGTAAAGAGAATATTCCAGGAGTATGGGTTGGAAATTGACAGGCTCGAGTGTTAGTTAAATTTAAGTTATGTTGTTAAGAATTAAAGTTATGTAGTTGATCGGTTGTGGTTCATAACCGGCGCCAAAAATATATGACTAATAGTTTATTCGATATCGCAGCTCACGCTTTCGGAGTTGAAACGTATATATATTGAGAGAGATACGTACTTTATATATACACACACACACACAGTGTGACACACACACACATTTATTCACGAGTTTTTTAACAAAGGAATTATGACTATAGTTATATATGGAATCATAGGTTTATAGTTTACCTTAGGCTAGATATAGCAATAACGATCTAGGTCAAATACTATCTATATATTATGACACGTCTATATCTAGAGGCGGGAGTCTCAATTGCGAAAGCGCGCGCTCCGATATTGAATAAAGTATTAATCATAGATTTTTGGCGCCGGTTATGAACGTGTTCCAGTTGATCTAGAAACGTATTGGTGGAGTGTTTAGTAGTACTTGTTGATAATGTAAGTTTGAGTAAAGGAGAGTAGAGTGTCAAGAGAGTCATGGATGATTTCTTTATGTGCCAGTAGTAGGGTTTTATAGAGGATTATATGGTGCACTAATGGAGATTATATACACCTAGTTATAGAATTATTAAGTATTTGGAATTTAGTAATATATGATGAGGGGGTATTGTAAAGGATAACAGTAGCGGTGAATATTTATATGTTAATACAGGTTATGATAATTATAATGATAATGATTATCATAATCATTATGATAATCATTATCATAATGATTATGATTCATAATAATTGTGATAATCATATTAAATATGGTTAACAATATAATAGTATATCGTGATGAAATATATACATAATATAGCATTAGTTAATATGAAAATAATAGTAACTTTATACTTATACATATTTAAATAAAATTGCCGCTAAACCGTTGCAATCATTAATAATTAATTTAATTTGATAATTTAATTATTATTTGGATTAATTATATTATAAAAATTCTTTTAATATTGTTCATAATTTATTAATATATTTTACCTTCTTTTTAATGTTATCACATTCCTTTAAAAGGACTTTTAATTTGGGATCACCCTTATTTTTGGTCATTTTAAACATATATTTGATTCTGTTGTCAATAATAACATTAATAGAGAATTTTATATATATATTAATATTCTATTGGTTAAATAAATTATTTGTCAAAGATTGTACTATACATTTTTATAATCATTGAATTAATTTGAATTTAAAAATTAATAATTAATGAGAATGTACATGAATTTATCCCTTTAATTTAAAATAATAATACATTTTAGATATAATTTAATATAAAACTGTTTAAAAACAATTGTTGTGGTCCTATAAAGTGGAGTTTAATGAAAATATGTGGTAAGATTAAAATATTCATGTATAATATATTCCATACAAATTATAATTATAATAATAATTATTATTATTATAATAATATAAAAAATATTTGTTAATTATTGTAATATAATAATACTATTTTATTAATAGTTTATATTAGATGTATACATAATACCGGGGAGAGTTCCCGATAATACATTTTACATTATTTAAAAATAATAATATTATAATTATTATGGATGATACGGACGATAGGCAATAATTAAATAACTATAAATAGAAAAGTTCATGCATGGCGCGCAATGCCTTTAATTCGCGCTTACTTCTTGATATAATGCAACTAAAAAAAACAAGAATACAACTAAACCAAATATATCAAACAACCCAAAAATATCAATCCTCAAATAGGATGGTACTCGTATTCGTATGTGTATATTACATATATTATTATTGTTATTTTTATTTGGTGGAGTCCTTTCATCCCATCCAGGAACTTAGATGAAGTTTTCACTTATAACCATATATGGCTCTAATGTCCCTTCGAAGATGCTCTCATGTTAAGGCATCCATGGTTTTAACGAGAGCAGGTAATTTATTTATACACAATTATATAAGATCACTTCTAAATAATATTTAAGACCCATTTTATAAAATTAATTAATGGTCCGGATGAGGGTCGAACCTGTGTCCTACTGCGTGTGTGTCTGACGCCTTAACCACTGAGCCACACAGGCAGTATATATATATATATATTAACATGAATGGTTTATAGTATAAACTTTATACGTATATTTTCCTAAAGGAATTATTCCATATATACATCATGTATTACATATTTCTCATTTAGATTTTATGTTCATGTGCACTAGCGTATAATTAATTCGAGTGACATACACCTTTCTAGCCATGCATACACTTTGCTATATATAGTTATTTAATTTTTGCCTACCGTCCGTATTCCCCATTATTATAATAATAATATAATATTTATATTTTAAATATAATTTCATTATTAATTATAATTAATAATTATATTAAATTATTAATAATTAAATGCAAGCTTAGATACGCAGATATAAATTTATAATTCATTAGTATAATAAATAGTATATATCAATCATAGAGATTAGACTCAACATCTATGATATTATTAATGGATTCGACTCATTAAGGCATACGCCATGTATATCTCAGAATTTAACTATGATATTTTTAAATAAAATTATTCAAGTTTCAAAATCAAAATTACGATATATATTTTAAAATTAATACAATATAGAAAATATAGAATTTTTTTTATTAATTATGTATATATTTTAAAATACTATACATTTTTTAATAATGATTCAAGCATAGTGATATTTTAGTAGTTGATTTATTATTGCAAGATCATCATGTAATAATTTACTATATAAGTCTTATAATAGGAATAAATAATTATAGTTTAAAATAGAGTATGAAACTCTACATTTATATCATATTAATATGCGTATTGTTTTATATTGTATAGTAAATTATTTGATATACATACTATAATCAAGTAAATATTAGGCTTTTAGTAATATAATAATTGAATAATTTGCTATCGACTAGCACCCCCTAAAGTTGAACTATATGCATTATTGCCTTTAGTTGTCCGTAACCAATGTGTTTATTATACGTTTTATTTAATTTTGTTAATTTGTATTTAATATTAATATTATATCGATATATATTTTAATATATTTATTTAAATATTTATTTTATTATACTACGTAAACATGTAGGATGTAAACTTGTTTTTTAAAATCGTAAATGTATTGGGGAGAATTATTTGAAAAACTTAAGAAAATAGTTTAAAAGAAATATATTATAATAGTTTAACATATTTGAAATTCAGTATTTATTTTGGGTTCAATGAAATGGGTTATTTAATTTATAATTAAATGTACCATTTATTACATTTATATTTAGACTACTGATGCGAACTCATATATTATGTAATTTATTAAACATATTTGTATTAGTATATATAAATGAATATAACTTATTATTGAATAGAATCATGTACATTATACACAATACATATATATATATATATATATATATATATATATTTATAGTTGTCATATAATCTTGTTACAAACATATATCAGAATATCATAGTAATACATCATCAACATATTTTAATCATTGACTATATTACAGATAATCGTAACTGAAGAAAGATGGATGCATGAAGTATATGTTCTCTTTCAAGTTATTATATGTATATAGAGTTGTATATAGACTTTGTTTATACATATAATTCATCATAGTTAGCTGCAATTTATGTGTTATGACTAGTGATGTAAATGATGCCTAAATCTAAATCATCAATGCAGTCTCGGTCTCAGTTACATAAAGTCTCTTCTCTGTCTCATTTTGTTAGAGTCTCGGCTCGGCTCTTTTTTTTTCAGAAAATAAAATTCTCGGCTCGGTATCATTTATATCAATAATATATATATATACATTATATTTTATATTATTTCATGAATTTTCTTTTTTTATTTTAAATTACGAAAATAGAATTATATAAATTTTTATTATATAAATCATGATTATGATTAAAATTAAGTTATTCTCTAGATAATGAATCAACGATAAGATCATCAAAGAAACAATGCAATGGAAGAACTCTTGTCTAATCATCTGCATTATACAGTTACTGGTGATCGTGTCTGTAAACGCAATGGTGAGAACATATCTATTACATTTTATATACGTACTTATTAAATACTACGCACAAATGTGAATCCTCGTAAATGATACATTAAATATTCATTATAATTGTTGCGAGATTGTGGTAACATTATTACATTACATTATCCAAATATAAATATGTCATATCATTTTAGAAAATAATCATAACACTTAGAAATTTATATCGTATTTATATTTGTAAAACTATATATTTAATATAAAATGTATATAAAGTATTCTTAAACACCTGTATAAGATATGAATTCAGCTAATAAATATTTGTATTGAATAAAAATAGTTCTAACTATAAAGAAAATATGAAATAATATTTTAATATCAAATTTGTAGGAATATTAGCAGTAATATCATTATTAATTTAAGTTAAATTATAATTATAAATTATATCTTATGCTAAAACATAATGAATTGTTATATTAAAAGTGATTATATCATGTATTATATAATATAATATACATATTATGTGTTGTATAATGTACATATTATGATAATATATAGTAGTCACATACTGAAGCCCATCTGTTCTCGATGACAGATTAGTATCGTTATACTTCTTAGAGTCGCAGATCTCACTGGTAGTTCGACGAGAGAAGCTAGTTTTCAAGACGAAGTGAAACTCTCCGGTCCGCTAAACACTCATTGTTTTGAAGCGAAATCTACGCTGAATGTGCTTCTAAATAAAGGTTTACATTGTACGAGGAACAGGGGCCGGTTGCTCAGGAATATGTCCGGGATTGGCCAGAGACAATCCCAACCAGTACAATCCAAAGACAATCATTATGTATAGGGATTATTGGGTTGCTCTGGGATTTTATAAACATATCCTAGCTGAGAATAAGCTCAGCAATATTTCTAATAACATCCTTATTTTATTTTCGAATATTTTCAAATATTCAAAATATAATTTGGTAAAGTCCTACTAAGTTATAAATTACTGAATTATAATTCAATTATTAAAGGATTTACATATATGTACATAGGAGTTCTATATAGTTTCGGAAATCCAATTTAATTTCAAGTAGAATAAATAGATAATATTTGTATAATAAATTAACACAACAATAATTAAAGTGTTATATTAAGGATACTAATTATTTTTTTTAATTTTATTTTCAAATATATGTTAAATATTATTAGAAATTACTTAATTATACTATCATATAATTTCTAATATTATATTAAATATAAGTTAAATTATATTATCATTATCATTAGTTTATTATATTATTTAATTTATTTCTATTAAAACATATTTAAGACGATATTAGTAATTGATATAAATATAAATTGGTAGATGAATTATATTCATTTATTTTATATTAATATATTATAGTATACGATAATCTTATTTTAAAAATTATAATAATATCATATAATATTAGTATAAAATAATGTAATTTATAAATTATATATAAAATCAATATTAGTTAATATCTAAATAATATTCGTTGAATATATTAATTGTATATAATTACTAATACCACTGTAGTTTTTATTTAATTATAAATAAAATTAGAATATAATTATATTTCATAATATAACATTTAATTATTATTTTGTTATTATAATCATTATCAGATTATCAGATAATCATATTATACAAATATTATTTATTATATCTAGAAACTATATAAATATTCTATGTAATTATAATATTTGAATTAATAGTATGCAACTCACTAAAATAAATTACATTATGTACTATATATTAATACAATTTATGTTATTGAGTTAAATACTATTAATTATAATATTACAATTACATAGGATATCTATATAGTTTCTAGATATAATTATTTAAATATATATATATAGCTATGTATAACTCATTTTATAAGTATTCTAATTATCTATTTTATCATTTATTTGCACCATTTGGAAAGTCAAAGGAATGTGATTCACCGATAACAATTGTGTAATATTGTATATATAATTTTAAGAAATATATTTATTTAATTTTCATTAATACAAAAAATCAATATAAGAAACAACAATTATATTAATCATTATTAAACTAAAATTCAATAATTGTATTTGTATTCAGTAGCTAAATATATTTATCTACTGAATACATATAAATGAATAAAAATATATATATATATATATATATATATATATATATATATATATATATATATATATATATATAATATAATATGAATTTACAAATAAATGAACAATTTTCCATTAATATAAAATTATAGATATATATCCTAATATTTACCCATAGCAGACTTGTCTAGATACATATCTATGGAGTATAGTAATTGTATTGATAATCGTAAAAAATAATAGTACTGTTCATAAATATAGACTTCGCAATGGTTGATAATGATTTAACTTCTGATATTCGGGTGTAAGTTATGAATAACTATAATGTATAATGTATGTAGAATTTAGGGTATTTAGTAGAGAGTGAATTATTAAGTGATATAAATTAGTGTGTGATGAGAATTTAGAAATAGAAATAAATGTTTAAAATACATTATCTGATATCTTCTTATCTTCCCCTAGAATCTGATATATTTAAACTCCTTCCATATTCGTGAATTATATTATCGATCTAAATACTCAAGGTCAAGGATTTAGCATGACCGAAGATGGTCTAGAGGTGACTGAGCCGACCTCTAGGGTAGCATTCCGGCCCAAAGTACGATTCAACTCCTCTGTAGTGCAAAGTTTGCACACCCCGAGGATAACCACCAAACGCGTAAGTTCACATTATATAGGGCGATATAGGGGATATAGGGAAATATATAGGGTGTATTGTATTGAAACAAAAAACCACCTAATATTAATGTTTGATCATTAATTCATTATATACTTGAGTGATGGTTAAACATAATAAATTATATAACAATTTAATACTGTTTAATATTTCTATGTTTCTTTATTTTGTGTCAATAATTACATAGTACATTATGTATAGCTATATAGCTATATATATATATATATATATATATATATATATATATATATATATAGCTATATAATATATTAAATTATAAAAATATATAAATATATAAAAAACAGTATTATAGACAGTATTAAAATATAAGACTATTTAAAAACAGTATTATTTATAAATTGTACATACAAAATTGATTTATTTATAGTTTTCATTCTAAACCTTTATTTTTATTTTTTCATTTTACTTTTAAATTGTATTATATGTACATTAACTATATATTATCTCATATGTATATGAATACATGAAATGTTTGTAATATGAAAATTATACTCTAGTTTTATGGCACTGGATTGATTGTGGCTTCCTTAGACCTGTATGTTTATATTTAGCAGGAATGTGGCACCATTGTTCGTCTCACTGATTGACTGATTTTTTATTGTTGATGTACCATTAACTGTGCGCTCACGGGTATGCCTATTCCTCACGTACTTCTATTCTTTCAGGATTTTATATGATATTGTTGCTAATTAAGTTTAGTAAATGTATACTTTTTATTTTAATTCTTTTTTTTTCAAATTAATTTTAATCATTTATAAAAAATGTTATTGTTTTTAATTATATATTTACTCATGGGTATCCTACCATACTTTTTTTTTCAGTGTTTTTTATTTTATTTTTATTTTACAAATAAAATTGAATTATTATTTTATTATGTTTTACCTAATGAATATTTTGATATAGGGCACTGCACATACCGTCAGGAGGTATCGAATAAAGCGTATCGCTTTAACTGATCACTTTGTCTATAAATTAATTTCATTCATTCATTCATATATATATATATATATAGATTTAAACCCTACACAATGTGCAATGCACATACATGTGTATGACAATAGTTATATTGAGGAAATGCTGTACCAGCAATATTTAGTATGTTGTTTACATGAATTCTCTGTATAGTGTATTTGTTATGTGAACTGGTGGTGTAACTTTGTACCCTTCCTTATTGCACGCCACATACAGCTAGACAGCATCTATATAGGCTGTTCAACATAAGGCATATTACCAGAGATATTTCTAATGGAAGATATTTAAATCAAACTTATATGTATACAATTAAACCATCGATATAAAGAAAGTTTCTTTATATCGATGAATTAAACATACACAGTATTAGAATCCTATATAAGTCTATAGGATTTAATAAATTTAATTAATAAAATAAAAATATGTTATAATTATAAGAATGATTGAATGCTAAAAAATGATACAAATGATTATTATAATTATATTAATATAATTATATAATAAATTAAATAAGGTTAGATATATATATATATATATATATATATATATTGTCTTTTTATATGTTCCCCTTTAGGTACTATAGACATTAGAATTAGAGCGTCTAATTCTAATGTCCATGCCTGGTACCTTATCGATTAAGGAGATGGTCGGTTATAATGGGCAATTCAATTATGTATAGCCATAGACATTAGAGTCTCACTCAATATCTATGTGTATAGCCTAATGTCACTTTATCACGGTGGTGATGACGTAATCATCAGGCGAGGCGTGAGGTGTTACGTAATCATCATTATGTAATGTGTCTATTCATAATAACACCTGTACACACCGTACTAGTAGTAGGTGTGGTGGTGGTGGTGTTACTATACTGTGGTAGGTTTGCCCATATATAGGCATAAGCATATATATATGGGCATTCAGGATAGAATAGCAGTATACTGGGTTGTGTCCTGAACTCATTAATCAGTGTTTATGCAGTTTGTACTTTATTTACCAAATGCTGCTATTAATTTTAAATGTCTATTATGCTGCTATTATAATAATAGCAGCATAATAGCAGCATAATATCAGCATAATATCAGCATAACAGCAGCATAATATCATTAAAAATTAATAGCAGCATAATAGCACAATGTAAACATTTGAGGCTCTAGCATTTGCTGTTATGCTGCTATTTTGATGCTCTTACTGTTTGCTGGGTAAACCTAACCTTAACTCAAACCTTACCCTAAACTGAATGTAGAATCTAATGGTGTTTTGAATGCGAGTGTATATAAATAATAATTAATTTAGTATTTTTGCAATTATAATTATAAGAATATTAAAAAAGCAATTATAAGAATATATTCTATGTTATTCATTAATTTCATATATACATGTAATATAGTACATATTATATAATTATTTTATATTTTAATTAGTATTTATAAATTATAATTTATTATATGCTTATAAGTATATACATAATTAATTATTTTTTATATATGTTGATGCTAATGGAGAAGACCATTTGAAAATATAGATTATAAAATATAAATATATAAGTAAAGTCTATATTTTATGGTTTTTTTATTTTAGATAGTCCATATATGGAGTATACTTATTTGATACTTTAACATATGCTACTAGTGTACATCTTTAAAAGATATGTTGTATATTATGAATACATTTTTATAAATTAATTATTTAAATGGAAGAATTTATTAGACAACAATTATGTGATTGAACAATATGTGTAAGTATATGAGATTAAATAAATACATCATACGTGAGTGTTTTAACATTATTACATTACATTATCCAAATATAAATATTCATCTTATTTTAGAAAATAATCATAACACTATAATAATTATAAAATTTAATAGAAATTGATATAGTATTTATATTCGTAAAACTATATATTTAATATAAAATGTTTATAAATTATTCTTAAACATCTGTATAAGATATGAATTCAGCTAATGAATATTTGTATTAAATAAAACTAGCTATAAAGTATAACAAAAATAACTATAAAGAAAATATGAAATAATATTTTAATATCAAATTTGTAGGAATATTAACAGTAATATCATTATTAACTTAAGTTAAATTACAATATAAATAATATTCTATGCTAAAACCTAATGAATTGTTATATTTTAAATAGTAAATATGTTACTTATCTCTGTCTTTATTTATTATAGACAAGTATTATACAATTATAATTTTTTTAATTTGTAATCAAATCATATAATGTATTAATTTTTTTATTTAAAACATATATTCAATATTCGAAAGTAAAAAGTTTAAATACTTTATAATATATTTATTAATAATTTGTGAACACTCGTATTTTAAACAATATTAGATGTATTAATGATATCCATATCACATATTGGAAGACATCTATTCAACTACTATTGAACATTTGTAATTATTCTATAATAAAGAAAATGTATCAAATATCTATAAACCAACACTATAACCTCTATGAAATTACCACTAATATACGTAATGTGTTTATTGTTAATATTATGTATGTAATATTAGTTTTGTATTTTCTTACATTTCATTAAAATAAATTACATTTGAATAATTATCGAACATAATCAAACTTCTCTGATTGCAAACCCTCACTTCTCATGGCATGTAGGATATTAACCCAACCTATGGATTGAGATATATGCCATGGGGGAAATGAACATGTTCTTGTAGAATTAAATTATGTTACTAATAATTGTAGTCTATATTATTAATTATACTATAATATATACATAACGATAAATAGTAAACATTAATTTTGTTATATATTGATCTAGATATATAAAACGTAAATTTATGATTACAGATTGTACAGATCAGATTATAAGCTAACATCGAATGCTAAACTCACCGCAGATAAAGAGCTTGCGTAATCTAAGCATCGAGTCTCAGAAGAAAATAACGCTCGCGGCTAAGAAAGATATCTCTCTACGGTCACTGTCTCAGTTTGATATCAACTCACGAGTTATACACATCACATCTGTTAGTTATGAGTGATTACCTGCACATTGTTAGTTCGGCATGCATTAACCAAGGTGTTTTGTTATTAAATGTAATCCCAATGTTAATTTTTGTAACATGTGGATTTGGGTATCAATTCATATCTATTTTTTCTTCCATATTTTTGTTTATCTAATAAACTATATATTATATTATATATGTATGCCCACATTTTAAGGGCGATCATAGATAATTGAAAATTAACAGATTAACATTGGACTATGTTTTTCTTAATAAATATACCATTAAAATGAAGCACAAAAATTTTTTTTTATTTTTATTAATCTAAGGTCACACAATAGCCTCGTGAAGTTTAACATGTAGTTACAAATTTTACATTGTAAAAAATAAATTATAAAAAAATAAGTATTTGAAACCTTTGTTATGAATAATTTGTTATCAAATTTTAACACACTATTTATTTTATAATAATGTAATAGAAAATATAAAAAATAGAATTAAAAAAAAAAATTCCTGTAAATTTCTTGGAATTTTACAGGACACTGTAAAATCATGTCAATGTAAATTAAAAGTACATGTAAAAATTCGTAAAAAAAATGACTAAAAAAAAGATTGACAGTATGTCGTGTGATAAAAAATGACTAAAAAAAAAATTGAAGTATACATATATTCTTAGACTTTCAATAGCTATAAGATGCATTGTGTCCAAAAAAACTTTTTTTTCTATTCCCTACCACATGTGTATCGCAGTGCTAGCGTAGAATTAGTTATCTTAGAATTATCCGTGTACTACAGCTACTCTGTATTCTTATTAATATTTACCTTTCATAAAATCTAATTTTCTCATACATTCTCTTGCTAATGTCCCATATTGTTTATATTTTTTATTTGGTGGAGTCCTTTCATCCTATCCAGGAACTTATGAAGTCGCTGTATGGAAGATGAAGTCTTATAACCATATATGGCTCTAATGTCCCTTCAAAGTCGCTTTCATGTTAATGCATCCATGGTTTTAACGAGAGCCGATCATTTATTTATACACAATTATATATAATCACTTCTAAATAATATTTTAAGACCCATTTTATAAAATGAATTAATGGTCCGGACGAGGCTCGAACCATTGTCCTACTGCTTGTGTGTCTGACGCCTTAGCCACTGAGCCACACAGGCAGTTTATTAATATATATATGTATAATCTATCAATACATGTACTACTACTATTAAATTATTTCTCACTCCTCAATATATATCCCCATTAAGTATTATTTGAAATAAAGCACCAATATTTATAAATAACCAATGTTGACAACATTTTAACACCGACCCAATATGTATCAATACATTACGTATAGGATGACACGGTGAAGATGGACACAGAGGACTTCATTCTGTCAAGGTTAAATCACATCCCGGTCACAGTGAAATCTTCTAGAGTCATTACGGAAGACTACAAACTTTGCTACGACGGCACATCATTGTTTGTAGTTACATTTCGAAGCTTATGCAATAGTACTGTGGACAGTATATGAACTAGTGAAACTAGAAACTGTTGTTTACTCTGTTCACTGATTGTGAATTATATTCGTAGGTTACCAATAAAATCTGTTTTTCACGAATATTATTTATTTATATCGCAATATTTTATAATTATTATTTTTCTACGAATATATAATTGATTATTATTAAATACAACATTTCTACATTACAATACAATTTATCGATAATTTAATCATTTTATAAATTTAATTATAATATTTGTATTACAAATTTATTATTTTATATTAATAAATGTTAATTTTGTATTATTGGAATATTCATGAGTTTTTTAATTTAAATATTTACTCATTTACATATAATAATTAGTGAAACAGAATATCCAACAAAATAAAAAAAAAATTTAAATAAAACAATTATAACAACTAATTGAATTTAAGTGTAGTAATATAGTATTCTAATTCCGATTTTAGCAGCTATAAATTTAAAAATAAATATAAATCCATTTATGGATAAATTATGAGCATATTCTAAACAATTAAATTAATCAATTCACGACGATAAATCATATATAAAGTTGAGATCATAATTACGATTATTCACTGTGAATATATCAGTGTTTATAGATCAAATATTTATATTTGTATGAATATTCACAAATGCAGGTGTTCGAGCAAACATTCACCAGTTTGGCTTCACCTCAACACACTCACAAGTCTCTCACAGTACCCTAAACACAGTGTTTACTTAATAGAGATGTCGGTCGCGTATGTATACAAATATAATCGTTTTGAATAATTTTATTGAAATATAAATCAAGTCTAAATAATTAATTAAGTTATATATATATATACAAACTATAGACATGTATGTACACGCATAAATAGGTGAGTATTGCATCCATAGTGAATATCTGTACAGGTATATATTGCCGACGTACGTAATTAAAGCGTCTATAACAGGTATGATTAGGTTCGGATATACGGCTGGCTAATTGCATCGACTAAATATCTCGGTGATTATAAACACAGTCACTATGTACGACGTTGGTAATGCTATTTAATACGTATCATCAGCTCAACTGTACATGTGTATATAACATTATAATATATATATATGTATATAGTATTTATTAATACGACGTACCTATAAACGGGTAGCGTAGAAAGCTTAATAACATTATTATGCGGTTTCAAGTAGGTTGACGTTTGATTATGATATTATTGTTCGTAAAAAAAATTGCCGACATATATTAACATTCAGAATGACGTAACGTTCACTGACGATAGAAGTTCGAAAACAATCGTGCTGCATTGTGGGTACGCAATAGAGCACGGACAATCGGGTATTATGTTTAGTAGTAGTAGTGGTGGTGATAATAATAATAATACCAACAGCGCGGGAATATATAAGTACACGTTAAAGTAAGGTTGCCGAATGTGACAAATCAAGTAGTTAATCCACGAGTATATAAAGTATATATAAAAGTATGCGTATAAAGTATATTGTACGTGTATAAATCAGCAGGTGTATATACAAATATAAATACATTAATTTGGTACGGAGAAAGGTGACGATACACAATGATACAATGATTATAGACACGTAAAGGATGTAAAGTGTGTGGTGTGTGTGGGTGATTGTATACTATAGGCGAATACAATTTATTTGTTCGTTGGTAACACATTTATTAGGACAGTGTTTAAATGTGTGCGTGTATATTTTTGCGATAAAATAAACAACTTATTAATGATTAATCGTAGAAGAGATTTCTATAATTCTATTTTTAGAAATACTTGAACCATCGAAATCAATAGCACTAAAGATGCGAGGCTCGCCTGCAAGTGTTCAGCACCTGTGTGTAATAGGGAACATTAGTAATTATATTAATCAATATGTGCATAATGATTAGTTATATACGTATATTAATAGTAAAAGGTGATATATTAATTAGTGTAAACTTGTTATAAACTAATTCTTGATAATATTATAAGTGAGACTTGTCATAAATTGATATCATATAATATATATATATATATATATATATATATATAAGAATTAGTCTATACATTATATTAAAATTGTTTTAAATTAAATAATTTTGTGGTTAATATTGTTTAAATAAAAATGGATATGAATATTGAAAATATAGGAAATAATATGTTACTAGTTATGAATTAGTTTATTTATAAATAGATACTGATATATAGCAGAAACCCTTACTAGTATACTAACAATATATCATATTATACAATTCATATATATATATATATTTATAAAAAACAATAGTATATATATAAACAAATTAATAATTTACTATTATTACATATTTGACAGTTATAAATGTTACATTATTATTTGTTTTTTAATTATTATTTGTGTTTTATTTGTAACGTGTATTTAAAAAATATCATTTAAATATTAAAATATATAATTAATAATGTATTACCACTATAGATTACAATATTATAACAATTTATTTATTTAAAGTTTCCAAAGAAGATTCTGAATATTTTGATATTCTCATTTAAAAAACATGTATTTTGTTTCTATTTTCGATCATTTTATATTTTTACGATATATTTTATTTTCATTTTCAAATTTTATTCATTTATATATTTTATGTTAAACTGTAAAAATTGTAAATTGTTTATTTTATTTAACTTTGTGTTATTCTTTATTTATTTCAATAACGTATGTTATCATTGGCAAATATTTCAAATTTATATATTCACGCTCGACATATTTGATATAATTTGTTTTACTGATTATGAAAATACTAAATTTTAATTAAGATAATCTATTATAAACTATTATTCAGAAATTGTTTAAAACTATTTTATTAAATAAAGTAATCCTTCAAAAGTCAATTCAATTATAATATATATATGTTTGTGTGTGTGTGTTAATAATAAGGAATTCAATGGTATATCTACATAGATTATATATATATATTGATGTGTATGTATCTATATTTGTGTAGACATGTTATAAGACACACATAGTATAGGTTTTATTTCTCTCGGTTAGACATGCTCTACTTCAGTGGCGTGAATATGTGTGGTGGTAGATATAATAGAGCTAATAAATTACAACAAGAGACTCATTCTCATTAATTAGCGTGCATCAGTATACCCAATGTGTGGCTGCGAGTCTTTATTAATAACGCGCGTGTGTGTGTGTGTGCAGGCGTATGTGTGTCTGTGTAGTAATATAGTAGGCTACCTTATAATATCGCTGTTTAAATATGTATCCAACAGTATATTTCACTTCTCATTTCGGTAAATAACTTTTAAAATAACGTTACATATATATATATATAATATAAGTATTGTAAGTAGATATTTATATAATAGATCTTTAGAATAACATACATTCTAATCTATTATAATGAAATAATGAGTGAGCATTCACGTATAGAATATAATCAAAATGCTTTGGTATACACCCCTTTATGTTGAGTTTACTGTATACTGTAGGTGCAGGCATGCCACTGTACACCTGTATCTGATACAGGTGTCAAGTTCATGCATGCAAACACCTATCTCACGTATATCATTTAGTAATGTGAATACTGATCATGCCAGTATGTAATTGGGAATATGCTATCTACATGTACTATATAATGTAGATAACAATATGGTTAAGTATATCATGTATAGCTAAGTTACGTTTATTATTATAACGAAATAACAATAATACCTTCAGAGATAAATATGTATATATAATTATATATATATATATATATATATTATTTTATTTACATCTCGTAATCTCGTAAATAGGTGAATGACCAGACAAGCTTTTTATTTTTCATTCATGGCTTTTATCCAACTCTGGGTAATATTATTATATATAATATATATATGCTGTATATGTGCATGTACGCACGTATGTGTACGCACATAAATATTAGTACTGCACGCAAGACTATGGTCAGGGATAATACAACCCGCGCATGTCATCATGCTAGCTACACTAGAGTATCAATGCGTTACTAATTTACACTCGGAAATTAGGTTTACCAGCATATAGTAAGGTCATTACAGATATAGAATGGGGAAGTGATTATGTATGCGTGCGGCGCATATGTTTGTGTGCGTGTGTATATGTTTGTGTGCGTGTGTATATGTTTGTGTGCGTGTGTATATAAGATATGTGAGTGACACTAGTCGATACTTTACAAAATTCTAAACTATATATATTTACACTATATTGTAAACATATATATATATATATATATATATATATTATCACTGATCAATTACTAGAGTATCTAGACTCTATAATGTAGTATATATTATATAATATTTATATAGTATATTGACTTATAATGAACACTTATTGCAACTATAGTTTATCATGTATACATGATGTACATATGATACATTAATTGATATAGACATAATTATATATGACACCTTGGTGATATAAAGTTATTACGATATTATAGAGATGACATTTACATACATGAAATATACATGATATAATCATAAATATATAATATCATTTGAAATATACACTATAGTATATATATATATACTATATATAGTGTATATAAAGACAGAAATAATACTTGATATCAGCATGCCATATTTGAGTAAGCCTAACTCTATGTAATAGATATGATATCTAGTATATATTATACCAACAAGAAAGATATTATACATTACAGCATTGTCTTATAACTAAATATATGAAATATTTATCATATATTAATATGAATACAACAACAGAAAGACATAGGTATAATAGAGTAAATATTATACATTGGTATTTCACTGCACGTTATTCATAATACATAACTGCACAAAAACACGCACACACACACACACACATATATATATATATATATATATTATAGGGCATAGTGAGATATATACTATATATTCGTGTATAATGAATCATACTTATATAGGTATATATATAATAAATAACGTCGGCATGTTAGCCATGGTCAGCGGTGAATGTGAACAACGTTAAATGAACGACCTCCAATGAAGTGCTTCTAAGACATGTATGTGTGTGTGTGTGTGTGCGCGTGTGAGAGAGAGATATGCGCATACCACGCCGCGCGTGTCTACGTGAATGCTTACATGTAGTCACGGTACCGTACTTAGTACTGCACTACCGGCGCCTGTACTGGTGCTGCTCCTAGTGGTGAACCATCATAACTACCTAATCTTATATAATCCGTAGGCCACCAGGGGGTGGGAGGGAGGTGGGGCTTAGTCTATTACGTAAGTCATATATTACGTCGGTATCTCGGCCGTGGACATAGTGGTGTGTAGTTATTAGTGAGAAAGCCTTTAGGGCGGGGACTTTCGTTCGTACCGCACACACACACACACGAGCACATAGACATGTGTGTACACTGTACGGTATACTAGTATGCCCTCTCCGTAGCTAATGTATAAACTGTGTATTCGATACCACCGCTACCGCCCTTTCCCCGCTGTAGACGTATGTTTAGTGTGCTGTGTCATGGTGCATGCGCTTATCCTTGATTGTATTAAGTACTCGAATACTAAATTATGCATGGTTGTGGGCAATAACCATCTAGGAAGTAAACACACACGCACACGCGCGCGCACACATATGTGTGTACGTACTGGCACCACGTAGTGTGTACGTATGTGTCACCAATGCTATGTAAACAACGGAGAGGTACGACACTTGCTACGGTAATAGAAGTAGTGTAATCCCTGTACTCGAGTATAGAGCTTTCTTTGTAATCAGAAGTTGTGTTGCCTGTAATGCATCCTTTAGTAATACGTGCAACACTAATGCATCGCGTACACATACTCGTGCACGCGCGTATGTTTCATGTTATCAGCGATGCACGATGTCACGCAGATGAAGGGCTGCCGACCCTCAATCACGGTATCAGTGTAATGTTTATAAATCACTCTCTTCCCTATACACGTGCTATAGCTCTCTCCCCCCTCCCTCTCTCCCCCTTCTTCCCCTAGTGTACCCCGGTGCGCGACACACACAGAGATATCAACACTAGTGTTTACACACACACTTGTGTGCGCGCGCATAGTTGTACGTGTGTGTGTATGTGTGTGGGTGTGGGTGAGCAGCTGTGTAGATCTATAAATCCGTGTTAATTGTGCGATAAAAATCATGTTTTTATATGTGTTACGCAATATTAAGGGACATATATTTATAGTATACACACACTCATACACATTCATACACATACACGTATATGCGTACATATATTTATATATTAATCTCATTTTCACGAAGAAAAATATCTTGTGATGAAATTATATTATGTAAAATGGTATATAATAATGTGCATATAATATATATTTAATATGGGAAACTTATAATGGAGTATAATATTACACATAATTATCGGGGATTATTGACTAAACTATACACGGTAGATTTACATCGACATGTAGGAATTGAGGTAGAGGTCAAAGTAAGTATAGACAAGGTCAAATGAGTTACTGCATCGTACTCGCATGTTACACACCCACACACACACACAATGACTGTAACGCACCCACACACACACACATACCCACACACGATGACTGTAACGCACACACACACACATACCCACACACACACACACACACAGACACACACACACACACATCGATTACGTTCCGTCGGTGCGCTATCGATTGACCACTAGCAGCGGCGCACTGACCACCGGAAGTGTTCACTTTACCGGTCTGGCTACATGCAGGGCTACATGCACTGTGACACGCGCTAATATGGAACACGATATTATATACTACAGTATAATGTGCGTATATAATGACATATATATCATGTATATATATATATATATATATATATTTAAATATATAAAAACTAATACGTTAATTACAAAACTGGAAATACACTAATAAAAAGTGGAGAAGTTATAACGAGAACACTATAGAGCTTTTAAAGACATCGAACGTGACCTATTGTTAGACTGCTATTGTTATATAATAGGGCTAATAGGCACTGTAACGTATACCCTATATGTACTAGACGAGACCGTATTACCACTAATGGTATGTGTGAGCGTGTGTGTGTAACATACACGTTATGTGTAGTAGAAATAGCATCTCTCAATCGTGAACATTATATATATAATCATGTAATAAAGAAGCATAAGTAATATCGCGTCTTTAATATTACTATATGGAATATACACACACACACACACACAAATATATATAAATATATATATATGATTGTATTATTCGTGTAGATTTCATTACTGAGGATAGCGGTTATACAATACATAATAATGACTCGCACACACACACACACACACACACACACACACACACACACACACACACACACACACACACACACACACACACACACACACACACACACACACACACACACACACACACACACACACACACACACACACACACACACACACACACACACACACACACACACACACACACACACACACACACACACACACACACACACACACACACACACGTAAGCTACGGTTGGGTGGTGACGTCACGTGGTCTGATATCTAGGAGATGGAGAGAGGCTCCCCCTGGGGAGAGATGTTCGCCTCAATCTCTCGGCCTGATATCGGACGGACGCCTTATGATAAGATCTAGACGTCTTGTATGATGTAGCGGGCAGGAGGACAGGCGTAGTCGTGGTGCATCGCGTGTCCGCATCGTTTAGCATTGATTACACGCGAACGCACGCACGTACAGTAATGCGCTCGTTCGTGCGTGTGATTACGTCATACAATGATGTGACGTACGTGCGTGGGGTGACGCATTAGCAACAATCACACACTCTTTATCACTAATACCAAAGCCCGGGATTTGCTAATAATATATTCTATAATATAGTCTATAGTATACATTTGTATACAGTAATGTATACATTCGTATTATCAATATATAACCTATTCTTCACATATTTCTATTATTGAAACCACTTCGTCATAAGCATTATAAGTTATACAAATACATATATAATATATATAGGTGAATATATGATATATTCACATATAGGTGCAATGTACTACATGTGAGTAATATACACGGGTTTTACTACACATAATACATTGTATGTATAGTATGTATGTATAGTTAAATTACATGAATTAAAAATTTAATATATAACTCCTATTTAAAAATGTAGTAGTGGATATACTGTATGTACAATGCACATTGTACATATACTTACTATAAATATACTATAGTATAGTTATTATCGATATATTTATAATATTCTACATATATTCACACGATATACGTGTAAAGGGATAGGATCTATCACAGCGCATTGATTGCGATTGTGATTATCTATGTTTATTCGCGTAATATGTAATCAAGGACATGGCCTTGATGACATCATATGACGTATATACTAGTGCTTGTATAATCTATTGTCACTAATTGTCCATTATGTTTACATGTGATTTGCGTATATGTATACAAAGACACGTATGCTAATGAGTTTGTCATCGTATACATTGTATGCGGTATATAATACTAGTATAGCTAGTTGAGGGGTCCTCATAATTATCTATGATATATATATATATATATAAATATAAATATAATATATCTACAAAGCTATCTATATTTATGGGTATCATTATAATGAATGAAGGCATTCATATCACCTGTATGTGTGTGTGTGTGTGTGTGTGTGTGTGTGTGTGTGTGTGTGTGTGTGTGTGAAGGTGTAGTATGTGTCGATTACACATGTAGGGTGCGTTTATTGTAACGTACCACGGTACCAAGTAGGGATGTAAATGATACCGAGCTTTTGATGTCGAGCCGAGACTTTTATTTTCGGAAAAAAAATGAGCCTGAGCCGAGATTTTAGGTAACTGAGACTGAGACTGCATCATGCTTTAGATTTGAGCATCATTTAAATCACTAGTACCAAGTTAGCAATAATTGTTCGTAATGTACTACAGTACCACAGTCCCATCTGTATGCTTATATATGTAAATAAAGATGGTACTGTGGGACGTTGGGACTGTGGTACAATGGGATGAGACGTCGAAAAGTTAGTGCCATAGTACCACCTGAGTGTATATGTATAAGAATACAGATGGGACTGTTCTACTTTACAAAAAAAGCACCCTAACACAGAATATAATAAGTGATACTTGGCCTACTTTTATGAAATAAATTAATATATATACTACTATTATAAGTATGCATGTACTATATGTGATATAGATAAGATAAGAAATATGATGGAGACGTTTAATGTTTGAGAGTAGATGTAAAACGTGTTTTTGAGTAACTTATATAAATTCTATCATCTATATACTGATTTACATCAGACATACACAAGCTCTAATATACTACTGTTAGTGTGTTCTTTATACATAACGTATATATACCTATATAATATACTAAAGGTATAATATATAAATGAGAAATAGCCTACGTGTTAGAATTTCACTTCTTTTGCAAAATAATAATATGTAATTATATATATATATATATATTAATCTAAAAATGAAATCTCTATTATATAATCTATTATTATATGAAGTCTATAGACTGTATCTTATATGATAAACTTAATTATATAGGTTTTCATAATAGTTTAGCTGTCAAGGATATATATATATATTGTTATATATTATACTAAATCATTATTACTAAATCATTATTACCAAGGCTTTGATACTACTGATATTATAACTACATTGTTCTCTACTACAACCAGAACCAACTACTACTACTACTACTACTACTACTACTACTACTACTACTACTACTACTACTACTACTACTACTACTACTACTACTACTACTACTACTACTACTACTACTACTACTACTACTACTACTACTACTACTACTACTACTACTACTACTACTACTACTACTACAACCATTGCCAACACTAGTACATATATATAATGGATTGGTTCAGATATATACAAGTATGTACACTATACAACCTCTATAATATAGCCATAAAGGTGTTATATAGCATATATAGCATGTTATAGGAAGTCATGAATAATGATGAATACTTGATGAAGTCACACTCCAGAGTGTACATAACTCTATTGATAGGATATTGTTATAGATAGGCTGTTATTCTATTGTTATATTGATAGACATGCCCATACACACCATCCAATCACCAGTTATTTATTGGTAATCAATGGCTTCATTGTTTGCACACAATGTATATACTGGATACTATGAGGTGATGAATCATACCCCACCCACCACCCCCTCTCTCTGTGTGTGTTTGTAATGTAACAATATCCCCATAGTTTGTGTTAAAAGAGCAAAGGTTGTAGATACAGGGCATGCTTGTAGTGAGAAGGAGGAGGAGGTAGTAGTGGCAGTGGTGGCAGTGGTGGTGGTGGTGGTAGTGGTGGTAGTGGTGGTGGTGGTAGTGGTATATGCCATGCTTGTAATGATTATCCATGAGTGTAGACTTATTAGAGATCAATAATGCAATGAATACATGCTATTGCAAAGTGTAGTGAATATATATATATATATACATATATATATTAGAGTGAATTGAGTAATAGTAACTGTATAGTAAAGTAATAATACACATGCATATATATATTAATATATACTATTCAATATTACACATATATTAATACATTTTAATGTCTATGACATAGAATGTATTCAGTACTACTAGTAGTGACCAGTATGTGATTAGTAATGGTCAATGTAGTATGGGGTTATAGGTCAAGTATGTGATACCATCAATGAGACATTAATGATAATTATACTGACATGGTAAACAAACAAACCACTGTAAATATACCTAATCAAACTGATATATCTAGTATGTGTATACATACTAGTGTGTATATATGTGCAAAATAATCAGATTTACTATGATACCCGAATGCCCCATTCCTGTGTAGTTGTAGTTTTATTAACATCTGCAAAAGGTGGCTAAATAAAAATAAACATAAAGGCAATAAAAAACAAACAAAACTAAAAATAGAATGAAACCATTACTGTGAGCTAGGTTATTAATAGAACATCGGTCACATCGCAGGCCGTATGCATGGGTGATAGGTGCAATGCTATGTGAACACGCGCGCACACACACACGCGCACACACTCCTGCTACATACCATCATTGTGTAGGCTCCAAGCTGAAGAATAACCTGAAGGTGGTCTAACTGATTAGCTGATAGTATGTGTAGGTAGGACGAGTTGATGTTGAGGTTGTATAGGTGTTTCAATAAATCACAATGAAATCATGGGGTTAACTTCTATAGGGTAAATTAGTAATACATTATCACAATATCTATAGCGTGTCTAATATTTTATATATGATATCCAATAGGATAAATAATTACTATCAGTGCAGGGGTAAATAGGGGGGTAAATACATATACTGATATACCCAAGTATATATACTGATTGATATTGTGATAATGTTGAAGTTTTCCCCAGTTTTCATTGTGAATGTAGGTCTTATTTATAAATTATTTATTAAACGTATTATTAAAGTACTATATGTATAAATACATGTAAATATAAATATATATAAAGTATAACTTCACTGGCTGTAATAATTAAAATTAAGTCTAAATTCCAAAAATATGAATACCATGGAAATGGATGTATGTGGGTGATATAATAGATTATGTATTACCTGTTAATTTATATAAATCCACACCTATATATCCACACCATTATATACTAAGTTGAATTATTAATTCTTAATAGCAGTCTAGTAAAGCCGGGTAGTAAAGTTAAAGGTAGTAAAGTATAGTAGAAATAGGGAGGATGGGGATATATGTAGTTATGAATTCTACTACTGAAATAAGATACACCATATAACATACATCACATATTAATAACAAGTTGATAATATTATTAATTTATGCCTCATATTATTTATAAATAGACATTGAGTGTTTATAATGATTATATTATAATTTTAGATTGTTCAAATAACTTAGATAACATATAATATACATACTAAATATTTAACAACATACATGTATTAAAGTGCAGTAAACATTCTTATTAGATATATAGATTATATTTTATGTTATAATTATGCAGTTTTTTTAAAATTAATTATTAAACAGTATTATATCATACACTCTTACAATTCGATCATAATAAAATAGTTACATTTTTATATAAAAAGCGACAATTAAGCATAATAAAGAATTTCAATAAATGAAAATCAATATTAATGTCAACTATTCAAGAAATCTTATTTTTTTATTTGTTTTCAAAATTTATTTTAAATAATACAAATAATTTCTATTCAACTTTGTTTAGAAGAGGATATGAAAGTAAATAATTAGTCCGATTACATCAGAAATTAAATATAATTGATGTGCTACATATCATGAACTAGAAAACAAAGCTGTTGTTCGTGTTATTTCTATAGAACATATTTCAAATATGTAATCTGATTTATATATTGTTTATATAATAGTATATTACTAAGCAGAACTAAAAGTGACATTTGTATATATATACTATGATATTGTATATTGTATACATATATTGTATACATATACTATATTCTATGAAATACACCATATTAACATGAGCATATGTACTATATCGTATGATGGTTTACATGGATACTGTTGAAAAGTGTGGCTTTTTATAGAATACTCTTTGTAACGTTGTGCGATTGTTTACTTTGGAAAATAAAATTTATTTACACATAAACACGAGTGTCCCAGCAACACACATTTAGATGTGTGTGTGTGTGTGTATGTGTGTATGTGTATGTGTGTGTATGTGTGTGTATGTGTGTGTGTGTATGTGTGTGTATGTGTATGTGTGTGTGTAGTTGTTTGTGTTTCAAATAATGGCTACCACCAATGTAAACTAGCACTAGTAAAAACACACAAACCAAGAATGTCATTTTATTGAGAAATCAATCTTAATTAATAAGCTAATGGTTAAGATCTAATGATGACTGTTTGTATATACACTTTATGCCATATCTTATGTATATGTATACTGATCAAATAATGGCGAATATCTTACATTGTATATATAGAGCAATGATTTATTTACCAGTGAGTATGGACTAAATATTTATATTAACATTTATATATATATTATATAGTATACAGTAAATAAAAATATAGCATAGCATAGTAGATAGAGTAGTACTTTATATAACACAATGATTTAATGACAATAGATATTTTATATATATATATATATATATATATATATATATATATATATATATATAGACATGGATGATTAATTATACTATTTTAGACAAAATAATACTCAGTATAAAAATAAAATGACCTTTATCATATACACATATACTTTTATATAAATGTATATATATACATATATACATATAATTGTAGTATGAGATTGCATATAAATAAATACTTGAGATCCTATTTAAGTACACATATGATATAACACACAATTCAGCTGAGGCAAGCAGTGTAAACAGTAAACATAGAAGAGCTGCAGCAATACTGCAATATCACATGTATTATTAGCAGTCAATCAGTATTACCATTATAACCCTAGTATGGTAACACATATATCATAATATATTTAAATATCTTACTCTAAAAAGATACACATATACTCATATTCAATTAAATGAACAATTTAGTCCAACTATTGTATATATTCATGCATATATATATATATATATATATAAATATATATATATAGTTTTATTTATTTTATTATTACTAGACTGATAGATGTTATATACATGACCTCATATAATGCACTATTTATAGTAAGGCACTTTTTATAATCACATTATATTTATAATTTAACTATGTCCATGAGAATAACTTCAATAAATAGTGTAATTTGATATCAAAATAAAAGTAATATTTCTTGTGTATATTAACAGTGCTGCATATTCAATGCTATTAATCTTAAACCATGATAAATTACTACTACCCATACTACTACCACTACTACTACTACTACTACTACTACTACTACCACTACCACTACCACTACCACTACCACCACCACCACCACCACCACCACTACCACTACCACTACCACTACCACTACCACTACCACTACCACTACCACTACCACTACCACTACCACTACCACTACCACTACCACTACCACTACCACTACCACTACCACTACCACTACCACTACCACTACCACTACCACTACCACTACCACTACCACTACCACTACCACTACCACTACTACTACTACTACTACTACTACTACTACTACTACTACTACTACTACTACTACTACTACTACTACTACTACTACTACTACTACTACTACTACTACTACTACTACTAATCAGTGCATATAATGAATGTGAATTGAATTAAATGTCATGAGATGTCAAGTGAAATAAAAAGTGTACATTTCAGGGGAGATAGGCAAGTGACCTGTCATCAGGGAATTCACACCTACGGGTCTAGATGACCTCGCGGGAGAAGGTGAGGCTAGAGGTGTTAAACTGATAACGGGGTATAAGGCAGGGCTTAAGTTACGTGGAGCAGTCTTTAGTGCACCGGTGTATGTTTATGAGGGTATTATGGTATGCATGTTTAATGAGAATGAATACGCAAGTGGGTTAATAAGTAACCCGATTATTTTGTTTAGGTACAGCTGAAAAAATCTACACTTTCGTAGATAAAAGCAAAAAATGAATAGAATATAATGATTAGATGATATATTATAATATGATATTATTTATGAATAATTTGTATACGTAATTGCACTTCTAAAGTAAGATAATCGTTTAAATAAACTCTTACCTGCTGCACACACACACACACACACACACACATACACACACATACATATAACATACGTAAACTATCCGCGCCCATATTAACATGTGACCTACCCTCCTTTTTCCTTACTCTATTTATTTTATTTGTGTTTCCTTCTCACGACGCCCATAACCACCGGGTGATTGTGTCAATAAACAATTTTAAACTAAATACGGTCCACTAGATGGCGTTGGCACTAACCGCTGCTTAGTAAGGGCACCGAGTCTTGTCGCGTGGTACTGTTCAGTACGTTGTCGGCGGTACACCTGAGGTAGCCCCCCCTGGTGGCGAACACGTGCGGGGAGCGGGTCTCCGTTACAGACATGTCGGGCGATGGAGGGATCACCACGCGTTGGCCGTCGAATAGGGTTATGGTCAGCGTGGGTGCTGGTTCAGCTGTAAGGGGGGCGGGGGAGAGATAGATGTGGGGGGAGTGAGAGAGATATAAGGGGTAGATAGATAGGGGATCAGGGAGTGAATGTAGGTGAGGATTTAACTATAGATATAGGTACCGGTTTAGTTGTAGGGAGGGAGGAGTTCCCTCTAAAGAGATGGCCGGGTCAGAGGGAGGGAGGTAGGGAGAGAGAGACGGGTCAGGGAGTGAATGTTTATTAGTGATGCTAATATAGCGCGTTGGTTATGGCATGAATTATGTATTCTTGAGCGAGGGTTTGAATATTTACGGGTGTTTCGGTATATGTTTACATATCTACATTTGTTGGTTGGGTTTGAATATATATATATATATATATAGGTGTAGGGTTTATATCTACGTTAGGAAGAGCTTAATTAGGTGTATGTGTAGATGTAGGCTAAAGCTAGAAGAGATAATACACTATTAAGGCAGCTCTCTAAAGCATTGAAGTCGTTTGATATGTGCGACAGTGAGGCATCGATGCAGCGATGCATCAAGTCATGTAATAAATCTAAACAATACGTAACTATAGATACATAAAGATATCAATGATGGTATATATATGTATCCAATGTTTGTATCACATAAATATTATACTATATATTATATATGTATATTGTGATTAAACATATAAACATATATACATATTACTTTCCTAGTGATGGCTGTGTGGAGGATGTCTACCTGCGTGACTATGTACACTATGTCTACCTATGTACACTAACCGTAGGCCGAACAGTTGACGTGGTAGCCGTTCTTAATCCTGACCGTGTCGACGGAGGGTATTCGGGGCGCGCTGCACGGAAACCTACGTTCTTTTGACAGTAGGGTACGCGTGGGTGATTGACAGGCGACCTTGGCATAGTCCAGCTGTTTGTCGCTCTTCACGACGAAGAATGTCTGGGGAGGGGTGGGGTTATGTACTGGGGGGGGCATGAGTCAGCGAATGTACGTTAATATTAATATTATAATTTTATTTATTTAATTTTATATTTATATTGTTATATTTGTATTTCGTTAATCTACTGATACTATCAGTCGATAGGTTGATATCTCAATGAGTCTAATTGGCCTACTATATTAACGTAAGTGTTAACACGGGTTAACATTAAGATAATATCATTAGAGGTTATAATAGCATTAGAAACATGATTAGATAGTTTAACATGAGAATCAATTGTGACCGCTAAGTTATTAACTGTATTAGAACTTAAAATCGTAAGTTAATTATTATTATAGTGATAAAAGAATGAATTAGTTTAGTTATTAATTAGAGATTTATATTGAAATATATAATTGAGATTCACAAAGTTGTAGGCGGAGATGTAATAAGATAGATTACCTTCAGCCATTTGAGATTGCAGTTACAGTGGAAAGGATTACCGGCTAGCATTAACTCCTTCAGTCGTTTAAATAAGTTCTTCGTCGTCTTGTTTATGGTTTGAAAGTTGTTATCATTTAATTTCAACGTTCGTAGTTTATCTGCGATTTAGAATATTTTACGTTATAATTAATCACTCTCGTCGAAAATCATCGCATTCGGGTAATAGATATGATGAAATATATATGACAGTAAACTCTATGATGTAATATATATGATAATAATCACACTCTTAATCAGCGTGTACTACTCAATAACATCTAATCGATACTTAATTAGCGATCGTTGAATGCGAGAATGTGAAACCGACCTAAATACTCTTCAATGGCATGGAAGTCGAGATCTTTGAGCTCGTTGTAACCGAGGTCCAAAACTTCGACGTGTCGTATCGAATTTATGAACATCGAATCGAACTCGTTAATTCGGTTATCGGACAGAATGATATCCTGTGTAGAGGTGATTAATGATAGAGGATAGATTATCAGTTGTGTGTACTACGATTGCTAGTACTCGAGGGCTGACATTGGGATAACAAATAACATTCTATATCAAGTACAAGTGCTATTTATATAGTATATAGAGAGCTAGCGCGAGTGCAGCTAGGACTTAATAGTTACCAAATACTGGACATTATTAGTACAGGGTTTACGTATTGCTAAAGTGTCAATGAAATAACCTTTATTTGCTCTAGGTTCGTTTTCCTTTCACCGTAGATGTTCACTTTTCTCAAATTCTTATTCTTCGTGATCATTAAAGCCTTAACAAAAAGAAGTTTTATTAGCGATTAGCTTAATAGGAAAATATTTAATTGTTGTATATATATATATTTATTTATTAGATTACATTGATCTTTACAATCATTAGTTTTTTCAATTTGCAAATAATAACATTTAGAACTAATTTATAAACAACTTTATTTTTATCGTATATAAAAATATCACTATAATTAGCAAACAAATATATTATGTAAACTTTATTAATATGATTTAAACATCGTATCATAATGTATTATATAACTAATAATAGTATTATGTTATCATTATGAACATTATTGATGAATTACCATTTAAATCATCTATCATAAAGAAAATAATAATTATCTATAACGCATTATAAACTTATCATTACAAAATCATTTACTAACATTCAATTTAGTTTTATGCAAGAAGTGTAAATCCGAAATAGCAGAATTTTGAATAGTGAGGTCGGTTAACTTTGGCATTTGTTCAAAGGTATTGGGGTCAATTTTCTTTAGATACGGAGCATCTATTATACTCAGGCATTCCACATCTTTAAATTTTCTACAAGGGTATACAACTCTTTTATAAAATTATAATAAATATTACACTAAATATATCATTAGCTTTAAAAGCGTAAGTAAGATGGTATTTACTTTAAATGTATATTACTGAAATATTGTTGAACATTTTAATATATTTTAACCCCTATTAAATACGCACTGGATTCAAAATAGGTGCAAACTAAATATCAGAATGGTAGATTACCTGATGTTTAGTTTAAAATAAGTATAATGAATTAATATACTTCATATTTTAACTATTATTACATAAAGTAAACCCTAACTTAGTCTATAAGATATATTATAAAGTGGATTGTAACGAATTATATTGATAATATATAGGAAACTAAGGAATCCCGCTTAAAAAACATAAATTGTACTTTTAAAGTTAAAGTAACTTTATAGATGTATTTATTAATTTTTTAAATAATGTATGTATGACTCATACATTAGCTGTGTTACAGTGTAACACTGTTACACACACATTGTCACAATGTGATATTGTGTGAGTGAATGATACTCTGTGAATATATATATATAAGTTAATTGCGGCCATTCTGATAGCGCAGTTATTTTTAAGGTAAAATACTATAGTATGCATTATACTTTAATCGTTATCATATCTCTTGTGTTTATAAAATTAAATATTAATATTATTATAATTATATATTAAGTATAAAATCTACATTTAGTTAACAATTAAATAAACATATAATTGTAAATAATAGTCTATATTACCTACTATTAGTAATAGTATTATTAAATTGGTACTAACGTAAAATTATATTTCTCTAGCCTCGAAAAATGGAAATTAGTTAGAACTAAATATTGAATAACATTATTGTTTGTTACAGGCATCATTTTATCATTTCTTCCATCGCATGTCATTATATTCCCTTTGACTGTTTTCTTATGACATGCCATAGATGCTAATGTAGTTTGACAACTACTTATTGATGATATTATGGATATCAGCTGGGAACAAAATATAATAATTGTTACAAGATAAATCATGTTGCTATTTTATATATCTGAAATCGTAATATTGAATATGTACAAATATTTATAAATATATTAATACATTTATAATATTAAATATCAATATTATAAAATTATATTGAATATTATATTCCGAAGGTTTATATTCAATATAATATATTATATATTTTTTTTATTTTTAAATCAAATTAATATTGTATATAAGATATGCATATTATGCCATTACTAGTACTAAGTAATTTATCAAAGATGTATGTGTAGGATGTTATTTAATTGATAAGTTAAACAATTTTTATAAATTATTTACTAATTATTTAAATATATACGAAATTTACTTATAATATACAAGTTATAACTGAAGATTGTATAAATTTTAAAGGTAAAAAATAGTACGCGCAGGTGATCTTTCTATAATCATTGATAAATAAATAACAAAGATATTTAGCATCAGTCATATACATTAAGATTGGATCCAATCAAAATCAAAGTTTTCAGTCACATCCATATATTTATAGTTTATTTAAATCTATGATCATATCCATATATGTAGAGTACCAAGAGATACTATAAATATATGGTCATATACTATAGTATATTCCATAGATATTATATTTTTGTATACTGCACATTATTTCATATATGGTCTATAGCAGTATTCTAGCAATACTTCTTATAATCTGGAGGTTATAGTAGTTATTGCAAGACCTCCTATAACCTCCGAGGTTATAGGAGCTCTTGGTTCTTGAATGTTAAGTTATCGATGACGAGCTATATTATTAATTTTCAGAGAATATATCCAGATGATCCATATAAGCTTTTATAACGTATGAAGTATAGTAGTTTAATTTAACCATAGATTTATAGTTTACCTGGGTAATATAGGGGAAAGTCTCCGATTACCGACCCTTGATTGATTATTTGTAATAACGTATTCAATATTAAATATATTTATTTGAAATTTTTTAAATAGGGTAATATTATGGCAATGAATAATGGGATATTTTAAATGTTTGATATAATTATATTTACAAGAATAAACAGGGGTGGTCGGTAATCGGATATCTGTTCCTTATACTGACCCCCTTCCCCTATTACCGACCCCCTAAAATAATCGTGGTATACATAATTGTAGTATTATAATATCCAATCAACATAGTAGATATTCATAAATATAATTAATTATAATATTTAAGATAGGTATATCCTAACTATAATTAAGATATTTTGGTTATGAGTTATTCAAATTGAATTATTTTTATAATAGTTATAAACATTTTATTGATCTACAATATTATGTGCAGTATTGAGTTTTATTTTAATTAATAAAGTATTTACAATGATTTAAAAAAAGTTATTATTCAAATTTAAAAAAAAATAAAAAACAGAATATTTTATCAAATATCAATTGTAGGATTAAATATTTTGTAAAACAATATACTTATTCATATTTATCATTACATTGTTAACAGTTCATATATATATAATTTTTTGATATCTCTTATTGTTACTGAGATACGAAAGGGGGTCGGTATACCGAATATATTTGGAGGGGCTCGGTAATCGTATACTTTCCCCTACACCTGACGTGTAACACATCTATGAATTCAATTAACAATATAATCATTATCCTGTAATATCCATAACTTTTAACATATCTGTGACAAATTCAGAATAATATTTTCTTCGTTAACTAAAATATACATTTATACGGAAATATTTCCGGACATTATTTCGGAAATACTGGGTTGGGATATCCCATTTAGGCATATATAATTATAGTATCGTTGATTATTATTATCGGGATTGGGATCTCAATCCCTATCCATAAAAAAGGATCGGTACCAATCATTGCATATACGATACTCTCATATTATTATATTAATTTATAATAATATTAACAACCTTTTTGTATTGTATTATTACATTGATATGATAGTGTATTGATCATTGTATGTAATGTTTTCCAAGGTATTATAAGATTAGGTAAAACCTACGTAGTATTTAAATAATAATTGTTATTTTTACCATAATAGAATGTAATTGATATCATATAAGTCAACCACCGACTTTGACTCAACGTACATTGTACGACGTAGGGGTAAGTGGACACCTAATACTGACACTTTTACAATAAATGGTCTTAACATTTTATGACTCATTATTTTTATTCAAAAATTACAATATATTAATATTATATGATTATAGATATTATTGTGATTTTGAAATTGTATTTAATCTTTTAATTCCATATATAACGGGGGTGTCCGTATTCGGTACCCATGTCCAAATGCGGACACCCTGTGTTATAATACGGACACCCTACAATGTAGGGCCTACATACCACTAGATAAACTATATATTATTGATTAATCAATCAGACAAATTTAATTAGTTAATAATTTATTTTTTATTATTTTTTTAATTAATAATACAATTTAAGTATCAAAATAATACACATTTTTGATTTAGCTTTATTGGTGGTATTAATATTATAGCGCACGCGATTTTTTATGAAAATCAGAATAGTTCATACGCTGATTGGTTATAGGGTTTCCGTATTAATACATATAGAGTGTCCGTATTAGGTATCTACTTATATGACCTCTAGATATATGCTTATAACTTATTGAATATTTGATAACAAATATAGAAATTATAAATATAATTTTAGAATGCTTTATTTAATATAGTATTATATTTTATATAGATATATTTGTATATTCTTGAAAAGGTTTTAAGTTGAAATTTGTTTTCATAAATTTAAAAACGTAATAAAAAAATCAACAAATGGCTATAGATATTTTAGCTGTAAGATTAATTAGTAGAATATTACAATAGAATACAATTGATAATATAAAACTAGTTACTATTGATTTATTCGTTTTAAATTTACTTGTTTTTTTATGGATTTGCGAATTTTACGGATAAAACAAAGATATAAATTTGCATTTTGCATTTTTATTGAGATAAAGGATAACGTATCATAATTTATGTTAAAAATAACGCCAATATTATTACATTTTTCGGTGATATTAAGAATTTGTATATTGAATATAAATTGGTGTTTATTGTATATCGACGTTTGGATTAATAAATAGTATGTGAGTTTCCAATATTTAGTTTCAGTTTATTCGAATTCACTCGATCGAGTTAAACCACTCAATAATATATTGTTTAATTTGTATTTAAAATTAACTATATTATTCTACAGTTCTATCGTATGCTACATTGAAGGATATAGTTAATCTATAACTATTATGTAGTGTATCTATTCATCTTAAATATATATATTAAATTGAATGTTTATTTAGACACCAATATAACGCTAAACGTTCTCTATTGTGTAAACAAATATAAAAATAACAAATATATAAAAATAATAATAAAGTTGAAAAATATAAATTATAAAATAATATAATAAATTATATTTACGAATAATAATTTAAATTAATTCTTAAGGGCATAGGAAACATATTCAATAGATCATCTGATTCTACACTGAATGATCGTTTACCATATCTTGAGAGCTTGTATTTCTACTTTTGTAATAACCAAGTGGAAGAGTTTCATAGATATCTCTTGTAAACTATGAATTGTAGGAGGTCATTCAAATAACCCGCTAGACGATTATTTATAACCTTTACAATTAATATAAATATATAGGTTAGATAAGTATTTAACTATTTAGAATTAATACTTTGGTAATTGACATAATCATGGACATATAATTGTAGGATGTAAAACTCTTATCGATGATCTAATTATTCTATCTAATGATTTAGTAGGAAGTAGCAGTAAACCCATAATATATTTATTTTATATTTATAAATTATATTTATATTTTTAAACTATTAGGTTTATTAAGTGGAATTATTATTCATTTATGAAAATAAAATTGTTTTTCAGTAGTTAGGTACCTACTAATTATTTACTTTAACTTTAACTTTAAACCCCTTTGATTATTTTATATTTTTGTTGAATATAAGGATATATTTGTTATATACTTTTTTTAATATATTTTAATAATTATTTAGTTAACCATGCATGCATGGTGTTTTTAGTTATATATTATAATATAAATAATTATTTATCCTACTTACTTTTAGAGGACAATAAATATTGAGTAACTTATTTTAATAAATAATTCGTAAGAATCATTTAGGGGACATGAGGGGGTGTTGGTCATTCACATTTGACACTCGCTATAGGTATACCTAAGTATACTAGTACACTAGCCAGTACTACGTGATTATTGAATCTTAGTTTTTGTATTTTATAGAACTTATTAAAAATATATTAATCTAATAAATTGCTATGTCGGAATTTTATATCATGATAACAACATTATATATTACCAGTTCTAACACTACTCGTGAATATCGGTGAAATATGGTATGTGTGGGGTTAGTTATATATATATATATATATATATATATATATATTATATATATATATATATATATATATAGTTAACTATAGTTACGACTGTATTAAATCTTGTTGCCCTATACTAAAATAATAAAATTTCAGAACAATAAAATATGATAATATGTAATACACTCATAATTTTAATTAATTATATATTATATGCAAATTTTAGCATTAATTATACGTTATTTATTACAATAATATAGCATAAAATACACTTTTTACATAATCGATAATATTATTCAATATATTTAATTTTTATTAATTTTTCTTAAAATATTAGGTGACATTAACATATCACACAGTTCGTTAATGTAAAATATGTTCATATCTATTACCGTTGTGATTATATTGGCATCGACCAAAACCCCTGCATCGACCAAAACCCTACCACGTTTCTTGCATTTGCTGATGAAATACTATCCGACCAATCGCATTTAACTAGTAATTTTAAGCTTAATTAGATTATTGATCGAATGATTTTTGAAGACTCTATACTAATATTACTATGTTGATTACTATGTTATTACTGTTAAGAACGAATGTATTTAATATTATTAATAATTAGGTACATATAGGTAGATATTCAATAATTTAACATATCAACAAGGATATGGATAGAAATAGGCCGTGGTAATTTTGTTCAATAGTTCCTATTTCACATAATCCTACTATGGTATAGAATATACAATAGTATAGAATATAGTATAGAATATATTTATCATATTTAGGAACCTAACATATTTAACCTAATATATAATATATTTTAACAAATTGTATAGGATGTGTATAGTTAGATACCTACACTTTGTTAAATATATTCTAATTTAGGGTAATTTCCTACGTAGTTGTTGTATGTTATCAATATAGAATGATTAATATAAATATAATTTATTAATATATATCTGGTATATTATATATTAATTATTGTTACAAATATAATAATTATAAATTCAATTAAAATACGTTTGTTAGCATGTAGAAATTATATGATATATATATATATATATATATATATATATATATATATTATACTATTGAATATATATATATATATATATATATCATATCATTTATATGTACATTATAATATCTTATAAATTTTATAAACAATACCATTTCAATGTAGAATCATGAGTTTAAATGCATAATATAATGATATAACAGAATGATATAAAAGTATAATGTATACAGTTATATTTGTATACAAATAATTAAATATATATATATATATATATATATATATATATATATATATTTAGTAAACAATGATTTCGCGTATACGACTTGGATAATAATTGATACTTATGAGATTTGTGGAGATTTGTCGAGATAGTGAATCATCAGCGAGATGAATCCGGACAATAAAAATGAAGCCGAACTCAGCAGGAAAGGATACTGATATGAAGACGTTGTATCGTAGATATAACCTATAAGTGATACTAGTATAGCTGAGGTTATACGATAATTGTATAGATAATATGTTAAATATAGCATGCATGGTATAAATTGAGATAAATAGTTATACTCTATTACTTATAGAGAATATACACCTATTGATAAATTTCAATGGACATTGATATAATATAACAATATAATACAAAAATATATCTGATGAAAAAATAGCTTTAACTATATTATATATATATATATATATATATTTAATAATAATCGGTAAACTGCTCAGCTAGTAGGGTATTCTGAAGGGGAGACCGGAGAGGGATGAGCTCCATCGGACTAACAAGCCCGAGATACGTAATACGCCAGACAACCAACATCCATAACGGCTCGGACGTCACCCGGGGTAAAATAGGTCTGCATTATATCGCTCATCGGGTTAATAATAGAAAGTTAGCTACTGACGAAGATATTAAAATTACGTTAAGAAGTGAAACCTATATAGGTAGTTGGAATGTCTGACCATTGATAGAATATGGTAAAAAGGAAGAACTCATACACGTGATTAACATATACAGATGTAATGTAATGGGTCATAGCGAAGTTCGAAAACTATGATCACATGAGATTTTAAAATTTCAAGGACATACATTATTATACACTGGAAAGGATAATAAATATATAAATGGAATAGGTTCTTGACACATCACGACTTAATCAGAGCGATTATGCGCTTTGAACCAATTAACGATCGTTAAGTTCAGTCGACTGAATAGCCATCATCCGATTACAAGCCACTCGAGTGATGGGATCCCTTCAACCTATACATAATTCAAGTTTATGCTCCTGCAGTAGAGTATTAAGATGAAGATATTGATAAATGTATAGTGAGCTGCAGAAATGTATCTCAACAATATCTAAGATAGATATATTAGTGATTCAGTATAATTGGATCGCAAAATTAGGCATAGACTCTCATGCTTTTTGTGGACGTATCTCCGGTGATTACTACAGCGTGTCAATAAATGAAAGAGGAAATCTACTTCTAGATTTCGCAAAATATAACAACTTAATTGCAGCAAATACATGTGGGTCTATACCATAACCAAATCGACTAATTATTTGTAAATAAGTGCTTTGTAACAAGTATAAACAGTAATAAAACTCGATTCTTCCCTGGAGATGACATTGCAAGTCACCACGACATGGTAATGATGACTTACGATCTACGTTTAAAAATTCCAGAGGAAAAAAATAAATTCACTTGAAATAAATTTAACCTGGAAAAACTAAAGAATCCCTTAATAATTAAACTATTCAAAAATATGATCGTGGAAAAGATAAATGGACAGAAGTCAATTGATCTTGTGAACATCGATAATATGAACTTCAACTAAATAATCTAAGATACTGCAAAGGTAATATTAGGTAAATACAGAGATAAAAAGAAGATATGGGTAACAGATTAACTGCTAGACATGTGTCCCATTAGAAGATCATTACACAATAAGAAACACGAATCCGGTGGTAAGTATAAACTAATCGATACTCAAATTAAAAGAGAGATGAAAAAAGTCCAAAGAAAACTGGATAAAACAAAAGTGATCTAATATTGGATAATGTATAAATACAAAAAATACAAAGAAAGCAAATTAAAGAATAAATGATTTAAAAAAACAAAAAGTCAAAATAGCTGTAAATATACAAGACAAAAATGGACAATGTATCACAGAAAAAACAGAAGTCCTGCAACGATGGACACATTATTGCTCAGAATTATATAAACACAACGCTGAGAGATACGAAATCATTAACAATACAAGCTTGTATCTAGTCTAGACTACATAGATCAGGAAAACTACCCTATTTTGCAAAGTGAAGTTAGAGCTGCTATTCAGATACTAAAGACTGGTAAATCTCCAGGATATGATATTTTACCTATGGAATTACAGAAATCATGAGATGACTCTCTGATTAGGTTATTCACAGAAATATGTAATAAAATATGGGAGACGGGAATCTGGATATCAGAGTCGACAATATCGTTAATTATTAATTTATACAAGAAAGGAAGTCATAAAAATGTGAAAAATACAGAATAATAAGTTTTATATCACATTCAAGCAATATTATGCTTACATTAATCTTGCATAGATTGCAACATACATGCAAAATACCACTGAAGAATGTATTTCAAAAGAAAAAACGGGATTTAGAATTGTTAGACCTACACTGTACGATGTACAGTGTACGACGTATACATGTATACAGGCGAAAACAATTTCAACTTAAGATTAATTTCGGAAAAATATTCCTTATAAATAATACAAAACTATAATAAAACCATACAAACCATTATATCATATATTTATTTATTTCAAAATAATATTTCGATAGAGTATGGCATAAAGCTCTATGGGCTGACATGAAAGTATTAAACATAATCTCTAAACTAATCAAAACAATTGATACTCTATATAATATTAGTATCAGTATATATTGATGTAATATAGGAACATGGTTTAAAACCCCAACTGGTGTAAGACAGGGATGTCGGCTCTCTCCGACACTTTTTAATATTATGTTTGAAAAGATCATGAATAAAAATCTGGAAAAACACGAATGCTCATTAAAGATTTACGGACAAATTTTCACTAACCCAAGATTTGTAGATGATATAGACGGATTAGCGGGATCGACACTAGAATTGATAAGCTTAATCAATAAATTAGATCAGACAGTGGCAACGTATTGTATAGAGATTAACGAGAAAAAACGAACATAATTACTAATTCAGAAGGAAATAAAAATCAATGATAAACCACTAACAATAGATGACAAATTCAAATATCTCGGAGTGTAATAGATGATACAGGATCGAAATCGGAGATACTAACCAGAACCTCACAGAAGATCAAAACACTAACTAAACTGAACATCATTTGGGAAGATAAGTCAATAGCTATAAAACACAAGATACTCGTGCGATCACTAGTAGGCTACAGACAATATTCCTGTATGCATCCGAAACGTGGACCCTAAACACAGAACATCAACGTATTCGTATTCTATAGCATCAAAGCACTTGACATGTCTAAGAAGACTACTTAACAGAAGCTATAAAGATCGAATAACAAACGTTGAAGCACGAAAAAGTGTCACACGTGAATTTGTCCCAATTTAGATCTGCTCGCGATATTTATTGAGAGAAAACTTAAATAGTATGGTCACGTACGAGATCGAACACCATGACCAAAACGATTCTGCAAGTAACCGTCGATGGCAGAAGAGGAGTAGGTTGACTAATGAGTCATTAGTAATGACTCAGTGGTGTGAAAATAGCGTTGAATGGATCGGTATCATAAAGAGAAAACATTGCGAGCGGCGAACGATCGAAGTGGTTGGGGAGGATTGTGAGGAACTCAATTGCAGGTGTTTACTCAAAAGGTGCACCCGTATATATCAAATAGGCTCGTATACGGTATCCAAATGCTATGGGATAGGTTAAAGGTTAACATACATATGTAATTATTAACGCAATATATACAAGTGTGTTCTACTGATATCATAGCTGTTATAATACATGTATTAGAAGACCATTAATGTATAGGTCATGTGTTATAGTTACTCGCACATGCGCTAATAGCGGTGTATACTGACCGGCAATAGGTGCTCCCACGTAAAATGCGATACCCTGGAACAATACCAAAGATCCTAGAGAATTAGTCAGGTGACCTATTCCGAGCAGGTCTACGAGAACTATGGGTCTTAGGGAACACCAGGTTGCTATGGAAACGGTTGCCATGTTAACATATATCTATATATGCATACTCTCATGTCATATGGGCATATATATATATATATATATATATATATATATATATATATATATATCTATAGATATACTATAATGTTAGATATACTGTCAATAAATATCATACAAATTAACCATTACTAAAATCATTACTTTACTGATCTTTTAATATTAACATATTAACATTTTATTATATTAATTAAATATAATATATAGGGATAAATTACACTAAATACAAGCTAGAGTACGCGTCGTAGCTTACTGACCCATGCAGATGCCGAATACGCCAGCCTCGAGCATCAGCAGAGCCAGGCTATCGGTCAAGGAGAGGGCTACACATGTCAAGGCTCCTACCACCAGAGCCGACGCGTTCAGAGTGATAGCTCTTATCTCGGGTCGGTCGGCGGCTAAACCTGTGTTTGCGTGTATATAGGATAGAGATTACGTAATGAGATATGTAGGTTAAAGTTCACTAGGTTTAATTACTACAGCTGTGACAACAATACGTGAATATATTCACGAGTATACACAAGTATACTTGTTCGATGTATAACAACCGCACGATTATAATTCGCAAATAGTAGCGAATATTCATAAATCTCTCTAAATATTCGTAGGAATGGCAGCATCAGCTGTACACTATAGCCTATGAGTTATAACCTATAACTATCCTGCCTATGGTATTAGTGAGCCCGACGATGGAGATGAGACTTGCAGCCTCTTCTTTAGTGTAGCCTTTCAGCATAGCGTAGTCGGGTAGTATAGTCATTACACTGCTCTGGGCTAGGTAAGGGGTAAGGGGTAGGGTGAATGGTGTAAGTAGGGTTATGAGGGTCCTTACGCTGCTCTGGGCTAGGTAACGGGTATACCCTATAGGGTATGGGGGTAATTAGGGTTATGAGGGTATATATATATATATATATATATATATAGGGTGGTGGTATACACTGTGTACACGTATACCATGGTACAGTGCGGTGTGTCGTGCATATTAACAATAGTATTTACTGAGTATTAAGGTATCCCTAGATTTGATGAGATATATATTATATTTATGAGTGGAGTTTTGTAACTAAATAGTATTACCTAGTAGACATGCTTACACGTTAATTATTATAATTCGATAGTATATATATATATATATATATATTACAACGACTATGCCAATTTAAATTTTAATTTGCTTTTTATAGGTTACAATTTAACTATGTAATACATATAATTGAAAGTTATTATCTAATGGTTTATTGTACGGAAAGTTATTATATTATTAGTATTATTATTTAGTACATATTGAATACATTATAAGTACTACATAATTTTAATAACGTATTAGGTTACTATCTAGGTCATATATACTATAGTATACCTATGGACCATATAGGCTATCGGTTACAAGTGATGCATATGATCGTCGATCACGTTCATCGAACCTTTGTAATAGGCTTGATAGTGATCGTGATCGAGATCATTACTGTGATCGTGATCGAAAAAGTATCGACTTAAAATAAAGGATCGTGATCGTCAGAATTTAGATCGCCGGTAAAAAGATCACGGTCACAGATTACGGAAAAAGAACCTATGCCCATAACTATATGTTACTAAATAGGCCAGAGTACACGAATAGGTTACTAACTAGGCCATATTACATTATTAGATTAATAACCGGGTCATAGTATACTACTAGGTTACTAACTAGGTCATAGTACACTACTAGGTTACTAACTAGGCCATATTATATTGATAGGTTACTAACTATAGTTACTAACCTAATAGTGTACTATGACCTATAGGTCATAGTACACTATTAGATTAGTAACTAGGTCACAGTACACTCATATGTTACTAATTAGGACAGAGTACTCTACTATGTTACTAACTAGGCCAGAGTATACTACCAGGTTACTAACTCGGCCATAGTACATTATTAGGTTACTAACTAGACCATAGTACACTACTGGGTTACTAACTCGGCCATAGTACACTACTGGCGACGAAAAGCGAATACAATAATCTTCTTTCTCGCGGGACTTTCATCAGCCACTTCATCGGCATGAAATGTCCTCTCTCCTTTTTATTATCTGTATGTTTATATATTGAAATTATTATCAGATAGAGTGTAAACATTTAGAAAAATACAAAATTAAAGTTTGACTAGATATTTTCCCACTCAAATTGATAACAAAAATATAAGAATAACAAATATAAAATATAAGAATATCGTAAAAGGATAATAAAATACTTATTTTAAAATGTTGTATATCATTAGAACTATACATATATTAGTCAATTTATGTGATTGGTAAATTTGATTCATGTAAAAGAAAATATTGCTGAATAAATAGGTAAGTATATACTTGAAATAAGGATAGGTAATAAGTGTCAGTTAAAATATAAAATAAATACAAAATAAAATTTAATAATTAATAAAAGTAAAAATAAGAATTATATACATTTATATTAAAAGGAGAAAAATATATTACATAAATAAATGCATAATATATGTAAACTACTATTCAATACTTATTACCGTGTAACGTGTCATCCGCATGTGATACCACGGCCCCGTGTGCATTCATAGTGAACTGTTTCTCCAGCCTATAGGCGCGTGTTGTAGGTGTGGTTGGTTATAGGTATGTGATGTCATCTTGATTATATGTAATGTTTTATCACATATATACTAAAATATATACTAATATATTCATATATATACTCATATATTAATATTTGAGAATAGTTAACATGACCATCAGTGCCGGCTTAAGCATACTATGGGCCCCGGGCAAAAAAAACGTATGGGCCCCATAATAACTGAATAACATATTAAATGGGCCAATTTAGCAAAAACTAATATTTATAACTCTTCAATTTTATCATATGTTATCATTATACTAATTATTTTGTAATTTGTTTGTATAGGTATAGGTATAACCTACTTTAATCAACTCCTCATAATAATTTCTTTTCTCGCATATTTATTTAGAGCAGTGGTTCCCAACATTTTTTCACCGTGACCCTTTTTTTATAATTCTTAATTAAAAAATATACCATGACCCAATGAAAAATTTTATTTTGTTATTATTGTACTTTAATAATAAAATAATCATATAAACATTAATATACATATATTTAAATATATATTTCCATCTTAAATTTTTCTCGTCCATAAATCCAATTTGCATATAAAAGCATTTATATTATTTTTTAGAAATTGGCTCATGACCTACAAAAAATACTCAATGACCCATAGGTTGGGAACCACTGATTTATAGAGTGCATACATATTTGTATTACCGCTATTATATCAATGTAATCTAATTGCAATACTTTTCTGAGCGACTTTATTCTACAAAGTAATTAGTTCAACGGTTTTCATGATATTGAAGTCTCAAATTCTTGCATTTTATTGAATAAATACGTTGACTCTAGTAATGTAATTTACGTTATATTTTAACATATAATATCAGATATAAATTATGTAATTATAAGAAGTCCACAAGAGAGTGCACTAACAGAATCTGCTGGCGATCACCATTTTATATTCGATAATGTTTTTAATAAAAAATATTATATTCTTCTTTAATCTAGATGTTAATATATTATTTATATAGTTTGGCTAAATAAATTATATTGATTTGGGATGAAGTCAAAGAATATTGCTACACTTGTCGAAGATTTAACGGCATTTTGCCCAACCAGATTTAAGGAATACACAGTGTAGATATGTGGATCCATATTGACCATAGTCCATTAATGGACTATGGTATATTATAATATATTTAATGTCGTTTATTTTTCCAGAGATATTGCTGGCATTTTCATAACTTTGAGCTCTATAATCTATTATAATTATATTATTATTTAAAAAATGCTAATAGATCGGTAGCTAAATATTGATCGATGTGATAAATTATCACTGATAAATTATCAGTGATAATGAATCTCAACGTACAATCGTACGTCGTAAATCAATAAATACTTATATAATAATAGTACCTAACTTGATATAAATAACCATAATTGTTACCTACCTACATCATGTGATATATCTGGAATTGAATACACTGATATATAATATAATATTTTGAATTTTGTATTTCTTCAATTATGTAGTTATCAGTGATAACTTATCACCTGTTCTCCAATACGAATATCGCCATTGTGTGTATTTATTTGTAAATAGATAGATGAGGGTGATGTAAATATAACATTCATTTGTAAGTAATAGGTGGATAAATGCAAAAATGCCTTTAGTATTAAATTTATGTTATATATATATATTTATAAATAATATCTGTTTCAATAAATATAATCTCTTTCTGTAATAATAGTATGTTGAAAAAGATAATCATTTTATGTACATAATTCCCTTTCATCAATAGACATTATTAAAAATACTATAGGAATAACCTAAAGCAGAATAATCCTATTTAAATTAAAACTATTATATATATATATTATGTGTACTAATACAACTATAATAATATATACACTATGAGAATATACACATTTTATTAATACGAGCATAAGATAGAGAAAATTAATTATTTTGAAAATATCAATTTTTTTAATTACTATAACAATTATAAATCTATACAGAATATCGTTTTTTCGTAATTTATAATCAATATAATCATTTACAAATATCAGAAATCATCGTTAAAATATATGTTAATATATACATCATATTTAATTTTAATAAAAAAAAGTCTAATTTTTGTTTTGTAAACTAATTATAGAATTATAAATTGTTAAGATTCAACTATGGTTAATAATCCCTTAATACGTTTATCATTTATCACCTTCTAGTTTATCAAACAATTATTTATCAATCCGTTTCATACTATTTTATCTGACAATCAGAGATTTGTGAGAAGATCTATGTTATAACTATTATCATGTGCTCCAAAATCTTCATGTAGCTATTTCCACCATATCTTCGTGTCAATTTTTCTCAAATTCACTCTTCAAATCGGCCTAAATGACTCATATTTAATTAATTTATTATATTATTTTTATGTTTTGAATTAGAATTAATAATATATAAGAAAAATAGTTAAGACATTTTTTTTTTTCATATAAATAGTAAAAAAAAAATTTCTCAAATAATTCATGGGCCCCCCAAAATCTGGGGCCCCGGGCAATTGCCCGATTTGCCCCCCCCTTAAGCCGGCCCTGATGACCATATGTTTTAGCTCGGTCGCCCATGAATGGATACTAAATGTTATTTATATATTAATTATGGGTTATAATACAGTATTCCATCTAAATAAAGTTGGCCTTGATATATTTTGTTAATTTAAAAAGTTTTTCTTTGCAACATTATATATATATATATATATATATATATATTATAGCATTCCCTAAGAATCTGATGGTATTGTATTAAAATTAAAATAAATAATATGTAGGTATATTTATACCTACAATTATTACCTATATTTATATTTATATTTTAATATAAATAGTAAAAATAAAAATGAAGATATAGCTTTATCGACTGAAGAATATTCGTGATTTCACTTTTATAGTCATTTTATAATATCTATAGATCATATATGCTATAACACACCTAGGATCACATACCTACTATAGTATCAAATATTCTAAATTTGCAGGTACATTGTACAAGATATATTATATAAATAGTATAATATTAACTATTAACAATTGTTAAATATCATTACATTAAAAGTATAAGTGTGTTAATTAAAAATACCGAAAGGTATACTGAGCTATAACCCGGGATATAACCTAACCTGAGTTGAGAAGAGTAGAGTTTACTATAACTTCCGGTGTAGAGATGTTCTCCGATTATCTCGCGAGTGTTTGTCTTGCGCAATCCACTTTCGTTGTTCTTATTATTTGTATTCATTCTATCTGAATTGTAACGTTATGAATAACAATTTACGCATCTCAATATATAGAATGTATATTAGAATTCAATACATAAGTAATCACAATACTTATATTGATAGCCTACTCCTATAGGAGAAATATTATATATAATATTTCAATAATATATCAAAATGCCATAAACAATATATATACCACTTATTATCCTATTATATTCATTCAAAAATGTGTCATATTTTAAACGTTATACATTCAATTGAGGTAGATTATAAATAAATAAATAACATATTTTTCATTCCTACATCAATATTGCATATAATAAGATATCGAATATATTAAAAATGCTTAATTTAAAAAAAATATAACTCGCCAATTATTAATTTATTTGATTAGTATACTTTCTAATACAATATTGATAACACATATTAATATTAATATGATATACTTATAAATTATTTGTATTTTTGAGAATATGAAATATATTGTACTAAGATAGTGGAAAGTAACCTAATTAGTATCAATACGAACACCTTAACAATAAATGGTCTTAACATTTTATGACTAATTATTTTTATTCAAAAATTACATTATATTAATATTATATGATTATAGATATTATTGTGATTTTAAAATTTTATTTAATATTTTAATTCCATAGATAATGTGGGTGTCCGTATTAGATACCCATGTCCGAATACGGACGCCATATATACCACTAGATAAACTATATATTATTGATGAAACAATCTGATAAATTACAATTACATTATTTATAATTAATTTTATGAACAATTATTCTAATTTAATTAGTTAATAATTTATTTATTTTATTATTTTTTTAATTAATAATACAATTTAAGTATCTAAATAATAAATATTTTGGGTTTATCTTTATTGGTGGTATTAATATTATAGCGCATGTGATTTTTTATAAAAATCAGAATAGTTCATACGCTACGCGCTGATTGGTTATAGGGTGTCCATATTAATACATCTAGAATGTCCGTATTAGCGACTTATATGACCTCTAGATATATGCTTATAACTTAATGAATTTGATAACAAATATAGAAATTATATATATAAGTTTATAATTATTTATTTTTTAATAATATAGTGTTATATTTTATATATATATACATTTGTATATTTTTGAGAAGGTCTTAAGTTTTTTTCATAAATTTAAAAATGTAATAAAAAAATCAGTTTATTGAATATATCAGCAATATTTTGGATAATTAAAAAATAAGAAATACTTTTTTAAACTATTTATATGATTATGAATATTGTATTCATTAACATTTTTTTTGTAAGATTTATGGTTTCTGAGATACCGAGAGTGTCCGTATTCGGGTACTGTCCGTATTCGATTACTTTCCCCTATATGAAAAATGTATATCAATATTAGTTTTACTTATAAATTGTATTCAACTACTGATAACAACATGTCCACGATTAGAGGAATATTTCAATATAATAATATAATAATTAAAGGCATTTTATATTCATTTAAATTGAATCACAATAATTATAATATCAATATATTTTATTATCCAACTCGAATTAATTATAATGTAATTATAACAAAATTTTAAAGATACTTTCAATAATATTGCAAAATAATAATAGGCATACATATCCTATTATATATATCCTATTACTTCTTTATTTAATTTAGTAATTGTTTATCGTCCTCCTATGAATAACTATAATTACTAATTTTGTTGATGAGATTATTAACTTTATGTTCTTTATTTAATAACTCATTCAGTAAATAGTTTTTTCTGATTGTTTCAAAATGTCTAAGGTCATAAATGTACATAAAAGGATACCGTATTACGTAACACAAATATATTAGATAATTTCAGGCTTATATCTTTTCTCCCTCAGTTTTCAAAAATGTATTAAAATTATTTATAAAAGATTACGTTGTTTCATTATTAAATATAAAATGTAGATCTTCCTCTGGCCAAATACTTACGGTTAGAAGAATTATGGTTAATTGAACCTATTGAAGGCGCAAATGCAAACAATGTGACAGCTACTATCCTTTACATAGATTTCTCCAATCTTTCGATTCCATACATCGAGGAAAATGGCAGAGATACTCAATGTGTACGGTATACCAGATGAGATTATAAGTTCTATCATGATAGCATACAAACATTCTAAATCTATTGTGAGAACTGACGATGGTGATATTGAATTTATAAACATATCGGGTTGATACAAGGTGATACACTTGCTCCTTTTATTTTCATAATTTGTCTTGACTATATTTTGAAGAAAGATTATTCCAACATAATGATCTTTGGTTTACCCTCATTGAGAGAAGGAGCAAAATATATCCAGCATGCTGCGTGCCATCCTAAATATATCTTGGAAAGATCATCCAAACAATAAAGATATACACCGGAGATTTGAACGTCGATAAGACAGCAAAGATTGCATTTTTCTGGGAACTGTTGGAGATCCAAATTGGAATTGACATCCGCGCATGTTATAATCTGGCCTACTCATGGTAATAGAAAAATAAGTAGACCCCACAGGACTTACATCGATCAGTTGGTGGATGATACACTATGTGATGTAAACGAAATAAAAAGGCGATGGAAGATATAGATGGTTGGATGAAGATAGTCAAAAATTACCAGTAAGCTCGACATGGTAAGGTAAGGTAATATATATATATATATATATATATTAATTGAATGAAATACACACATTGAACAACTAACTGAGTGATATGGCCGAAGATCTATGTAACAACTCAACTTTAGATGTGTTATTATTATTATTGTTATGGAGAACGGGGGTTGAAAATCGTCTACTCTTCATATCAGTAGCATTATCTTCATTCAGTATATCTATAATAATAATAGTATGTATTATTTTACTATATATATATATATATATATATATATATATATATATATATATATATATATATATATATATATATATATATATATAATAAATACAAATTATATCTTATAAAAAATACTTTAAGCTCAATAAAAATAGTATTTAATAATATTTTGTATTGACAACCAATAAGTATATAATATATCATTTTCATATTAACTTAAAAATTTAAAATAATAAATAAAAATAAATTATTATATATATATATATATATTAATGGGGTTACGATCAAAAAGGACGAGTTGAGTAAAAAAGGTTATATTTTAAATATGAAATATATTTATAGAGGCTCATTTTGGGAAGTAATGCAGCTAAAAAACCAGCAAGACAAAACTAAACCTAATTAAACAAAATAACCCACAAATACCAATAATATTAGCAATATAATATATAAATATATACTATTAACTCGTATTTCAAATGTAACCTCTAACCCCCAACTCGTCCTTTATGCTCGTCTCCCTATGAATGAATGAATGAATTAATTCAGTTTATAGATATTGTCTAAGGAGAATCAGTGAAAGCGATTATATTTTGTAATTCGATATCTCCTAACAGTAGTGTAATGTCATATTTCATCATCTTCATTCGGATAAAATAAAATAAAATTACATACAAATGGATATTAAAATAAATAATAAACACAAATACAAAATAAAGAATAAAACAAAACTAAAACAAATATTTTAATCCCATGTTATCATCCAAAACAAAGTATAAAATATAATTAATAAATTTTTCATAATTGTAATATAATATTTATAAAAGAATCTAAATATTTATATCTCATAGTTTATATCAATTTAATAATATTGATATATATTTGTATATTACTATCAAAGACGTTATATATTAATACTATGGTATTATACCTATAGGCTTCGCCCTTTAGATGTCTATGGTTACTATATTAATACTGTTTTTAATTGTTTTAATTCTAATACTGTTTTTTATTATTTAAATTCATTTAATTTTTATATTGTTTAGTTTTTTTTATTAGTTATGTAAAGTTAAATATATAAAACGTAAAATTTGTAAAATAAATATAAAATTCTTTTGATAAATAGTAATTTTTTTAATTTTTAAACTTTTAATATTGTTTTTTTTTTAATGTTTTTAATACTTCTAATTTATAATACTATTTTGTTTTATTTTGTTTGTATAGTTATATAATGTAATATATATATAAAAATGTAAAATATGTAATATATATATATATATATATATAAATATATATATATAGAAAAGTCTATAGACTTACCTAATGACATCGGTCTATTATTTAAAAGTATTTGAACGAGAGGTTCTTTCTCAGCCGGTAAACCCACCGACAAATAATCATCTCCTCTATCTTTGGTAATTACCCGAGTAGAGGTCAGAGTTCGATCAGAGGTCAGAGGTCGCATGAGCGTACCGCATACCACACAATTCAGGTTCACCGCCGCTAGTATGAACAGGGTTCCCCGCCAGCTGTAATTCTCCTTCGTAGTGGGAATAGTACAATATATGTAAACGTGTATACTGTTAACAATTAGGGTACAGCGAATTCAATGTATCAGGATACAGATCGTTAAAATACCACAACAATTTACCATGTACCCTAAATAGGGTACACTACTTTTAATCTCACTAGGGTATAAACATGTTTAGGGTACAGCTATGTTAAATATCATGGAATACCAATTAGGGTACAGCTATGTTTATACCCTAGTGAGATTAAAAGTAGTGTACCCTATTTAGGGTACATGGTACATTTTTGTGATATTTTAACGATCTGTACCCTATACATTGAATTCGCTGTATCCTAATTGTTAACAGTATTCACGTTTATACGTATACCTTATTATTATATTTACATATCATGCAATTCAATTATGGTACATATTATACAATTGCATTAGGGTACACTGTATCATATAATTAGGGTACAACCAGCTAATTATTTAGGGAACAATTAGTTTATGTTTTGGGTACTGATCGTAGTGTACCCTACTTATATTACGGCTAAGGGGACACTACTTACACCCTAAAAAGATCACTCGCTGTACCCTTATTTTTAAAAGTGTATGTATGATATATAATGTATACATATATTCGATAAAATATATTTATTAATTTACAAAGATTATGTTAATAATAAATATAATATCTATTAAAATATGGGGATGTAAAAATAAAAAGTGACTTATATACTTATTGTATTACTACAACGATTTATATAATATATTATATATTATAGTTTTAATCCCAATAAACTTGTTACTGTTAAGTAATTTAAATAATAATATGTGTATATTTTAAATTTCGATCCCTATACATGGAACATAGTATAGAGGGGAATGTATCTAAATATTAGTAAGGGCCTCTTCCAATTTGTATTATATTACGAGTATATATATATATATATATCCCTCATTTTTTCAAATCACATACGCCCTTATACATAAATACATGTACATAATTGAGTAATATTAAGCGGACTTACTTGTAGATAAATACATAACGGGGCGTACAGGAATATTCCGATACCTGATCCACTAGAAGCGATCCCATTGGCAAGAGCTCTTCTCTTATTGAAGTAGAAACCGACCGCCAGGATACTAGAGATGAACACCATACCTATGCCGACACCTGGTGTAGGTATCCAGCTAATGTTAACGTTTATGTGGATATGTATTATATCCGAGGATATCATATTATTCGTGGACATAAGTTGGAATGATAAGTTGAAGGTTTATTGTTGGATTTTAATAATATATTATATATATATATATTATATATATTATATTAACATAATTATATTTAATGTATTGTTAAAATCCAACGATAATACATACTTCAAATTATAATTATAATCCTATTAAATTATCATAGTATATATTATATACTATATATTTTGTTTTCCTGATATATATTAAATATAGAAATACATATTTAATGGCTATTTAAAATAACTCTCTTAAAGGTATATACATACATGTACAAATTAGAGATAAATGGGTGTATGAATTCATATACCCACTTATCTCTCATTTTTATATTTAAATATACTATATGATATATGTGTACATAGGTATACCTGTTATATTTATGTGGACTCACTAATCTTTATACAAATATAAATGCACAAAAGCATTATAACGAGGTAGATTTTATAATAATTACTATATATAGTAATTATTATAAAATCTACCTCGTTACAATTCTTTTGTGCATTTATATTTGTATAAAGATTAGTGAGTCCACATAAATATAACAGGTATACCTATGTATACCTTTACTATGTAACATTTTTTATGTAATATGCTATATTATATTTCAGAACCCTATAGGGCTTTGGTAATATTGAACATTTTAGAGGAATGGGGTCACGCAATATTAAACTAAGCTCTTTATTATTCAATCTAAGAAGACTAGCGATTAAAGAGGAATTAGATTTAATACATAGCTACCCATAGGCATATATATACTTATATAGTTTATAGGTATACATATATATATATATATATATATATATATATATATATATATATATATATATATATATATATATATATATATAAGTAACTCAATCATAAATGATTAAGTTACAGCAACGTTGCATATTTAATAGTCGACCCTTTATTAATATTACCAGATCATATATGAATACATGTGTTTTGGTTGTAATATATCTTAATTATTATAAAAATATCTATACTATGATAAACTTTATTATAACATTATTTATAATTATATATTTATGAATTTATAATGTTTATAATATTAATTTCAATATTATATTTTAAATCTTTTGCTTTATAATGTTGTTCTTGGTTTCTATATTTATAATTAATTTTATAATATTTTTAGAAGACGACTCTATTTTTTATTTCTCTTTTCTTTTGTAGCTTATATTATATTTATTTTTATTTCTCCCAAATAAAAATTGTTCAGAAATTAAATAGTATATGTTATATTGCTGTAGCCTATTTATATGATAATACAATTATTTTTACATTAATTCGTTTAATAATTTTCATAAATTAACATGACAATATTTCTGCTTATTTTCATTATAAATCATAGGTCTAACGAAGATGATATTATTTAATAATGAAAATAAAATAGCTCTAGTTTACATAGATTTAAAAATAAATATAAACAATTTAATCATTATTATTTACAATATTAATTTTCATTGTTATATTTTACAACTTTTACTATCGTCTTTATAAAATGTTCTATATCTTTACATATTTCTTATATTTCAAATACTAATTTCTAATATTTATATATATATATATAATACAGTGCTTTTTAAATTTGTTTTCTTTTATAATTTTACTTACTTACTTACTTACCTACTTGCTCTCGCACGACCAGATCTTGCAAGTGATTTCCATATTTCTCTGTCCATCATTCATCTTCGTAGATCGTCTTCTTCGCATTCGCAATCGAGTTTTAGTTTTTCGATAAATGTTTTTTATTGTCTCCCTCTAGTTCGTGTGCCCTGTTTTGGAGTCCATAGAATTAAATTATATGCAACTTGATAATTCTTTATTAAAAATAAATGAAATTACATATATAAGTACATGTGAATTTATGTTTAAAATTTTCAATGATCTTCATCCTGTTATAACAAATGCATTTTTTTCTGTAACTTCATCATCTCACAACACTAGGAGCATAAATAATTTCTCAATTATTAATTTCAAAAAAGAACTATGCAGAAGAACATTAATATACATTGGACCAATTACCTGGAATAAGCTTGATAATATTTTAAAAAATATTTCAAATTATAAATTATTCAGGAAACGTATGTATACACATTTGTTATCTTCTTACTCAGTATACTTATAATCTAAATCTAATTTTTCTAATTTTATATCTTTTATCATTTCTTTTATCTAATATTGTATTATATACTAAGATCCACATTTTATTCTTATTTTAATTTATTGACGTTTATGTAAAAATTAAAAAACAATTAATACTTTTGAGTGTTTTACTTTACAATATTTTATTTCCCCGACATTAATAATATTATTTTACTGAATTTTTGCATTTTATATTTGAATTTACTTTCATGTTTTCTTTCTTTTTAATTGACGTTTATATAAAAATAATAAAATTAAAAAAAACTGTTAGGTATTTCTTTTTTCTTTAGTATTTTCTTTAGTATTTTTTATTTCCCTCTGACTAATAATATTATTTGACTTTATTTTTAATTACATAAACATTTTGTATTGAATCTTTTTTCTTGTATACTTGATTATACTTCTTTGTTTTATTTCTCTTTATTGACACTTATATAAAAATTAGTAATTAAACTAACATTTCAGTTTGAACAAATATTTTACATTCTTTACATTATTATAAAGTATTACAAAAAAATTCCTAAAACTTATTTACTGAAAAAAAAAAAAAAAAAAAAATGTTACATACAGTTCTTACCATCTTTCTAGATATTCTTTTTGTTATGTTTTATTCAGTTTTATTCAGTTTTACTTCATTTTACTTCATTTTTTTCTTCTTTTATACTAATACATCTATATTTTTGTTTAGTGTATTATTTTATAGTACTTATTATTTATTTTAATTATTTATTTATAAATAATTAAATGATGATTACATAATTTTATGGCAAGTTCAAACAATTTATATTATTTTTCTATTTTATTCATTGTATTGTATCTATGTAAACAGGAAGTCATCTAATATTTTATAATATTTTATTTATTTAGTTTTTTTTTGAACTTGCTTTAAAATTAAGGGTAATTGTCTCGATAAGCTTTAGCTTCTACAAAAACCCTGGTGCAAACCTAAATCTGATAATAATAATAACTTCTTCAGGATGTCTTACACAGTGTCCTGCTAGTCTCATACATCTTTACTTTATTATTTCTGAGATATTTAGCATTCCTATATATAATTTATCATTGGTTAATTTTTCTTTCCATAATATGTTGAAGGCCATCCTCAATAATCTCGTATAACAGCCATCGATTTTCTTACGTAGAGATACATTTACTGTCCAGGTTTCGCTTCTGTAAAGTAGGATTGGTTCGACTGTGACTTTAAATGTTCTTATTTTTAGACTTATATTCATTTTTGAATTCCATATTGATTTTATTTTGTGTATGGCGGACCATGCTAACGCTTTTCTATTTTCGAAGTCTCTTTCTGAGATTAACATCCACCCCCCCCCCCCCCAGATATTTAAAATTTGTAAAATTATTGATCGGTTGATTACTATTTTCAGATTTTATGTTGTGTGGCGTATTCTGGTACCACTTTTAACGTTAAAAGACATGACTTCGGTTTTATTTGCGTTAATGTGTAATCCGATTTTGATGGCTTCTTTTTCGATAGAATTTAGCATTATTTGAGCTTGTTCCACTTCTTTCGATATAAATGCAATGTCATCTGCATAGCTTAGATCGGATAGGTGAATCGCCGGATGACGAGAACTTCGTCTTTTTGATATTTCAAACCCTAGTTCTTCTTCACGACCTTCAAGTGCTTGTCTAATCGCGTAATCAAGAGTGATTACAAATAGGTATGGAGCTAGTGTATCTCCTTGTAGAACTACTTTAGTAATTTCAAAATGTTCTGTTTCTTCGTCTGGTGTTATAATCTTTGCGTGTGTGTTCTTATAAGTTAGTGCGATGATTTGTATTATTATTTCTGGATTCCCGTAAGATTCTAGGATCTGCAACATTATTGACCTATTGATACTGTCGAATACTTTCTTAAAGTCGAAGAATATTATTGTTTCTTTCAGGTTGTGGATTTTTACTCCTTCGATTAGTCGTCTAAGAAAGAGAATATGAGATATTGTCGATATTCCAGGTCTAAATCCATTTTGGTTGGGACGTAAAATGGGGTCTATATGTGGTTGTATTCGGTTTAGTATCATTTTGTTAGTTATTTTTGATGCTATTGTAGAAAGTGCTATACCTCTGTAATTTCCGACTTCTTCGAGGTTACCTGATTTTGGAAAAGGCATAATATTGTATTTTAATCATTGATTAGGGATTTCATTCTGTGTTAGCATTTTATTAGATAATTCCTATATTATTTTGTCAAGATACAGTATTTAAGAATTTCAGGTGTTATGCCATCGGGTCCGGCGGCTTTTCCATATGTTAGTCTTTATTTTACTTTTCTGTATTCTTCTTGTGTGAAGGGTGTAGTTTTTATGTTTAAGAGACTTTCTTGGATTGCCTTAATTTCCATTCTGTTTGTTTCTACTTCTTGTTCGCTACCTAGTCGTAGCTTAAAGTGTTCGTACCATTTGAGTATACGTTCTGTTTTACTATTTACTTTAATTTGTCCTCTCTTTGAGTTCTTTCGTCCTGTAATTTTATTGATCAGTTTCCAGCTTTCGGCGTTTTTTTGTAATTCGTTAGTTGTTTCTACATGCTTGATATTTGTATCTAGGAATTCTGTTTCAATTTTCTCGTACTCTTCTTGGAGTAGGCGTTTGGCTTGAGATAATTTTTCTTGACATTCTATTGTATTTTGTGCCGTGTATTCATTGTACGTTATTTGCACATAGTTTCTTAATATCTTAATTTTATTATCTTGAGACGCTATTTTGTCACGTGATTTTATTTTCTTGTTTAATAAGCATTTTGCTGCTTCTTCGTTTGCTTTAATGAAGTTATAACTATTAAGTTATAATTATACGATATATCGTATGAGTCTGTAACGGTTTTGACGACAGATGTTTTATTGAGATCGGTTAGTATGTTATTAACTCTCTTGGTGTATTCGTTGCTTATTATATGGTTCTTTAGCATAGACCAGTCGTAATTCGTTCTTTTTATCTGTTTTTCATTGGATCTGAGACTTAGGCAAATATTAGCTGCGATAATTCGGTGATCAGATCCGATACTGCTAAGTGAGCTATGCTTCACAGTTCTTAACTCTATTAATCCATTTGTTTCGAATGAGTATGAAATCTACATGTGTTTTAGTCCCGGTAACATCTGACATGAATGTCCATAGCTTTCCAAGTCATTTTCTAAAGTTTGTATTTACTACTTTCATATTTGCTTCTTCGACATAGTTGTTACGAGTTTTACTTTTGTATTGGTAGTGTTATGAAATGTATATCGATTTCTGCTACATTCACTTATATGGGCGTTGAAATCACCTATTGTCAGTAGGATGTTGTGCTTCGGGATGGTTGAGGTTGCTATTAAAAGTTGTTCATAATGTTCTTAGGCGTTAGGACTACCTTCACATGGTGAGTAGTGTATGATTATTGTTGTTTTGGGGTGTACATTAAAATTGACAATTGTATTCTATTATTCCATGGAAGTGCACTTTGTTATTTATAATTTTGATAATTTTAATATATTATATATTCATACATATTAAAGTATTATTATTGAATATAATAATAATCTCAACACATACCGTGGTGGGGGGTATTGCTTACCTCCGATAATGCCGTACGTAATAGTTAGAACAGTGAGTGACGGGGCCAGTGTGCTGAGTATGAACGACAGCGTCATCAGTAGCGCTCCGGCTATGGTTACTAGCCTCACTCCGTATGCATTGATCAGTGCGCTGGTTATCGGACCTGTGGGGCGGGGCGGTGTTCGACGTAAGCATTCTAGATATGTATACAGATTGAGAGAAGGATAGATATATTATATACTCTAACTATAGTAGTATACTACTATATATAGTACTAACTATAGTTAGAGTTATTATAATTAAGGTAGGATACTTAGTAAGTATTTAGAAGTTAGAGTAGGAATCCTTTACTACTTATTAAAGAATATTTGAGAGTATATAAAATTCATTATTATAAAAGTATTTTTTAAAGTACTTTAAGAAAACTTTAATAGTAATTCAATAGAATTTTATGTAAGAATAAAGTAGTAAAATGGGCTATTTTATATTTTATGATATATTTGAATGTAATTAATAATCATTAATTACAAGAATATAAATATTTAAAAAGTGTATTTCAATAATAACTTATTTATCTAAATGTATTATATATGTATTCATATCGTATACTACATAAATTAATGTATTATAATGTGTTGATGTTTCGTATGTTTATTAAAATGATAAACATCTGTATTTATAAATTTGTGATATAATTTATTCTAAACCATAATGATTTTAAAAAGAGCAGATAAACTACATCACACTTTATTGTACTAATACGTATGATTTAGGAGTGATAATTAACAATATGAAAGCTGTGATATCACTACTATATAGTAGTGTTGGCTTTAAGCATTCGATAGTATTTACATAGGTATATATAGCTATATAGATATATAACATATATTTCGCATTTTAGAATCATACTATATACCAAATTAATCACAAATGAAATAGGTGTGCTATAATGATACTAAAACTAAAGTTAATTAAAACGGCCACTACTCCCTCCTCGGCCACTACCCCCTTCCCTCCCCTATATAATATTTATATATTGAATTAAATTATTAATATTTGAGACTTTACAATGTTGTATACATGATCTATAGATCATTAGTACTGTCAATTAATTTACAACGGCATCGTCTGATTCAAATGAATCGTACCTTTATTAATAATTAGGATCAGTTATATAATATATACACATTACGTAATAATGTTAGTAATGTTAGCCTATTGTGTAGCCCAGATGTTTATGAAGAGGTAGGACGCGTACAGTAATCAATGATTGCTACTGTCATACATAAGTTATATAGCATACCGTGTGCATAGAGGTGATGAACATAGTATTAGACACATCGTAATGTCCATCATCAATAATGTATACTACTATTATGCTATCGGTAACGCGGTTGTTGTTATTGTCAATATAACAAGTGTAAAGTGTACAAGTGTACAGTGTACAAGTGTAAAGTGTACAGTGTACACCCTATGCGTATTTATGATCGTTTGTTAACAATATTATTGTCTATTTTTGATACTTTGAATATAAAATTTGCATAACTAAACGTAAATATTAACTATTTTACTCATTGTGTGATCGATTCCATTGTTGTTGTAGGAAACGATGCACTTTATATCTTAATTATATCTTAAATAATGAATAACTATTACACGGTAAGTGAGTGTACTATAATACACTATATATAGTTAGGGGCGCTGCAACAGATGGAACGGGGGGATATGTCCACTCCACTTTAAAAACTAGGGGGACCTCCTATGTATTGGACCCCCCCCCACTTTTACTACAACATTTATTTGTATTGTTTGGTCCCCCTACATACAAAATCGTTCCAGCTCCCCTATACATAGAACAAGCATGCAGGTATTTGTGCTAGATTTGTATGCGTGAAGGTATAGCTATGTCTATGTATTCATTGATATCTTGTTAACACGTTGTTCGATACATGAACTGTATGTTTATAGACCAATGTCAGAGAGTTAACTTATTAATGTGAATCTCTTTAGTAAACATATCTAAACACATTACATGTATTCTATGTATTACATAATAGCATTAGGTAGCATACATAACGTATAGGTAGATAATGAGTCATACCTTATAAGGTGTATACATTCAACCTTACGAATTAGGTCATTAGTAATGACCTAATTCGTAAAGTTGTTATGTAATTCATACTTTATACTGTGATCATTACGTATCTTCTTATTTATCATTTTAATCATTTTATCAATCATTATAATAGACAATTTATTATACTTATGTTTAGTTTTATATCAAAAGACATTATCTATATATTATATAAATTAATTAATAATACGTTAATAAAATGAATAATAATTATAAAATTGTGTAATATGTGAGAACCATTGATTATATATTGTATATTTTAATTAATGAGTTGATGTGTGTTCAGCGCATGCGCATAGGCGTCGATATACTCCACACCCACTCGACCACACCCACTCGACCACGCCCACTTACCGACGAACAAGTGCGTGCCGACCATGACGGAGCCGACGAGGGCGGTCTCACACTTACCACGCCCAAACGCCCGCAACAGTTCCGGAAACAACACTCCGAAACTGAACACCGTACCGTCCACTATGACATTCGACATGAAACCCGCCAGACACACGAACCATCCCCAGCCGCCATCCGTCGCGGGGGACTTGTTGTTCATCTCTGTGTGTGTGGGTGTGTGTGTATGAGTGTGTGGGTGTGTGTTATCGTGGTGTAGTTATTGTAGCATGTAATGATTAATATTATAAGTGTAATTATAGTTGCTACTACTTGCATATATGCATACAGCAAATATATGTGTTATAACGGTATTAACCTATATTAACAGTACCAATAACCTAAGATTAGATACATACTATAATAAAAAAGAATATTTAAGTTGTCTGAAATTTAAGAGTTTGAAAATATATATTCACATATATTTCTTTACTTTTTGAGTTTTTCTAATATATATATATATATAAAAGAAATCTTAATCATATGTAAAATTATTATACTAAATAATTCATTATACACAATTATTTGCAATTTACTAATACTATTTTAGAATATAATATAATACTAGATATACTGTCCCTGTTTTATCATAATCAGTTATTTCTAACTGATTATAACAAAACAGGGACACTGTTCCTATAATAAACTTGAATAAATAAATATCACAGCAGTAATAGGCCTACTTGTAGAATATAGATTAATACAATAACCATAAGAAATACATAGATAGATACATAGTTTATTGTTTAGCAACACGAATACAATTATAATAATAGTAGTGAATTTAAAATAAAGCGAAACAAACCGACACGAAACAAGAAATTAGAATAAATATATTATAAAATTGGTAAACAAAATTGATTTAAACGGGCCGTTTACTAAACATATCACAAAATGAATATGAATATAGTGAAAGCGTTAAATATAAAAAACTGATTGTATGCAACAAAAACTAGAGCGGAAGTATCGGGGTGAACAGGCCCGTATGGGGTACATAATATAGGTAACCTACTTGAGCTAACTTCGGAGTTAGCTGAACATTTCAGAAACATCAATATAATCGTATATAAATTAGCACTACATTAATCTGAACTTAAAAGGCGAATAATTATTACTAACATTTAAATACTGGTTTGTTGATACATGCGTAGTTTCAGCTTGAAAATATATTTATAAAGTGAGTATAGAATGATTTCCAATAAAATGTAAGATAAACTATAGTTATAACAATATATTGATAATGATTGGTCGTTGACTCACTCGGTAATGATATTGGTAAGTTGTAGTTAATATATATATATATATTATATATTTGTAGATACGCTAGATTTAAATAATTAATATGCCTAAATTAAAATAACTATATACAAGTATATATAAGTAAAATAGTTTGTATTTATATATTAATATGTATATTTTATAAATATTATTATATATACATATAACATATATATATATATATATATATATATATATATATATATATATATATATATATATATATATATTAACAGAGTTCTATTGTATTGACACAATTACAATTATAATTAATCGGTACCCAGGCACAACATGTTGTCACAACAACAAATGAATTACGCCCGTTAAACAACCCCCCCCCCAAATCAACGCAATTATTACTCAACCCTTTCATAACCCAACTACTGACGTATTGAACACGGTATTATCCGCGGTGATAATTACACACACCGGCAGGTTATTACGTAACAATGTAGAACGTGACATAGCACGTGACCTATATTAAGAGCCCGCCTTCACAATATCCTACAATCGTAAGGTATGTATTAATAGGCATGTAACGAACATGCCGTATATTTGCAGAAAGAGAGAGAGCGATGGAAATAATTGCCATCGTTGAACCGGAGTTATGTAACGCCTTATTAAGTACCCTTTGGGGGTGAGCGCGCGGCGCGTAACTTGAGATGTTTACTTATGTGTGGTATGGTACGTGTCGGGGAAAGGGATATACTTTTACTGAGAGGAAAGTATTGCAAGTGTTCTTATTATTGGCAAAAATAGGATCCCTAAGGCATTGGACCTGACGAACCCATACCCCTGAAGTTGATACACCATATATCCTCATTAATTTCAATTACTGTTGGCTACTCTGGTTATAATTGTAATGATTAAATATATCGTATTTTTATAAGTGTATTATTCTAATAGGTTACTAAATAATTAAATTTTATTTATAATTTGTTTTTTAACATATATTTTTGTATATATTTTGTGTATATATTTTATATACATATATATTTCTTTTACTAACTTTAACTCTAAATATTTTATTTATTTTTATTTTACTTTTAATATAATTTTCTCCTCATAATTGTCGTATAGGAAAGTGAAATAGGTAAACGACTAGATAAGCATAGCGCTTCTTCGTTTACCATGGTCATACCTAAATTCTGATTATTATTATTATTATTATTATTATTATTATTTAATTATGTGCAATATTTACTTCAGCCGGCAATTAAATTGAACAATACAATTCATATATATGTATACATTCTGTATAATACATTAATATGAATATATAAATATATATATATAAACGGTGAAATCCGTTTACAGTAAGTATCGCATATATTAAATACCTATAATAATATTTTCAATATAATGTGTTAGATTTCGATCAATTTACATGTTGGTTGTAATAGTTATAGTAAATAGTCTTATATAGTAGACTATATTTTTCTTGTAATTTCTGATTTTTGTATCACTTATATACTATTTATATCAAGTTATAATACATAGGTATACATAATACCTATGTATATATAATTATATATATATACATATATAATTAAAATATAATTTATAAAATGTACTATATTAAAAAATATGAGGGCTAATATTAATAATAAATACTATTATTCGAAATAGGACCTTGGACCAATATTATTTAACAATTACATAATTCCCCTTCTCCATGGAGATGCAGCTAGAATCCATATGCATATTAAGGCGTAGTGGGTATAGTTGATAGTTTAGTAACTTTGTGATGGTAGACAGTTATCTATAAAACTTAAAGTACTATAATTCCGAAATTGGAGGAGGTTTTGGTAAAGTTTTACTTCGCAGTGGAAGGTGAAGCAAGATATCATCTGCTTTAGTTATGTTGAAGATGAGGGAGTTTAATGTGAGCGATGTTTTAATGGTAGTAATCATAGAGTAGATGATATCAGGTTCAAATTTTATATTATCTGTACATTTTACATACAGTTTAATATCATCCGCAAACATGTATCTCTAATTTTGGAGTTATATTTGATAGTATTTTTAGTTTTATAGATACATCTCCCACATCATAAAGTTACTAAACTATAAAATACACTCACTAAGCCTTATTCGGCACTCAATATCAATATATACCGCTAATTCAGATTCACTACCTGCTAATCCATAGATGTCATCTGCGAATCTAAAATTTGTGAATATTTTACCACCAATATTTACTGAACCTACATTATTATCTAAAGCATCGTTCATTATGTGTTCAAGCAAAATATTGAATAGTGTGGGTGAAAGTAGACAGTCTTGCCTAACTCCAGTTGTTATTCTGAAAATTTTCCAATTTTCCTGTCAAAGTGAACTGCAGTTTCTGCTTTATTGTATAGATGTTGTATAGATTCTATTAGATTTAAATCTATTTTTTATACTTTTATGTTAAATCTGTTCATTGCCGACCATAGCGTTATGCCATATTCTATCAAATGCTTTTTTTACATCGATGAAAACTTGATATATTTGTTTACTATGCTGAGAATATTTATCTGAGATAATTCTTAATTAAATTTAACTTAAGTTAAATATATGTTCGCTTGTACTTCTAACTGCTCGAAATCCAGATTCTTCTTCAGAAATAAATTCAGTATAATGTTGTAATCTGTTCAGGATTATCTTTAGCATTATTTTACTAGAGTGTGATATAAGGTTTATTTTCCTGTAATTTTCACATTCCTGTTGCTTCCTTTCTTATGTAAACTTATTATCATTGATTTTTTCAAGTCTGATGGCCAAATTCCAGTTTCCCATATTTTGTTACATATATCTAACAGTATTTGAATCACTATATGTCCTCCAGCTTTAATTAATTCGGCTGGTATATTGTCAATCCCAGCTGATTTTCCCATCTTTAATGCCTGGATAGCAGCCTCAACTTCACTTTCCAGTATAGGAAAATTATCCTGGTTTGATTGTTCATTTACTGTTAGTACTCATATATCTCCTTCTGCGTTATGTGTATACAGTTCAGAACAATTCTCTGTCCAACGTGTCAGAATTTCTATTTTATCTGTTATGCACTTTCCATCTTTATCATGTACATTAAATGTTATTTTGTACTGCTTTTTAGTTATAAAGATAAACAATGTAATTGTGATTAATCTGATTAATTCATCAATAATATATAGTTTATCTAGTGGTATATAGGGTGCCCGTATTATAACACAGGGCGTCCGTATTCGGACATGGGTACCGAATACGGACACCCCCGTTATCTATGGAATTAAAAGATTAAATACAATTTTAAAATCACAATAATATCTATAATCATATAATATTAATATATTATAATTTTTGAATACAAATAATGTGTCATAAAATGTTAAGACCATTTATTGTTAAAGTGTCCATATTAGGTTACTTTCCACTAGTTCTATTTTGTATCCAGTCATTTTCGATGAACACATTATTTCATCAACAAATTCTAATATAAATCGAATTTGTATTTTTTATAGTAAGCTTATAGTTTTTCAATTTCACAAAATAAAAACGATTCGAAATTGTTTACCTACTATTTGTAACTACTTATCGAATCTACAGAATGATAGATAGATAGATAATAGTTCATTGAATAGATTCAAAACGATGTGTAACAATAAATAATAATGACAGAAATATATAAATAATAGTTAGCAAATATAGCAAATAAGTTGTGATTTACACTCACCGAAAGTAGATAAAATAATAATAAAGCAATATTTTGGATGTTGATCAAATTAGCTGAATACATCATCAAATACATAGGGTAGAGGTATCTGGTTGGTCAGGCCCATACATCATGAGGGATAGGCGCAGTCCATTGAACGTCCCTGCATATTGGTTGTTTGAAATATGTCAATAGATATCTCATATAGACAATATATATCTCTTCACACCCAGAGTATCACATAATTATACAGCAGGTAAGATTAAAATACCCACATAAAGTACAAAACGAAAATGAAAACTATTAAAACAATAACATTTAAACAAATAACGATATTCTGCTTGTTGAGCATACAAATAACCATTAATATTATTTGTAATAAATGCTTATATATTTAGCCGAAGCAACAGAACCGTGGGACTGAATTTCAAGCGTACTAACTCCGTTGCTGAAATAATTTATCGGTCATATCTAAATCGAGTACTGTACTTCATTATATCATGGACTTATTTTGTATTCTACAAATTGGATACATAGAGATATACATTCATCAGCACGTTTGATAATAATAATAATAATAATAATAGAAAGGTTGTATTGACTCAATGAAAACCATAGATGTTTATATGCGTCAAGTTGAAATAATAAAACAAATAAATAAATAAATAAATACACGAAAAATAATAAATTTAAAAAGAAGGCATTAGGATATAATGATAACATATATGAATATAGGCGATATTTAAAAGTAACAAAAGATTATAGAAGTATACGACCACGTGTGTGGCGCACTTCTATTCAATTGTATTGTTTCAATGGTTAGCGTGTTAAACCATGGCCTCCTTTAGCTTCCTGAAGCTAAAGGAGGCCATGGTTAAACAGCGATATCAATATACATTATTATGATTATTTATAAAAATATATTTATATGACTAAAATATGTTCTCAAATACTAGATTGATTAAATAAAATCGCGTTGTCTTCTATATATTAGTACTTTGCTTATTTTTCTTAGCGTTGACTAGCTATGACAAAAGATCTTTTCTGCATGCTTCATCTGCGCTGTGGAATGGTCTACCTCTAAAGCTAAGACTAATACCGTCTATAAAACTCCTCAGAATATAACTCAAATAATGTATTATTATTTATTTTTAATTTTCTTATATTTATATTATTTTTTTCGCGCTTACTGTTCTAACATTCTTATTATTTTTAACTTTCAAATTATTCTATCAATTATATATTAACATTTTTGTTAAAATACAAATGGGAATTTTCATTTTTATATTTTTTCGTAATAGACAATGTATCTATCTATTTAACTATATATATATATATATATATATATATATACGTATATATACATATCAATAAATGTAAGAACAATTAACTACACTATTAAGTAGTACGAAATCCTAAAATATCGCTAATATATATATATGTAAGACCTCAATATAATAAACAGTATTCAAGAGATCCATTTACTCATTCAAGTCCTTATATTCCTTCTATTATTTTATTTTTATATAAATTAATAACTGTCATAGAATATATATGAATGGTTATATAGACTACAGAAACAGTCAATAGATGGCAACTATATATAGTTATATCAAGAGTTATACCCGGTTCGATACCAAGTATAACTATAACTATAACCTATAGTTATTGTGTGTTATCAAGATCTCAATACAAATGTTATCAAAGCATACAAAAAAAGTAACTCTTGCACTGACCTGGGCCTCTATTAGTTATGACATAACTATTATAATTACCATAATTACCCTAACTATACGCATAATATGTACAATGTACACTGTACAATGTACAGTGTACAGTGTACAATGTACACTGCATATTGTACATGGCTGTGACTTATCGAGTGGTCCATTTAAAATACTTTTTTATTAATATCGTAGTTCAATAAATAAATATTATTATTATACATGCATGAATGTATATATATATATATATATATATATATATATATATATATGTGTGTGTGTGTGTTCGTGGGTTTATATTTTACATTTTATATGTAGGTCATGAATTATAATTAGGTATAAATTAGGTATACCTATGTGTAATTATAAATATGCGTAATTGTAGTTATATTATTATATACAAATTTATATGTGTGTTGTTTCTTCGTGAGTGTTTGTGTGTATATTATGTACATATTGTATTCATAGAAAAAGTAACTAAATATATAAAGTAACATTTATACACACAAGATATGATCAATAATGTCTACTTCTAGTAATAGGCACATCATTATGTTTATGTACACATTACAATTTATTATAATATATATTACTTAATTAATAGGTAAACTCATTTGGATAATCGTTATTATTAATAAGTGTAGGTATATTTTATTTAATATTATAAATTTAATTATATAATATATTAAATTTACAAAGTTGTAGGTAGTTTATTAATTATATTTAATATCAATTATAGAACTTATAATCATGTACACTTATTTTATAAATAATAAAGAAAAGTATAAAAAAAGATAGGTATAATAATTCGTATGTATATTTTTATATAATAAATATTAAAATTCATAGTATACCTATAGGTATATCCTATACTATATGGTATTAGAGTTTATTAGAGTTGTGATATAAATATTTAACCTTATATATTGTATTCTTTGATTTTCCTTCGTGCAGGTATATCTACTATTAGTGTTATTGATGACAGGTTACTTGGTAATGATTTATGGTTCACTGATATATTCGGGTTAATATTCGCTATGTGGTGAGGACTACATTTAAATAAATATACAATTCGACTTCTGATCGAGTTACGTAATAAAAAGGGGGCGTTGCATTTATATATAAGGGCGTATTTAATAAACGCATTATTTCGTGATGTCTCCGATACAATAACCGGGTTACGGTTAAGTCCCATTACCCTATAGGTTAACTCCACTACTTCTATAGGTTAATCCATATAGTTCATATCCTATAAATAGTGCTTACGAACGTTTTCAAGCATTATCACATTATAATATTAATATCATATTACATATCAATTAAAATAACACATGTTAATAATACACACATATCGGTGTATATATATACGTATAGTAACGTTTACTTTAATAAGTATGTTAATAATTTAAATATCCTACTATTCTTATTTTGTATATTATGTATAATGTATTTAATTAATTCTTTAGGTATCGTATTGTTATTCCATATATATATATATATATATATATATATATATATATATATATATATATATATATATATATATATATATATATATATATATATATATATGAAACTATAGTTTGAAACTATATATAGTATTATATTAGTATACCCTACTATTATATTAATATTATATTATTTGAATATTTAAATAATTGTTAAATATTAAATCAGAATTTTAAATTAATTTAAATAATTATTAGCGTAAATCTGAGAATATTGAACCACGACATATTATTATTATTATTTATTTGGGTTTATACACTTTTTAAATGAAGGTTAACAAAAGTGTTTGTGATAACATGGTAATATAATATAAAAACAAGGTAATATATGCTCGTGATATATTAAATAATAAAAATTACATTATAACTCATATGCAATTATAAATAAATAAGTTTTAATAATGTTTTAAATGATGATGTTGATACACAAGATCGTACATTAATATCGAGCCTGTTCCACTCGATAGGTGCCGCTATACTAAATGCTCTGCTGTTGTGTGCCGATTCTTTTTCTGTGTTGCTTTGAATTTGATGTAGATTATGTGATCTCTGCACTCTCAGACTTGATATATACCTATATAGTATACTATAATTTAGTATTTCAGATATTGAGTGATATATCAGATTTAAAATGGGATGTATAGTTAATAGGGGCGCTGCAACAGTAGGGGACGGGGGATATATCCCTTCACTTTAAAATATATAGATTATAGGGAGACCCCTATGTATTGGTCCCTCACTTTAAAATATAGTGGGACCTCCTATGTATTGGTCCCTCACCCCCACTTTTACTACCAAATTTATTTTGATTGGTTGGTCCACCCTACATACAAAATCGTTCCAGCGCCACTACTAGTTAAGCATAGTTTATCGCAGGGTATTCTATCTAGGGGACATGAACCTCACGTCGAGAGGGGGTTTAGGTCGAAACGCAGGGTTTTTGTCGATGCCAATATAACCACAACGGTAAGAGTATAATATGCTAATATTGTACATTAACGAACTGTGTGTTATGTTAATGTCACCTAATATTAAGAAATTTTTTATAAAAATTAAATATATTGAATAATATTATAGATTATGTAAAAAGTACATTTTCTGCTATATTATTGTAAAAAAAATGGATAGTTAATGGTAAATTACAACGCAATTAATGATATGTTTTTGACTTTTTTTAATATATTTAAATATACAATAATTTACATCAAATGATAATACAATAAATATAAAATATTAATTAATAATTTAATAAATATAACATAATAATAAAATATGCGATGCGGGAGTTTTGGTCGATATTATGAGGGGGTTTGAATAATATTATCGATTAGTAAATAATGCATTTTCTGCGATATATTATTGTAATAAATAAAGTAGAATATTTACCAGTATTATAATAACTGATAATATATAATTTTATTATCATAACATAACAATCCGAGATAGATATGTATTGTTATTGTTATTGTTATTTTTATTTGGTGGAGTCCTTTCATCCCATCCAGGAACTTAGATGAAGTTTTCACTTATAACCATATAGGGTACTATATAACCCTATGGCTCTAATATCCCTTCGAAGCCGTTCTCATGTTAAGGCATCCATGGTTTTAACGAGAGCCGATCATTTATTTATACACAATTATATAAGATCACTTCTAAATAATATTTTAAGACCCATTTTATAAAATTAATTAATGGTCCGGACGAGGGTCGAACCCGTGTCCTACTGCTTGTGTGTCTGACGCCTTAACCACTGAGCCACGTAGGCAGTTTGGCAGTATGGCTAGTATAGCGAGCTAGTAAGTTCGACAAAAACCCTCTCACTTCCCCTATCCATCTATTATAACATCAACTATAACCTAAGTATACTATATATATATATGATATATTCTCATTATGTAGTAATGCTAATTATAATCTTTTTCTCCACCCACGCACTTCTGGTCGTGGTGGTGGTGTTGGTATATTAGTGCATATGGATCTATAATCTCCATCTATATCTCCCATAGCTCTATCTTATGGTGAATGCATTTCGTGTAATTTTAGACTCAAATTTAACTCACTTCGTATAATCGTTATTTATCGTCCACCTAAGGCTGATTTCTCAATCTTTTTTGATGAATTCCACGATCTTATTAACGATATATTACACCTTAAAGCCTCTAAAGTCATGATAGTTGGTGAATTTAATTATCATTTCGATTCTTCCTCCCCACCACACTCTTCATTTAAACAGCTGACTCATTCCCTGGGTCTTAACCAACACATACTTATTCCTAGCCATATTAGTGGTAATATAATTGACCTCATTTTCACCCCTAACGACACCCCAACTTTCATTTCTTCTTGTTCTCGCTCTGACCTTCTTACTGATCACTATCTTTTTCACACCTCCATCCTCCTTAAGAGGCCCTCGCCCACTAAGTCACTAATGCATTATAGAAATTTAAAAAATCTAGATTATACGGATCTTTGCTCACGTGTCTCCCACTTTTTATGGAACACTAATATATCTTTTGACAACCTCAATTTATGCCTTTCATTCTCCCTTAATGCATTGTCCCCCATAAAATATCGTTATTTTACCCTCCATATTTCCTCTCCTTGGTTCACCTCCCACCTAGCCACGGTTAAACGCTCTCTCAGGAAACTTGAACGTAAGATTCACATATCCCCCTCTCACAAATATAAATTTCTGATAGCGAGGAAAGCCTATAAACTAGAGTTAAATCTCCATAAAACGTCCTATTATGAATCGAAATTTAATGCTTGTGGAAATGACACTCGACAATTTTTTAAAATGGCTAATAGCATCCTTGGTACCAACATCAAATCTAAGTCTACTGCACTACCTGATGCTGTTCTGTGTTCTTCTTTTGTCTCCTCCTTGCCTACTAAGCTCTCCCGTATCTTCGACAACATCAGCTCTAAATTGGCGCAATTACCGATGACACTTTATGCTCCTATAACGACTAACCCTATATCTTGCAAACTCTCTTGTTTCACTCCTCCTTCTATTATTGAAATCCGTAACTTGATTCTCACTGCTAATTCCACTTCCCCAATTGACCCATTACCACTCGTTGTTTTCAAGAACATTGTCCCTATAACTGAAAATGCAATACTTTACTTGATCTCTCAATCACTTGACGATGGAATCATGGTCAGTTCCCTGAAATATTCCATCATTAAACCCATCCTAAAAAAATCGTATCTGATCCAGATGCATTGACCAATTACCGACCGATCTCACAACTTCCAATATTAAGTAAAATCATGGAACGTGTGGTCAGTCGTCAGCTCATAAATTACCTAGAAAATAACAATCTGCTTGATTACTTTCAAAGTGCTTATAGAAAATCTTTCTCTACTGAGACTGCCCTCACACATATCACTGACCTGATTCATAACTCGCTTGACTCGTCTTATTGCGTACAACATCTCCTGATTGACCTTTCTAGTTCCTTTGACATGCTCAACCATTCGATCCTAATTAACCGTATCATCGAACTTGGTATTTAAGGTTCCCCCCTTAAGTGGCTGATGTCGTTCATCACTGATCGAACTTCGTCTGTTAAAATCAATGACTTCATATCACCTCCCACCAAAATTCTTAAAGGGGTCCCTCTGGGATCAGTTCTTGGGCCACTTCTCTTCTCTATATACTTACGTCCTATCTCTAATATTATTCGCAAATACCCTAATATCTATTACCACATATATGCTGATGACATTCAACTACTACTGAAACTGCCCATTGACTCTATGAACTCTAATTCTGAGCTATCAGATTGTACCTCTGAGATCACTTACTGGTTACTAACTAATGACTTCTTAGTCAGTACTTCCAAAACTGAACTTCTTAACATCTCGAAGGTACCTGTCACTTTCCCTACTCTGTCAATTGATGGTATAATAATAAAACCTTCTGAATCTGTGCGCAATCTTGGTATTTTAATTGACAGTACTCTATCGTACGGTGCTCATATCAATTCAATTTCTTAATCCACATTAAAAACTATTGTTCGCCCAACATCACTAAGCGCCTTCTCAACGCCCTAGTACTACCTCGAATAGACTATTGCTGTTCTTTATTCTACGGAATTAAGAACTCTGAAGTTATTAAAGTTGACCGAATTATTCGCTCATCCGTAATATTAATGCATAGGCTTAAGCGACACGATCATACTTTAACTGACACCTACCAATGCAATATGAAATGGCTATTGTTTAGAAAACGGTGTCAATTTAGGCTTCTCTGCTTAACACATAAAACACTATTCCTAGGCAGACCTGCATACTTACGTGGATTGCTCACTCGTCGCAACATCCTCCCACATCTGCGCTCGTCTGATGCCACACTACTTGACTTACCTGTTACTCGTAACGTGATGCGTTCTCGCTCCCTTACAAGCATGGCTCCTACTACATGGAATCTGTTGCCTTACCGCCTACGAAGATTGAAGTCGCCTCACGTGTTTGAAAAAAGTCTCAAAGACTATTTAAATTTAAACTTAAAGTAACCCTCTCATTGATGTTGATCTGGTTCCATCTCTATTTTTATATATTATATTGCTACCTTATTTAATGTTATTGTTTCGTTTTGTTTGTTCGTTCACAACACCAGTGAGGGTAATCTTTCTTTACCATATTTGGTGTATAAATAAACCATCCTATCCTATCATATCCTATATATATATATATATATATATATATATATATATATATATTTATATTATATTATGAAATCAGTAAATAAAAAAAAATAATAAAATAAATGAAATGAGAATTATTCCATAAATTCATTATGGGAATTATGTAAGCCAAATTCATAGGGATTTTATGTATATATATATATATATATATATATATATATATAATATAATAATATGTATTTCTTGTTTAACTATGAATGACTATAGATAGTCATTAATAGTGCCTATATGCACTTATAGACAATTATTGTATAGAATAGTTTTCGATAATTTAATTTGAATAAAATTGTATGTGATAGATGTAGGTTAGAATGATGATAATTTTAAAAATCAACTTTAAATTGATTTGAATTAAGGGGAGGCCGCACACCGCCACGTTTTTTTTATTTTACATGTATTAGATAGGTAATTCATAGTGTTATTCAAAAGCCTACTACTCAATGGATATTGTATAAATATATGAGAAATTTTTAAATTATACTAAGGGTATATATATTTACAACAAAATGAAATGTTTTTCTAATATATTTTATAAATTATTTATATATATATATGTATTTATATATTATTTATATATATTTTTTCATATAATGCATTATTTATATGCCATGGCATATAAAATAGAATGTATAAAAAAAATACTATTATTGAGGCATTACTATATTCCTATAAATGTTATTTATATATCAAGAACAATTAGATTGATTGTATTCATATTCAGAGAGTAGTAGGCAATTGAAGTCTATAGGTATTGATAAACAATTATTCTGAGTAAATTGTATTCAAAGTTTTTCAATTATAAATTCAATAATTATATAAATAACACATTATTTTATATAAATATATTATAATTCAATATATAAAACACATTATTTTATATTTATTATATTTATATACATATTATGAATTCAATAGTTATTGTATATATATTATATTATATATATAAAAATTTATTTTACAATTATATTGAAATAAATTAGTGTATTTCAATTTATAAAAACACACAATATTACATTTATATATTCACATTATATTATTTTTATAGCAGTTCTAGCTATTTTTCATTATTAATTTTTTTACAGGTACTATATAACATTCTACAAATATATATTTTATGATAACATTTATTTTACTTTTTATTTTATTTGATCAAATTTCAGCTATGCGGCCTCCCCTTAAGAGTTTATTTAAACACATAAATAAATCATAAATGTATGTAAAACAATAAATACAATTAATAATACAAAATGGATTGAATGTGCTATGCGATTTTATGGATCTAATAGATGGTGGAAGTGAATAACATAGCATAGGACTAATATAACTCAGGGCCAGAGTATTCGTTTTTGGGTAACGGATAATAGGGGTGGATATACGATGAGATGTATGGTTTATAAGTGATGAAAGGGAATCTATTTGTACTAGACAATATAGAAAGGATAATTCGAAGAGTATATTGAGGAATGAATAATATATATAGTATGAGATAAGAGGAGAGTTTGTTTAATGGGAAACAGAGAAGTAGTGTTAGTATGAGTAAGTAGATGAATGATCTCGAATACGTAGCTTATATATATATATATATGTTGTACGGAGTGATGAATGAATAACTAGATTTATGGGAAATATAGAAGATAAGGGAAGATTGATGAGGAGTGATGAACAGTAATCAATAAATGAGATACAAGGGAATTAACTATAGTTTAAGTAAGATCTCGAGATACAGTAATTGATTTTCGTATTTTATTAATTCTAAAAAGATGATACTTTGCTGATTTAGTGGTGGAAGTAATATAAGCAATGAAGTAAAGAGTAGAATCAAAGCGCACACATAAGTTGGATACCTGCAATTTTAAGTCCTTATATCAAGGCCTGAAATATATTATGAATACATTTTGTATATATGTGTTTGTTTGTTTTTTGTGCAATATTTAAAATAAGGTAGAAATTATGAATTTGGTTATTTGAAAATAAATTAATTTTAATTCGTCGTATGGGCATTGTTTATTGAATACAAATTATTTAATTTTAATATTTAAATTAATTTATTCTAATAGATCTTAAGATTCAATTTATAAAATCCAATTAGAAATTATAATATACAACGTACATCTTTAGTTGTCTCTTCTTGACAATGTACAGTATGTGTAGGGGAAAGTAACCTAATACGGAAACTTTAACAATAGGGTATTCATATTTTATGACTCATTATTTTTATTCAAAAATTATAATATATTAATATTATATGATTATTACTATTATTATAATAATCATATATGATTTTAAAATTTCATTTAATCTTTTAATTCCATATATAATGGGGGTGTCCATATTCGGTACCCATATCCGAATACGGACACCCTGTGTTATAATACGGATACCCTATATACCACTAGATAAACTATATATTATTATAATATACGTATAATATACAACGTACATCTTTAGTTGAATCTTCTTGACAATGTACATTAGGTATAGGGGATGAATCAATCAGACAAAATAAAATTACATTATTTATAATTAATCTTATAAATAATTTAGTTTAATTTAATTAGTTATTAATTTATTTATTTTTATTATTTTTTAAAATAATAACACAATTTAGTATATAAATAATTTACTATCTAAATAATAAACTATTTAGATTTAGCTTTATTAACCTTGTAACCTTGTAACCAATTTGTTTAGACACTGCGATTAACATCAGTAATGAGTTTTCGGCGGTGTATCGTATATTAATTATTATAAGCTATATTAAATAGATGTGTTTTCAATTTGACTTTAAAGGTGTGGTCAGAAACTATAGATCTAATTGAGTAAGGTAGGGAGTTCCATAGTTTAGGTGATATTATAGAAAAAGAAGATTCCTGTTTTTTATTTAGTGATAAAGTTATTGGTATATTTAGTTTGTATTTATGTATTGTTCGTTGTGGTCGGGATGACTTTTAGTTCGTAAGTAGTTCAGTAAGATAGTCAGGTTTATTATTATGGGTGGCATGGTGGGTCAGTAGGAGTAATTTGTATTGTATGCGGTAAGGGATGGGTAGCCAGTGAATGGATTTCATATAAGGTGTGATATGTTGTCTTGAGTATTTTTTTATCCTGAAAATGGTTCTGATGGCTCTATATTGTAATTTAGTGAGCATTTTGATAGTATGTGCTGGGAGTGAATTTAAAGTAGAGTTACAGTAGTCAAGTCGGGGCAGTATTAAGGAAGTAACTAGTAGTTTGGCAAGTTCAGTAGTTATAGAAGGTCTAATAAGTCGGATCGTATGTAAGGTGTAATTAATGGACTTCGATATATTAGTTATATGTGGTAGATAAGACAGCTTTTGGTCAAGTGTGAGGCCGAGGTTTTTAGCTTGGTTAGAGTATTCTATAATATGATTATTAATAATAATAGGTGGTATGGAGTGATGTCCTGGGGATGTATTTATTAATAAAGCTTTTGTTTTAAGGCTATTCAATAGTAGGGAGTTATTTGAAAGCCATTTACTAATGTCATTAATGCATTTATTTATAGTATTTATGTTATTGATTGGGTCAGGTAAATTACAGTATAGCTGTAAGTCATCCGCATATGAGTGAAAGTGTATATCGGGGTATTCGTCAAGTAAGTAAAGTAAAGGGGAAATATATATATTAAAGATAATTGGACCTAAAACAGAACCTTGGGGTACACCATGAGTTGTGTGGCGGGGTTCTGTTATGGCGTTATCTATACATATAGAAAAGGATCTGTTAATTAGGTAGGATGTAAACCAACTAAGGACAGAATCTTTAATACCAATGTTCTCTAATCTTCTAATAAGAATATTATGGTCTAACGTATCGAAAGCCGACGACAAGTCAAGTAGAATCAGTATGGTGGGAGTATTTTTTGGAAATAGTAGTATATTGTTTAAAGTATGGAGTAGTGAAGTTTCAGTGCTCTTGTCCATTGTATAAGCACTTTGTAATTTATGCAGTATGTTATTATTATTGATGTATGTTCTAAGTTGTTTAGCAATTATTCTTTCAATTGTCTTAGATATGAAAGAAATGTTGGATATGGGACGATAATTAGAAAGAGTTGACCTATCAATGGATTGGTTTTTAGGGATGGGAATTACATGGGCATATTTCATGTGGGATGGGAAGATACCTGCAGTTAGTGAGCGATCGATAATTTTTTTGTAGAATGAAGGATGAAGGGATGAAAGAAGGGATGAAAGAGAATGTAATAAACATAATGGAATTGGGTCTAGTTTACATGTAGATTTAACTGTTAATAAAAGATTATTGATATTGATAATGGTTGGTAATGAAAAAGTGGAAAATGAGTATATTGGGCTTGATATTGGTGGGATGCAGGGTCGAGGGAGAGTATCTATAATTGATGATGTTTTTATGTAAAAGTAAGAGTCAAAGTTAGTCGCATTAGTTAAAGGGGAGTTATCAGGCAGTATTCGTTTTGTCAGTTTTCCTAGTAGTGTTGACGATATTCTAAATAATTTCTTAGTATCTTTTCCAGCTGATTTAATTTGATCTATTTAATATTTATTTTTAGCAGTTTTTATTAATTTTCTATAATTAGAAAGTGAATGTTTAAAAATATTTAAATCATTTTCGCTTTTGGATTTTCGCCAATTCCTTTCTTTAATTCTAAGTGAGCGTTTTGCTGTGTGTAACGAATTATTGAACCATAACGTATTATGTCGAGCTGTATAAGTTTTAGTGATAATAGGGGCATGTTTATCTAGGACAAGACTAAGGTTACTATCAAAGCTGTCTATATGAGATGAATCTGTTATATTGTTGTACAAAATGTTGAAGTCATTTATAAAATTAGCAATATTTATATTATCTAATTTTCTGTAGTGAACTTTCTTTAATGGTCTGATTGGTTTAGGGATATGTAGGGAGCAGCTAACAAGGTGGTGGTCAGTGATTAAACTATGAAAATTAGTATTAGAAATTATATTCGAAGATGTGTTAGATATAATTAGGTCTAATATGTTTCCAGATGAATGTGTGGAAGACTTGACATGTTGTAAGAAATTATGACAATTTATGATATTAATAAATGTATTTGAATTATGTGAGTTTGGTAAAATTGGTATATTGAAATCACCAAGTAGTATACTGTTGGTGGAGATCATAGACAATAGGTTGTCAATTTCATCGATGAAGTAAGGAATTGAATTATTAGGAGGTCTATAAATTGTTATAATTGTAAGTGGTTGTGATTTAGGAGGGTGAAATGTACATGAGAAGGCTTCTGAATTATCTTTTTTATATTTAGCATTTGAATATAGCACACCGACACCGCCACCATAGTGTGGGCCGGGGCGTGGTAGGTGAATAAAGTTAGTAGTTGGGGTATTAAGGGATGCAATTATGGGTAGATCCTTGATAGAAAGCCAAGTTTCTGTTATACATAAAATATCTATCTTAGTATCATGAAATATATTTAAAATAATATCTACTTTATTTCTAATGGAACAAGCGTTAAGTGTTGCTACATTTAGTAATGGAGAAGAAGATAAACGTTTAGTTGAGGGTAATAATGTTGGTGATGAAGATATATATGACGGTATATGTGATGAGGATGGTAGGTTTGATGGTGATAGTTGTGATGCACTAGATGTTATAGGTTGTGCAGATAGAGGTGAAAGTGGAGATTGGTGATTGGTTTGAGATAATGGTGGAATAGGAGTGGTTATATGTCATTGTGAAGATTGATGTGATGACTGAGAATTACTGATTGATGAATTCAGTGAATTGGTATTTAATCTATATGCATTGTAGGATGTAGACTATGTATTGTATGTGTCATTTGATATATAAATTGGGTTCTTATTCCAGTCTATCTTGGAGTTGGTCAAATGACGAAGTTCAAAGGAGTTAGTGTAGTCATTGAAGGTACATTTGACATTAGATGGGGTTAGGTTAGATTTTGTTGCATGGAAAAGAACTCTACCATGTGTTCGCTCAGTGATAGATCGTTCAGCACGAATGTATAGGTGATTGTATATTGAGTTACTGCGGATGAATGGAATTTTGGAGTAAAAGTAGGAACACTGACTTGGTGTATTAAAGAAAATAATAACAGTTGCATTAGAACAATTATATGATTTTAGAGCATGTGTTGGTATATTGATGTAAGTGAGTAATTCTAGAAGAAATTCACGAGATTTTTCAGATGGTTTAATATGCTCAATAACTACAGAAAAGGGGGATGGGTGGTTAGGTGAGTAATGGTTGGTAGTGGAAGATGGATTAGGGACTGGTCTAAAATTAGTTGGTAATTTACCGACAAGAAAGTTAATAAGTGGAGTATTGGGGGGTTATTAATTCTTTTCCATGCAATTTTATCAGATTTGGGGGGGAGTAAGGGAGGTATGCATGAGCGGTGAAGGTTATTAAACGAGGGGGGTTTAGCTATGGAAGTGATGGATTGTAATCGTTTAGTGGTAACAGGGGAAAAAGTGGGTAGTGGTAGTGCAGGTGCAGGGGAGTGATTGTTAAAGATGAGAGGTGAGCTCATGGGAGAGGTTTGGGAGGAGCTATTGGAGAATATCTTACGTTGGGACGGTCTAGAGTCAGTTCTACAGTTGGTACAAAACAGTAGAAACCAGATTTTTGGAGGGCAGTCATTTTGTTTAGGGTAGATTTGGGGAGTTTGGAACATGATTGGCAAAGCCACTTACGGCAATGGTCACATTCCGTGAGTGAAGTGGCGATAGTGTTACATGAGGAGCATGTGAAGTCAGTGTGGATGGAGTCAGTCATAATCGGGGGTAGAAGTAGTTTAGTGGTAGTAAATGGTAATAAATATTGGACTTAGCTTGATTATAGGTAATAAAGTTAAAATTAAATAATTAAAAAATTTTAATTTAAAAGTTGTTGAAGTTGTCAATTTTATTGGTAGTATTAATATTATAACGCACGCGATTTTTATGAAAATCAGAATAGTTCGAACTATGATCATACGCTGCGCGCTGATTGGTTATAGGGTGTATTAAGTATTAATACATATAGAGTGTCCGTATTAGGGACTTATATGCTTATAACTTAATGAATATTTGATAACAAATATAGAAATTAAATATATAATTTTAAGAATTCTTTATTTTTTAATAATATAATGTTATATTTTATCGATCATTTGTATATTCTTGAGAAGGTTTTAAGTTGACATTTGTTTTTCATAAATTTAAAAACGTAATAAAAAAATCAGTTTATTGGATATATCAGCAATATTTGGAATAATTAAAAATAAAAAATACTTTTTTAGACTATTTATATAATTATGAATATTTTATTCATTAAACATTTTTTCATAGGATTTATGGTTTCTGAGATACCGAGAGTGTCCGTATTCTGGCACTGTCCGTATTCGGTTACCTTCCCTTATTGTATACAAGGTATACATATAGCCAAATGTTCCGTAATGATATCAGCGACAGCTTATCGTTATTACACGTTCGTTATTCGATATCTGTAATTAATATTTAATAAAAGGATTAGGAGTTATTGAATTTAAATAATATAGGCTAAACGTGTGAATCACATAATATAGTAAGTTATTCTTTATACTAATATGGTGAAATAAATATGAAATTATAAAGGGTATAATAATAATAATATAATTTATTGAATATAGAAAATATATATTCAAAATGACACAAAACAAGAGACAAAACTTATAATACAAAATAAATAAATGTATTAACATTATTGATTTACATATGCCATAGTTATGCATATAGTTATAAATTTCAAACCGCTATAAAGCATAATAGCATATATAGTTCTGAGAGTGAAACCTTTATATATCACGTTAATACAGGTATATCAGTTATTATTAAATTGTATAGTGAATATGAAAACATGAATACTATTACAAATAATTGAATATATATATATGTATACTAAAATATATATTATAAATATATTACGAATATATATATACTAAATTTTTAACTAATACGTTTATTAAAATGAGATATATTTATATATATGTATATATTTGTTATATTATCATGAATATTTATATGTATATATATATACATGTAAATGTGTATCTATATTAATAAATTAAGCTGGACCATAAGTCGGAATAACATTCCACCAGTTACCCCATGGGTATGCAGTCTACCGAACGTATCGTAAACCTCCGAGATGAGTTCAGTTTCCACTCTATCGGCCGAATCTCGTTAAGCACTTTGTCCGTGTCGGTCAGAGCGAGGTAGAATTATAGGTACCCATAATATTTGTAATAAATATGCAATATATATATATATATATATTACAGAATAGAAAAGATATTGATCTTATCTGAAGCCCTTTAGAGGAAATAATAACATAAATAATTATACATTTCATACGAAAAAAAATGTACAATTTAAAACTTCTAATAAATATTTATTATTATTATTATTATATATATATATATATATATATATATATATTGATTAATAGGACCACATAGAAAGAGCGGAACGTCTATGCCGGACAGATGCGGAGGTACATCACCTTAGAGGATGCTGGGCCTATAAAGTCGCGTTACTATCATGGATGGAACGACGAGCAGCAGCTGAGACCTTTATCTCCTTCACTCAGCCTCCACCATCAATGAAGCTATCAAGTACTGCAAAGAGGCGTTGTCGTAGTATTGAACAACACCTCTTGGAAGAACTTGGTAGCTTCGGTGATTGTGGAGGAAGGAGGGTTAGAGATATATATATATATATATATATATCAATATCCACATAATCAGTACAAGTCGAAGACATTTTGGATGATTTGGAGGAGGTGATGGAAAAGATGATGCATGAGGTGATGGATAATTATAAAGGTGATGATGAAAAATGGGAGATACCTTTTAATAAATACATATATATATACATCATCGGGTCTGTAGTAGCGAATTATTATCAGAATATAAATATAAGTGTCATATACCATCAGCTATCCCATATTGGGATATGGATGAAAGACTCGTTCTAAAATTCGGTACAAGGCAATGGCACAATTGCCATACTTACCGAATAAAGTATGTATATATATATAGCAAAGAATATACTATGCTATAGCACAATTCGATGATACTATTCCGAGTACCGTTTTCAATATAGAGATTGATGATGTATATCGAGAACGTTGAGGTAGGTAATCTAAAAATATACATATTTAGCATATATTATATAATCATATATACACATATATATATATATATATATATATATATATATATATATATATATATATATTTATATATATAAACCATTGATACTGATATAACAGATCATTGTATTTTATTTTTTATATTTACATCATTTTCTCGGGTTAAGAACAATATTAGAGTGAAGCCCTAGATCCCGAAGACATAGGAAATACATTTTATCTGAGCAAGTGTTATTTCAGCAATTCCAAGTATACACTATCTGCGGAATATTTATATAGGTCCAGTATATGCAATCTAAAGGAGACAGGTGTAGTATTCTGATATACGTATATATATATATATATATATATATATATATATATATATATATATATATATATATATAATTATATATATATATATATATATATATATATATATACATTAACATTGTTGAATGATGTGAACTTTATTGTATCTATTAGTATACTAATATAAATTTACATATTCAACAATATAAATTAATTATATTGTATTATATATATATATATATGAATATATGTAAATATGATATAATATTTAAATTAAAAACCAATTCAAACTCAAACCCAACCCAAATACATATATGTATATATATATATATATATATATATATATATATATATATATATATATATTATATTCATTCATATTTGTTGCATACATATGAATGTATATTGTAATATTTACACACCAATCAAGGAGTAGGCACACATCTCGGAGCGGATCCCGGAGAGCGTCTAAGAGCCGCTCCAAGCTCACTAAAAGTGTCCACAGTAGAAACTCTCGCGTCAGAAGTCTACACAAGAAGACATGTTGATATCACCCCTTACAGGGTAATACTGCACCTCTATAATATGCATACTTACACATATAAGCATACTTATATAATTAGAGGTATACTAATAATATTCACCGATACGGTTAATGATGACTTATGTATTAATAGAATTTAAAGTTTGCAGACAACATTGATCTGTTACTAGGTACAAACGACGAACTTCGATAACTGACAAACCACGGGCTAATAGTGTTACTAGATACGGTATGGAGATTAGTGCAACACAAGTAAAGTAATGGTGAATAGGTAGTAATGATACTTCAATACATGTAAACATCACTCTTTATGGGGAAAAACTAGAGGAAGTTAATAAGTTATGTTACCTAGGTGCAACCCTCTAAAAAGATGAATCTTGTGAAATATAAATTAATATAATATTAGCTCTTGTAACATCGGCTATGATACGCTTATTCACCATATGGAATAGAAAATATATCAACTTTAAGTTAAAGTCAACTTTGTACCGCTTACTTGTATTATCAATACTAACATATAGTTGCGAGACATAGACGATCAATGCAGTTATGTATACAAAATCAAACCATTCGAAAACAAGTCCCACAGGAAACTGCTCGGGATAAAGTTTCAGGAAATAAAGATTAATGAATATGCAAAACACAAGATTATTTACATAACCGACAACTACGAACATATCATACAAACGATTACACGACGCAAGATAAAATGTTATGTATACACATATCCAGACATGACGGCCTCTGCAAAATTATAATGTAAGGTATGGTTGAAGGAGTACTTAAATGAAGCCGCCAGGAAAAGCAATGACTAGATAACAATTTCTGATTGGACATAGATGGATATCAATGATGTTGTATATGTTGTACATGATCGAGATGGATGAGGAAAATGTGTTTCAAAGTCAAGTGTGTTAATTTATTCAACGATTTCCTAGTCACGAGATTAAAAGTAAAAGTAAAAGTAAGTATGTATTAATCTCCTATGGAATAATATTCTTTTATTATATTTATTTATTTATAATATATATATATATATATATTCTGGAATTCCAAAATGTCATATAATCTCAAAAAAAACATTTTCAAATCATCGATAAAATCCATACTTTTATATGGCTCTCTATTACATGGACACTAACATCATTATAGAGAAAAAAAGTGGATGGAGCATATATGCTAGCATGATCAGAGCTGCATTGAACAAATCATGGGGGGTACACAGGATAAATAAAGAGATGTACGATAGAATCACAAAAAGTACAGTATCTATACGAGAATAACGATTAAGATTACTTGAAAACTGCCGGAGAAGTAAAAGTGAACTAGTGAGTGATTTACTACATTAGCAACCGCTCCATTGTCAAAGACCGTGGTTAACTGTCATTGGTCAACTAAGAGAAGATACTAGATGTACCATCAATAAACTACCAAACGTGATAGAGTAATAGAGAAGGATGGATAAGATGTGTGGACTACCGAGAAAGCGCGACCTGGTAAGGCAACTTTACTCATATTATTTAGCATTATGAGTAACATTACTCGTTTATTTTTCTCGGTGTAGGGTAAGGTATATATATATACATACTATCCAGCAATGGACAACACAATGCCGCATAACGATAATATCGTCAAGAGTATCATATAATATATGAATGACTCTGTTATATCAGACTTGCTATTACTTTGCGTACTCGTTAATAGTTAATACACTAGTTTACTTTATTATCAAATGAATAGAATCCATATACATACACGAAACGGCTATCCAGTACAGTGGTATATATACCATGTTATTAATATGTTATATCCTAATAATTTATTTAACTTTAAATGTGTAAAGTAACAATTAAATATACCATATATATATAATAAATTCATAATTGTCTGAAAGCCTAAATGAATATATATATATATATATTCATTTAGGCTTTCAGACAATTATGAATTTATTATATATATATATATATATATATATATATATAGATATATATATATATATATATATATATATATATACATTCATTTAATTATTATTATACATTCATTTAATTAATATTATATATATATATATATATATATATATATTTATATATATATACATATATAGATATATATATATATATATAGATATATAATTATTTTTATATAGACATATGAACATATATTGTAATATTTGCACACCGATCTAGGAGTAGGCACAGATCTCGGAGCGGAAAGATGTCCCGGAGAGCGTCTAAGAGCCGCTCCAAGTTCACTGAAAGTGTCAACAGTTGAAACTCTCGCCACAAGAAGACACGTTGATAACGCCCCTTTTTTCTACCACATTGAAAACATGTTTAAAATGACCGAGGATGGTAAAGTGATAGCATATGTGGTATACACCACATATTATTCGCTGAAGATATTACATATGTATGTATATTTACTATAACGCTAAATAACAATACTAAAATAATTAATAGATCCATTTCGTTACTGTAGTAGGATATAAAGATAACCTACTACGATATAAAGATGATAACAATAAAAGCTATTCTACATGTATTGTTATTTGCGTTATAATAAACATAACCAACTATTACGCAATTGTTAATTAATTAACTCCGCTAACCTATTTCAATATAACTCACACCTTAGTAAGGTTACCTTACCCTTGCTAGTTAAACCCCATTCCACATATATGTATACATATATATATAAGGGTAATTGTCTCGACAAGCAGCAATGCTTCTACAATTACCCAGATACTTGTATCTAAATCTGATAATAATAATAATATATGTATACACACAGGAAAGAATACGTCACTTGACTATAGCGACTCCGAGAGTTGGTGTTGCATAGAACAAAGCAAACTCCATAAATTATAAGTCATTAATGCTCCGTACAAAAGCTCACCAGTCCAACAAATAAACTATAGCAATGGAGGGGTATACAACTTATCGCAGTAAATTCTAATTTAATCTATTTATAGAAATGTTTAATGTACAAATTGTAATGAATTATTATTAAATTGTATAATGAATATATAAATATAAATACTATCGTAAGTATTCCGACGGCGAAGTAAGCGTTAATAACTCTGATACATACGCCGACACACATAAACACACGCGAATATATACCTGAACACAAACACACACGTATACTAACCCTACAGGTGAGTCAGCGGTAATGAATATAACATAATACACCTGAATAACTCCCAGCATATATGCTCCTATAGGACCCTTAACGGTATAGGCGTTCTAATATATTGGCGCTTAACTACTCCTCCTCCTCCTGGTCCATCTTCATCTCCTCCTCTCCTCGTCTCCTCCTCATCTCTTGATCCATTTCCGATACATTCTAAAACTCTAACCGCAATTACTTTAACGATGTCCGAAGTATAAAAATATACCTATTGGCGAATATGTCTGAAAATATAGGTGTTTGAAGATACTGCATATCTTGAATAGTATCTGTAATGGAATTATTCGATATTAATATATACGTTGAGTGATAGTCAATTAATGGTAATATTTGTATATTATTAAATTTAACGGAACTGGTGCATTTTAAAGATAAGTTAAAATATATCATAATATTCTTATATAAATAAAATATTGCCTCAGAGGTTATTAGGATTTAATGTACTGTATTGCTATTCTATAGATTAGTGTACTAAATAGTTGCTGCGATGATAATTATAGGTGTTAGTGTATATTATTAAGTAACCTGTTATTCACAGTGTGTGTAGTATGTAAAAAAATTTAAAAAATGAAGAAAATGATTTAAATATTTTTAAACATTCACTTTCTAATTATAGAAAATTAATAAAAACTGCTAAAAATAAATATTACATAGATCAAATTAAATCAGCTGGAAAAGATACTAAGAAATTATTTAGAATATCGTCAACACTACTAGGAAAACTGACAAAACGAATACTGCCTGATAACTCCCCTTTAACTAATGCGACTAACTTTGACTCTTACTTTTACATAAAAACATCATCAATTATAGATACTCTCCCTCGACCCTGCATCCCACCAATATCAAGCCCAATATACTCATTTTCCACTTTTTCATTACCAACCATTATCAATATCAATAATCTTTTATTAACAGTTAAATCTACATGTAAACTAGACCCAATTCCATTATGTTTATTACATTCTCTTTCATCCCTTCTTTCTCCTTTCTACAAAAAAATTATCGATCGCTCACTAACTGCAGGTATCTTCCCATCCCACATGAAATATGCCCATGTAATTCCCATCCCTAAAAACCAATCCATTGATAGGTCAACTCTTTCTAATTATCGTCCCATATCCAACCTTTCTTTCATATCTAAGACAATTGAAAGAATAATTGCTAAACAACTTAGAACATACATCAATAATAATAACATACTGCATAAATTACAAAGTGCTTATACAACGGACAAGAGCACTGAAACTTCACTACTCCATACTTTAAACAATATACTACTCTTTCCAAAAAATACTCCCACCATACTGATTCTACTTGACTTGTCGTCGGCTTTCGATACGTTAGACCATAATATTCTTATTCGAAGATTAGAGAACATTGGTATTACAGATTCTGTCCTTAGTTGGTTTACATCCTACTTAATTAACAGATCCTTTTCTATATGTATAGATAACGCCATAACAGAACCCCGCCACACAACTCATGGTGTACCCCAAGGTTCTGTTTTAGGTCCAATTCTCTTTAATATATATATTTCCCCTTTACTTTACTTACTTGACGAATACCCCGATATACACTTTAACTCATATGCGGATGACTTACAGCTATACTGTAATTTACCTGACCCAATCAATAACATAAATACTATAAATAAATGCATTAATGACATTAGTAAATGGCTTTCAAATAACTCCCTACTATTGAATAGCCTTAAAACAAAAGCTTTATTAATAAATACATCCCCAGGACATCATTCCATACCACCTATTATTATTAATAATCATATTATAGAATACTCTAACCAAGCTAAAAACCTCGGCCTCACACTTGACCAAAAGCTGTCTTATCTACCACATATAACTAATATATCGAAGTCCATTAATTACACCTTACATACGATCCGACTTATTAGACCTTCTATAACTACTGAACTTGCCAAACTACTAGTTACTTCCTTAATACTGCCCCGACTTGACTACTGTAACTCTACTTTAAATTTACTCCCAGCACATACTATCAAAATGCTCACTAAATTACAATATAGAGCCATCAGAACCATTTTCAGGATAACAAAATACTCAAGACAACATATCACACCTTATATGAAATCCATTCACTGGCTACCCATCCCTTACCGCATACAATACAAATTACTCCTACTGACCCACCATGCCACCCATAATAATAAACCTGACTATCTTACTGAACTACTTACGAACTACAAGTCATCCCGACCACAACGAACAATACATAAATACAAACTAAATATACCAATAACTTTATCACTTAATAAAAAACAGGAATCTTCTTTTTCTATAATAGTACCTAAACTATGGAACTCCCTACCTCACTCAATTAGATCTATAGTTTCTGACCACACCTTTAAAGTCAAATTGAAAACACATCTATTTAATATAGCTTATAATAATTAATATACGATACACCGCCGAAAACTCATTACTGATGTTGATCGCAGTGTCTAAACAAATTGGTTACAAGGTTACAAGGTTAGTATTTAATAGCGTGTGTAATTAACGTAAATATTGTACAGATGTTTATATATAATGAATTGTTTTATAATTTTAATTTTATTTATTAGAACATTTTATTTTTTAAAATAATATTGTTTACATACTTTTGTTTGTTTATATTATGATTGAATTATTATTATACTGTGAAATAACACTTTAAATTTATACAATAAAGCATTCTCACATTCATTTATAACATTATCAAAAGTTATAACTTTTATCTATAGATGCCAGTAATATAATTGGGTAGGCTATACCATATGGTTACCCTATAGGCTATACCGTATAGAATTTATATTGTTTAATAATAAAATAATATAAATATGTGGTATAAAATACAAATAATAAAATAATATCGTAATGTTGATTATTGGATGTATAAATTAATACCCCGCGATACTAACAACTAAATAAGTTATATATTATTTATCATCATTCAATATCATTTTTTACTTAAATAATATAACACACAGTCGTTAATGTAAACTATGTTCATATATATTACCGTTTTGATTATGTTGGCATCGACCAAAACCCCCATATATCCCCTAGGTCATATATCAAATCTGTAAAATAAACCAAATTGTTAGTAAATTCGAAATAAATCCTAGAAAGATCGCTCATCAAATATATAACCCAATGGAAATTTCCCAGTAATCAGAAAATCGACATGACAACACAAATTATAATTCACTTGATACTATAGTATACATACAAAGATTTTCCGAAGGAAAGATATAACACTTACGCGAAATCGTGTAATTCGAATTTGTATACAAAATACCCTGGTGCCACCTATAGCGGGTTACTTTTAGGAACTATGCGTTGTTTATAATGTAAATTCGTATTTAACTATACACTTTTAAAATGTTAAATAATATGCTTTAAATTAATATTTATATGATGAAAACTAAGTGTTCATTACTAATATATAACAAACAAATATGATATTTATGTTTTAAATGCTATAAGTATATATTTAGTAAGTAAAAGTTAATTTATATTGCACGTAATTTAATAGAGCAATGAAAACATTGTTGTATGCAAACAGAGCCGAACCTAAATCTATTTCAGTGATTTCGATACTGCTGCTAGCAGCGGCTGGGGATATTACTAAATTACGTTGCATGCATAGGAAATGTTATATCTTTGCTTCGCAAAATCTTTGATACATATATGTATACAGTAGGTTTTCTTAGTAGGGGACATTTCCCCTACTTAAGTAACCTAATACGGACACATTAACAATAAATGGTCTTAACATTTTATGACTCATTATAATTATAATTATAATTATAATTATAATATATTTGTATTCAAAAATTACAATATTAATATTATATATATTGTTGTGATTTTAAAATTTTATTTAATCTTTTAATTATATAGATAACTGGGGTGTCCGTATTCGGTAACAATGTCTGAATACGGACACCCTGTGACACCTTATATACCACTAGATAAACTATATATTATTTATGAATCAATCAGATAAATTATAATTTCATTATTTATAATTAATTTTATAAAAATGTTATTCTAATTTAATTAGTTAATAATTTATTTTTATTATTTTTTTAATCAATAATACTATTTAAGTATTTAATTAATAACACAATTAGATTTAGCTTTACTGGTGGTATTAATATCATAACGCATGCGCTTTTTATATGAATAGTTCATACGCTGCGCGCTGATTGGTTATAGGGTGTCCATATTAAGACCTCTAGAGTGTCCGTATTACATACTTATATGACCTCTAGATATATGCTTATAACTTAATGAATATTTGATAACAAATATAGAAATAATATATATAATTATTAGAATTCTTTATTTTTTAATAATATAGTGTTGTTATTTTATATCGATACATTTGTACGTAAGGTTTTAAGTTGACATTTTTTTTCATAAATTTTAAACGTAATAAAAAATCAGTTTATTGGATATATCAGCAATATTTTGAATAATTAAAATATAAAAAATACTTTGTTAGACTATTTATATAATTATGAATATTAAATATTTTTTTGTAGAATTTATGGTTTCTGAGATACAGAGAGCTCTCTACTAGTATGCTTATTCGGTTACTTTCCCCTACACTAGGGTCAATTAGCTTAAATCACTGAACTACATTAAAGTATGCGTATTCAAGTATAGTATTCATATAGCGTGAAAATAAAACTATTAATATAACAATTCATTTGATTAGTTGAAAAATGAAAACTGGTTTCGCCATCTAGTGGATGTTTTACCCGGCCCTTATTAAAACCACCTCGCCCGTATTATAAACATTGTTTGCAGTAGGGGCCTACGGGCCGGGCACATTTTCGATGATACATAACAATATTATAAAAATTTAAATTGTAATTATATTGGTTTTATATAAGTTTATAATATTTAAATCTTGATAAAATCCCATTAATTTCTCATCATAAATAAAAAGTAATTTGATAACATAAAAAGAGGCCCGTATTATACACAATTTGCCTACCTACTCAACACGAGATAGGATTTTAGATCAATACGGTGCTTACAAAGGTTACCAGGTAAACTTTACCAGGTAAACAAATGTATAGGTATGTAGGCTACTTACCTAATTGTTTTTATTTTTGTAAATTAAAGAAAGAATTTCGAAATTCCTACACTTGAGATCTGATCGATAAAACTTAGCTTACTATCAAAAATAAAACCAAGATATTTAAAAGAATTAGTTGGCAAAATAATTTTTCCATCAACAATTACTGGAGGAAAATATAGTTAACACGAAAAAGTTTAATAAGTGAGGTTTTAAACATATTTAACATTATATTATTAAGTAAAAACCAATTATTTAAGTATATTAATTATTTAGATATTTAAATAATTCAACTAAGAATAATTATCAGAAGGAAGAGCATGTAAAGGCAGTTATATATAAATGTATTAGTCATCCGCATAACGATAGGTACTTACTATCAGGAAACTGGGGAAACATTTCAATCAAGGTTAACAGATAAATTGAGAATAATATAGGAACGAGTACTAAACTTACACCATGACTAAGTAATTTTTTAGATGAATATTAGTTATTAATTTTTATAGAAAAATATCTGTTTTGAAGATATATTTTGTATATACTAAGATATAAATCATAATAAAACAGTATTAGATAACCAAATCATTTGTAAGCGACCCATTAATAAAGCATGCTTAATTGTATTAAAAGCTGATGATAGATCGAGAAGTAACAATTGTATATTATGTTTATGATCCAACGTCCATAACATATCATTAGTGAGAGAAATTAAACTATACTTTAGTTTCTGTACTGTTAAATATTCTAAAACTACTCTGTTTGTGATCTAGAATATTAAATGAAACAAAATAAATATTCAATTGCTTAGCCTAAATTTGTTCCATAATTTTATTAATAATAGGTAATTGTGATATTGGTTTATAATTGGATAATATTTCTTTATCACGATTATGATTTTTTAGAAAAGGTAAAACTACTGCATTTTTTTAAAATCAGATATTTTCCCTGTCATTGAGAACTGTTAAAAACCATGGATATAAAAGGTGTTAGAAAAGATACAAGATTATTAATTAAGGAAATAGGCAGATGATCAAGAGGAGGTGAAGATTTTAAAATGATGATTAAATTATATATGTCAAAATTGTACACTGAAAAAAAATAATGAAAATAGATAAGGGAAGAATAATTCACAGAAGTTAGATCATATCATGTATCCAATGCTAATATCTTATTAGAATATTGGAGCAAATATCACATAACTTATTGGTATACAAATCAGAAAAAAAGATTGCAAATATCCTTATCAGTATGTGTTGGTAAAGATTTAGGAGAAAAAATATTATATAGAGAATTAACAAACAAAATGTTATTATTGATCATTGATTATGTGAATATCTATAGTTTATTATTATTAAGGAACAGATTTGAACAAAATAATAATATACATAATCTCTCACAATAAGGGTAATATAAAATTGTTAAAATGTTATTTATTTATTAAAAAACAGTTCGGAACAATATTCTGTCCAACGTTTCAGAACTTCTGTTTTATCTGTTATGCACTTAGGTGTTACGAACCTACCATCTTTATCATTACCTACATTGACTGTTATTTTTTCCTTCTTTTTAGTTAGCTCATTAATAATTTGGTGGGATTTCTTGGTATTGTTTCTAATTAGACATTCTCCAATATCAGTACATTTTTTATTAACCCAGTTTTCTTTTGCTATTCTCATCTCTTTCTTTATTTTGGATTAATTTGTTTATACGTATTTCCTGATTCAAATATAGTCTTTTTCAGTTCTCTTCTCAAGTCATACATATCCATCAGTTCATTTGTTATCTATTTTGTTTCTCTGTGTTTTCCTAGGATTTCAGTTGCTGTCTCTATCATAGTTATATTTAGTTTCTGTAATATTTCTTCTGTATTTTCTATTTCTGTCATTTTTTGTTCCGTCAGTTTTTCATTGATTTTTTTTATCAAATATTTTGTTGGTCTCTGGATTTTTCAGCTTCTCAAGATCGAATTTTTCGAATATTTCGAGTAAATTTATTGTTTATTAGGTGTAAACAAAAATTCATCATCAGCTGGTCACTGCATATGTCTGCTCCAGGGAATGATCTAGTCTTATTTATTATATATATATATAATATATTTATATATAATATATAATATATATTTATAAACTCCAAATTATTCTAAATTCTATAGCTGGTTGATATTGAAATAGTCAATAGATGGTAACTATAGTTATACCCGGTTCGATACCAGGTATACCTATAACTATAACAATAGTTACTGTGTGTTATTGTGTGTTATCAAGATCGCAATACAAATGTTATCAAAGCATAAGAAAAAAGTAACTCTTGCACTGATCTGGGCTCTATTAGTTATGACATAACTATTATAATTACCATAATTACCCCAACTATATATAGTTACGTATACGTATAATATGTACAATGTATATTTATATCCTATTGTACATATCTGTGACTTATCGAGGGGTCCATTTATAATACTTTTTTATTAATAGCATGGTTCAATATATAAATATTATCATTATAGATGTATGTATGTGTATATATGTGTGTGTGTATATGTGTGTGTGTTCGTGGGTTTATATTTTACATTTTGTATGTAGGTCATGAATTACCTATTCGTAATTGTAGTTATATTATTATATACAAATTTACATATATATATATATATAAATATATATATATATATATATATATATATATATATATATATATATATATATATATATATATATGTGTGTGTGTGTTGTTTCTTCGTGAGTGTGTGTGTATTTTATGTACATATTATATTCATTGAAAAAGTAACTAAATATATAAAGTAACATTTACACACACGAGATATGATCAATAATGTCTACTTCTACTAATAGGAACATAATTCTGTTTGTGTAAACATTAATAATTTCTTATAATATATATATACACGTATATTACTTAATTAATTGGTAAATTGACTTAGATAATCGTTATTATTAATATATAAGTGTATATTTTATTTAATATTATTAATTTAATTATATAATATATTACATTTACAAAGTTGTAGGTAGTTTATTAATTATATTTAATATCAATTATAGAACTTATAATCATGTACACTTATTTTATAAATAATAAAGAAAAGTATAAAAAAAGATAATAATTCGTATATATATTTTTATATAATAAATATTTAAATTCATAGTATACCTATAGGTATATCCTATGCTATATAGTATTAGAGTTGTGATATAAATAGTTAACCTTATATATGGTATTCTTTGATTTTCCTTTCAGGTATATCTACTATTAGTGTTATTGATGACAGGTTACTTGGCAATGATTTACGGTTCACTGATATATTCGCGCTAATATTCTCTATGTGGTGAGGACTACATTTAAATAAATATACACTTCGACTTCTGATCGAGTTACGTAATAAAAAGGGGGCGTTGCATTAAAATCTAAGGGCGTATTCAATAAACGCATTATTTCGTGATGTCTCCAATACAATAACCGGGTTACGGTTACGGTTACGATCCAATTACCCTATAGGTTAACTCCACTACTTCTATAGGTTAATCCATATATATGCACTATAGTTTAACCTATAAATAGTGCTTACGATCGTTTTCAAGCATTAGCACATTATAATATTAATATCACATTACATATCAATTAAAGTAAAACATGTTAATAATACACACATATAGGTATATATATATATATATATATATATAGTAACGTTATCCAAGGAATTAGAATCTTTAAATTTTAAGAGAGAGATTAATGCAATTAATTCAAAAAATAAATTAAAGTTTTATAAATTTATGAAAAAAAGACAAAATTTAAAATCTGGAGTATCTCCTCTAATTGATATATCAAATAATAATATTTTATTTTCAGATCTCGACAAAGCAAATACGTTAAATTCATATTTTAGTTCAATTCAACAAAATGATAATGGAAATTTACCCGAATTTTATAATTTAACTAAACAAAAATTTGATAATATTGATTTAAATCTTGAAATAATTAAAATATTTTTAAATAGATTAAAAATTACACATACTTTCGGAACTGATGGGATACCATCTTCTATGTTAACATTATTATCTAATGAATTATGTAGGCCTTTATATATTATTTTTAATTCATCTTTATTATCGGGTAATATACCGAAAATTTGGAAAAAATCTATAATCACACCAATTTTTAAAAAGGGTGAACCATCAAATTCAAATAACTATAGGCCTATTTCAATAACATGTGTAATGTGTAGAGTATTAGAACGTATTATTTCTAAACAATTAATTTGTTATTTAAAATCTAATAATTTATTAACAAAATATCAATATTGTTTTATAAGTGGAAAATCCACAGAATTACAATTAACAAAATGTTTAAAATTTTGGTATAATGAATTGAATAATAAAAAATGTGTAGATATAATATATATTGATTTTGCAAAAGCTTTTGATGTTGTTTCTCATGAAAAACTACTATTTAAATTAAAATCATACGGTATATCTAATAAAATAATAAAATGGTTTTATAATTTTTTATCGAATAGATCTCAAATTACACGGGTTGAAAATTCTTTTTCAAATAGTTCTATTGTAAAATCTGGAGTACCACAAGGATCGGTTTTAGGTCCAATTTTATTTTTATTATATATTAATGATCTTCCTAGTATATTCTCTTCAAAAATTCATATTGATTTATTTGCCGATTATACAAAAATATATTTTTCATACGCATCTGAGAGTGAAAGATTTCTTTTACAAAATAATTTAAATTTATTTTCACAATGGGTAAATAAATGGCAATTAAATATTTCATTATCAAAATGTGCAGTTATGACTTTAGGGAAGGTTACTCCATCAAAATATTTTATAAATAATATTCAATTAGAAAACGTTACTTTTTATAAAGATTTAGGAATAATATTTGAAAATAACCTTTTATTTAATAAACATATTGATTATATTTGTAAAAAAGCTTATTTTTCTTTGAATTCAATTTTTAGATGCATTACTACAAAATCCCCTAGAGCATTATTAAATGCATATCAAATTTATTGCAGACCAATTTTAGAATATGCATCCATAATTTGGTCACCTTTTTCAAAGGTTAGTAAATTTCGTAGTCTCATAGACCAAATTGAAAGAGTGCAAAGATTATTTACTAGACGATTAATTACAAGATGCGTAGGATATACAAATTCATCAAATATTAATTATAAATCATATATAGAGAGATTGGTATATTTTAAATTAGAATCACTTGAACTTAGAAGGTTAAAAATAGATCTAACTACAATTTTTAAAATTTCAAATAATTATACAGATATAAATATATCTGATATTCTTAACATTTCGAATAATTGTAGAACTAGAGGTAATTGTAAAAAATTAAATGTAATACATAATTATGATAATACAATTAAAAATATAATTAATAATAGATCAGTTAATATATGGAATTCATTAAATAATGATATAATAAAATCTGTATCTGTTTCATCTTTTAAAAATAAAATAAACAAAATCTGTTTCGACAAACTACTTTTTTTTAACAGAAATTTATAATTTTATATTGATTTATGTTTCATTTTGTATCTAAATTATTGCATTATCTCTTCTGGTTTTTTTTAATGTGTTTTTGTTATAGAAAATTTAGGTTTTTATATATATATTTCAAATATATTATAATATAAAATTAATAATTCATTATTATTACAGATAAATTGGGAAGTATTATTTTATTTTTGTTTGTTCTGTATTATATTTTGTTATAAATTTATTTTTGTTATAGAAAATTCGGATTTTTTATATCTATATTTCAAATATACTATAATATAAAATTAATAATTCATTATTATTACAGATAAAGTGTGAAGTATTATTTTACTTTTGTTTGTTCGGTATTATATGTTTGTTTTATATATATTTTGTAAATATGTTTCAAATGTATTATATTACTAAAATACAATATTAATAATTTTCTATTATTTCAGATTATAGTGATAAGTATTATATTATTTTGTTTCGTAATATTATTGGTATGTTTTGTTATTAACTGTTTTTGTATATGTATATTGGTTTATTTTATTTGTAACTTGTTCTGTTTTTATATATATATATATATATATGTTTCAAATTGATTATACAATTAAAATATAAATTAATAAAGTACCTACTATTATTACAGATTTTGGTAAGTATTACATTATTTTTTTGTTTCATTCTAGTATTGGTTTATTTGATTTTTAATATGTTCTGTTTATAATATATTTAAAATTTAACATTTAAAATTTAACATTTAAATATTAAATTATATAACTAATAATTTATTACTAAAACAGGATACAAGATGAAGAATTCTATAAAGTTAAAGTAGAAATTGAATATTTCGATGCCACTTACAAAATAATGTATTTTATTTCTATTTTCGATTATTTTTACGCTATATTTTATTTCTATTTTGATCATTTTTCGTTTATAATTACTATATGATTTATTTCTACTTTCGATTGTTTTTCGTTTATTTTTACGGTAACTGTAAAACGTTTTAATTTCCTTAATTTTTTAATTTCGTATTATTCTTTATTTATTTCTATAACGTATGTTATCGTTAGCAAATATTTATACTTTATACTTTCGATTATATTTTCGGCTATGTATTTGCTTAAATAAATTATCAATCAACGTTTACTTTAATAAGTATGTTAGTCATTTAAATATCCTAATATTCTTATTTTGTATATTATGTATAATGTATTTAATTAATTCTTTAAATATCGCATTGTTATTCCATATATATATATATATATATATATATATGAAACTATAGTTTGAAACTATATATAGTATTATACTAGTATACCCTACAATGTAGGGCCTACATATTATTCCAATATTCAAAAAAGGTGACGCTACTAAACCAGCAAATTATCGGCCCATTAGCATTCTACCTAGCACGCTCATTCTTTTTGAAAAAATTCTTTCTAATATTTAACTTTCTATTTACGTTCAAATAATTATATTACTAAATGTCAATACGGATTTTTAGCTGGAAAGTCAACTGAATTGCAACTAATATCTTTTTATAAAAATTTTATGAAGCTAGAGATGCATTCCTAATATCGGATATTGCATATATTGATTTAGCTAAGGCTTTTGATAAAGTATCACATTCTAAACTTTTGCATAAATTATCTTATTATGGCGTTAGTGGAAATCTTTATAAATGGTTAAAATCTTATTTACTCGATAGAAAACAACGTGTTAAAATTAATGATAGTTTCTCTAAATTCTCACCATGGTTGGTCACCATGGTTGGTCACCAACTGCAGTTATAGCTGGTGTTCATAAAGGGTCCGTTATAGGTCCGTTGTTATTCTTAATTTATATTAATGATTTACCAAATATTATTAAACCACCCATATATGCTTCTCTCTTTGCAGATGATGCTAAGCTTTTATATTCTTTTAAGCCCACAGATAGTTGTTTACCTTTACAATGTGCTCTTGATGAACTTAGTGATTGGATGAAGAGATGGGAACTAGAAATTGCTCCTACTAAATGTGTTGTCATGCGAATTGGTAATAAAAACCCTGTTCATTCATATTTCATTAATGATTTTGAACTGCCTATACACACCTCATTCAAGGATTTAGGCATAACATTTAATGATAATATGAGTTTTAATACTCATATTAATACTATATGTACTAAAGCACACTTAATTATTAATAGATTATTTAGATGTTTCATCACCAATGATTATATATACTTGATTAAAGCCTATATATCATACGTTCGCCCTATTGTTGAATCGGATTCATCTGTCTGGAATCCAGACAATTTCATATGCAATTCTAACAATATAGAAAATATTCAAATCTATTTCACTAAAATACTTTTTTATAGATGTAACCTTACTAAACGGTCTTATGAAGATAGAATTATTTTTCTCAATATTAAAACTTTATTTCATCGCAGGTTATTAGCTGATCTTACCCTGACATATAAGATACTGAACGGACTTGTCGATGTGGATGCAACTGATATATTTGATTTATATAGCAACAATTGCAGAGGGCCTAAAGTGAAGATATGGAAGAAAAAGTGTAGAACAAACACCTATCTGAATTATTTTGGAAATAGAGTTTGCTCTTCCTGGAACGCGTTACCCTTTATAATTACATCTTGTAAAACCATAACACTTTTCCGTGAACAATTAATTCACATCAAATGTATCAATCATGTTATTGTTATTTCGTATTAATTGTACCAATATATAGTATCTGATATTATGCTTGCTGTCATCAGTTTACGGTAACTTAACGCCTGGAGACGTCAACCAAATTACTTACTATAGTAAGTAATTAGTAAGTAGTCCCTATATGGACTCATCCACCCTTGGGAATTGATCCATCCCATATGGGCCTTGCCAACCCGAGACCTTCGGTTTTGTTACCTCTCCTGTTTGACAACTTGCACTATCGGATACTATATATTGCTTCTACGGTATAATCCAATGTTTTATTTTTATTTTACTTCTCAGTTTATTTCTTGTTTTTTTGTATCGTGTCGTTTTGTCTTACTATTATCACATTTATATATTTTGTTTATATATGTTATATAATTATATGTTTATATATAATTATAACTTTCTTTATATAGGTATACCTATAACCAGTAATTCAATAAACTTTTAATCTATATATCTATCTATTATATTAATATTATATTATTTAAATATTTAAATAATTGTTAAATATTAAATCAGAATTTTAAATTAATTTACATAATTATTAGCGTAAATCTGAGAATATTTAACACGACCTATAGGTCGTATACTTGTATATACTCGTATATACCTATATAGTATACTATAATTTAGTATTTCAGATATTGAGTGATTTATCAGATTTAAAACGGGATGTATAGTTAATAGGGGCGCTGCAACGGCGGGGGACGGGGGATATGTCTCCCACATTAAAATCAACGGGGACCTTCTATGTATTGGTATATCCACCCCCACTTTTACCACCAAATTTATTTTGATTAGTTGGTCTACCCCATATATATACATGTATACATACAAAATCGTTCCATGGCCCTTAATAGTTCTAAAGCATAGTTTATAGCAGGGTATTCTATCTAAGGGACGTGAACCTCATGTGATAAGGGGGTTTAGCTCGAAACGGAGGTTTTTGTCGATGCCAATATAATCACAATGGTAAGAGATATGCAAATACATCAACGAACTGAGTATTATATTAATGTCACCTAATATTTTTTTCACCTAACACTTTTATAAAAATTAAATATATTGAATAATATTATAGATTATGTAAAAAGTAAATTTTCTGCTATATTATTGTAAAACAAATGGAGAGTTAATAGTAAATGACAATGCAATTAATGCTATTTTCTTGACTTATTTTTAATATATTAAATATACAATAATTTACATCAAATGATAATAAAATAAATTAAAAATATTATTTAATAATTGAATAAATATAACATAATAATAAAATATGGATGCGGGAGTTATAGTCGATACCGTGAGGGGTTTTTGGTCGATGTCAATTAGATATTAGATATGCATATATTTTACATTAAAAAACTTTATATAATGTTAATATTATCAAATATGTTAAGAAAATTTAATAAATATTAAATATGGTTAATAATATTATCGATTTGTAAATAATGCATTTTCTGATATATATTATTGTAATAAATAGAGTAGAATTAATGGTAAAATTTGCATATATAATATATAATTAATTATAATGATATGTGTATTACATATTATCATATCATTATAATAAATATTCTAATTAGTTATTTTAACTCATATTATTATTTGAGTATATATGGCGACAAGTTTGAATTTAATACCATCAACACATTCGGAACTATGGACCAAAACCCCCTCGCGTACTATATTTTACCGATATTTACCAGTAGTATTATAACTAATAATATATCATTTTTTTATCATAACATAAAAATCCGAGATAGATATTTATTAGATTATATCTTTTTAATAAGAAGTATAGAATTAAAATATATTTTATATAGATTACTAAGATTCAATATTCACATGAGTACTTGCTAGTATATCGAATGCCAATTAAGTTCCACAAAAACCCTCTGACTTCCCCTATCCTTCTATTATAATATCAACTATAACCTAAGTATACTATATATATACATAAAATCTCTATGAATTTGGCTTATATAATTCCCATAAGGAATTATATGGAATAATTCTCATTTCATTTATTTTATTTTGTTATTTACTGATTTCATAATATAATAATATGTATTTCCTGTTTATCTATGAATGACTATAGATAGTCATTAATAGTACCTAGAAAATTATTCTATAGAATAGTTTTCGATAATTTAATTCGAATGAAATTGTACGTGATATATGTAGGTTAGAATGCATTCTTATCACTCATCATGATGATAATTTTAAAAATCAACTTTAAATTGATTTTAATTAAAAGTTTATTTAACCGTACACACATAAACACTTACATAAATCATAAATGTAGGTAAAACAATAAATATAATTAATAATAAAAAAAATAAAATAGAATAAACCGGATGGAAATTAATAAATAAAATACTAATGACAAACAATATTAGTATTACAGGTTGCCACCTCAAATGGTGTATGTATTTATTGAATGTGCTATGCGATTTTAGGATCTAATATAGGGCGGGAGTGAATTCCATAGCTTAGGACTCAATATAACTCGGAGACCGAGTATTCATTTTTGGGTAACGGAGAGTAGGAGTAGATATAATATGATATGTATGCATACATGCATACAAACCATGGTTTTTAAGAGATGGAAGGGAAGATATTTGTAATAGACATTCAGAAATATATGGTGGATAATTCGAAGAGTATATTGAGTAATGAATAATATATAGTATGAGATAAGCAGATAGTTTGTCAAATGGGAAACAGAGAAGTAGTGTTGGTATGAGGAAGTAGAGGAATAATATCGACTATGTAGGTTATATGTTGTACGGATTGATGAACGAATAGGATTTAGGGGAGAAATAGAAGATAAGGGAAGATTGATGAGGAGTGATGAACAGTAATCAATACATGAGATACAAGGGAATTAACTATAGTTTAAGTAAGATCTCGAGATACAGTAATTGATTTTCGTATTTTATTAATTCTAAAAAGATGATACTTTGCTGATTTAGTGGTGGAATATAAGCAATGAAGGAAAGAGTAGAATCAACAAGTACACCTAAGATGGATACCTGCAATTTTAAGTCATTATATCAAGGCCTAAAATATATTATGAATACATTTTGTATATATGTGTTTGTTTGTTTTTGTGCAATATTTAAAAAAAGGTAGAAATTATGAATTTGGTTATTTGAAAATAAATTAATTTCGAATTCGTCGTATGGGCATTGTTTATTGAATACAAATTATTTAATTTTAATATATAAATTGATTTATTCTAATAGATCTTAAGATTCAATTTATAAAATCCAATTAGAAATTATAATATACAACGTACATCTTTAGTTGTCTCTTCTTGACAATGTACAGTAGGTGTAGGGGAAAGTAACCTAATACGGAAACTTTAATAATAAATGGTATTAATATTTTATGACTCATTATTTTTATTCAAAAATTATAATATATTAATATTATATTATTATTGCTATTATTATAATAATCATATATGAATTTAAAATTTTATTTAATCTTTTAATTCCATAGATAATGGGGGTGTCCATATTCGGTACCCATATCCGAATACGGACACCCTGTGTTATAATACGGATACCCTATAGGGTATATATATACCACTAGATAAACTATATATTATTATAATATACGTATAATATACAACGTACATCTTTAGTTGAATCTTCTTGACAATGTACAGTAGGTATAGGGGATGAATCAATCAGACAAAATAAATTAAATTATTTATAATTAATCTTATGAATAATTTAGTTTAATTTAATTAGTTATTAATTTATTTATTTTTATTATTTCTTTAAATAATAACACAATTTAGTAGATAAATAATTTACTATCTAAATAATAAAATATTTAGATTTAGCTTTATTAGTGGTATTAATATTATAACGCACGCGATTTTTATGAAAATCAGAATAGTTCATACGCTGCGCGCTGATTGGTTATAGAGTGTATTAAGTATTAATACATATAGAGTGTCCGTATTAGGGACTTATATGCTTATAACTTAATGATTATTTGATAACAAATATAGAAATTAAATATATAATTTTAAGAATTCTTTATTTTTTAATAATATAATGTTATATTTTATCGATCATTTGTATATCCTTGAGAAGGTTTTAAGTTGACATTTGTTTTTCATAAATTTAAAAACGTAATAAAAAAATAAGTTTATTGTATATATCAGCAATATTTGGAATAATTAAAAATAAAAAATACGTTTTTAGACTATTTATATAATTATGAATATTTTATTCATTAAACATTTTTTCATAGAATTTATGGTTTCTGAGATACCGAGAGTGTCCGTATTCGGGTACTGTCCGTATTCGGTTACCTTCCCTTATTGTATACAAGGTATACAATATAGCCAAATGTTCTGTAATGATATCAGCGACCGCTTCTCGTTATTACACGTTCGTTATTCGATATCTGTAATTAATATTTAATAAAAGGATTAGGAGTTATTGAATTTAAATTATATAGTCTAAAAGTGTGAATCACATAATAAAGTAAGTTATTCTGCATACTAGTATGGTGAAATAAATATGAAATTCAATCGGTGTAGCTTAGTTGGTCCATACAATTATAAAGGATATAATAATAATAATATAATTTATTGAATATAGAAAATAGTTATTCAAAATGACACAAAACAGGAGACAAAACTTATAATACAAAATAACATTATTGATTTACATATACCATAGTTATGCATATAGTTTTAAATTTCAAACCGTTATTAAGCTGAATAGCGTATACCGAACGTATCGTAAACCTCCGAGATGAGTTCAGTTTCCACTCTATCGGCCGAATCTCGTTAAGCACTTTGTCCGTGTCGGTCAGAGCGAGGTAGAATTATAGGTACCCATAATATTTGTAATAAATATGCAATATATATATATATATATATATTACAGAATAGAAAAGATATTGATCTTATCTGAAGCCCTTTAGAGGAAATAATAACATAAATAATTATACATTTCATACGAAAAAAAATGTACAATTTAAAACTTCTAATAAATATTTATTATTATTATTATTATATATATATATATATATATATATATATATATATATATTGATTAATAGGACCACATAGAAAGAGCGGAACGTCTATGCCGGACAGATGCGGAGGTACATCACCTTAGAGGATGCTGGGCCTATAAAGTCGCGTTACTATCATGGATGGAACGACGAGCAGCAGCTGAGACCTTTATCTCCTTCACTCAGCCTCCACCATCAATGAAGCTATCAAGTACTGCAAAGAGGCGTTGTCGTAGTATTGAACAACACCTCTTGGAAGAACTTGGTAGCTTCGGTGATTGTGGAGGAAGGAGGGTTGGAGATAAATGCATATTTCATATATATATATATATATATATATATATATATATATAAATATATATATATATATATATATATATATATATTTATATATATATTGAATTGAATTAAAAGTTTATAAACTAATATATTAAACACTTAAATAAATCATAAATGATTTATCAAAAGTGTATGTATACAAATAATAAAAGTAGGTAATATATATATTCCTATAGGTATGTATGACTCTGTTATATAAAATGTCCTATTACTTTAAGTAATCGTTAATAGTTAATACACTAGTTTACTTTATTATTAAATGAATAGAATCCATATACATACACGAAACGGTCATACAGTACAGTGGTATATATACCATGTTATTAATATGTTATATCATACTAATTTATTTAACTTTAAATATGTAAAGTAAAAATTAAATATACCATATATAATATAATAAATTTATAATTTGCTAAAAGCCTAAATTAATGTATATATATATATATATATATATATATATATATATTCATATAGGCTTTTAGACAATTATAAATTTATTATATATATATAATAATAATTAAATTACACATTAGGATATGGATGAAAGAATCGTTCTATAATTCGGTACAAGGCAATGGCACAATTGCCATACTTACCGAATAAAGTATGTATATATATAGCAAAGAATATACTATGCTATAGCACAATTCTATGATACTATTCCGAGTACCGTTTTCAATATAGAGATTGATGAGGTATATCGAGAACGTTGAGGTAGGTAATCTAAACATATACTTATTTAGCATCTATTATATAATCATGATTATATATGCATATATATGCATATATATATATATATATATATATATATATATATATATATATATATATATGTGTGTGTGTCTGTGTGTGTAGGTGTTTGTTAATATATATAGAGTTATAACTATTATTGTTTAAATCGATTTGTATATAAATAAATATAGGTCCTACCATTACATATTCATTTTGAACCTTATTTTATAAATGTCATATACACTAAATCTACTATACAATAACTGTGTTTAGATATACTGATCTGCGTCAACTATTTTGAATTATACCTACATTATATTTAAATAAAAATAATTAATTAGTTATTAAGATATATTGACATTAACAATACGACTATATTTTAGGTAATACAATATTATTATGTTACTTGTGCATTCCTTATCATTGTGTATCTATAATTCAGTTATTATATAACTACAACATATAATCATATTTACTACAATATTAGAGTGAAGCCCTAAACCCCGAAGACGTATGAAATACACTTTATCTGGGCAAGTGTTATTTCAGCAATTCCTAGTATAAACTATCTGCGGATTATTATATAAGACCCAGTATATGCAATCTAAAGGAGACAGGTATGGTATTCTGATATACGTATATATATATATATATATATATATATATATATATATATATATATATATATATATATATATACATTAACATTGTTGAATGATGTGAACTCTATTGTATATATTAGTATATATATATATATATATATATATATATATATATATATATATATATATAAAAATTTACATATTCAACAATATAAATTAATTATATTGTATTATATATATATATATATATATATTTATATATATATGTAAATATGATATAATATTTAAATTAAAAACCAATTCAAACTCGAACCCAACCCAACCCATATACATATATATATATATATATATATATATATATATATATATATATATATTATATTCATTCATATTTGTTGCATACATATGAATGTATATTGTAATATTTGCACATCAATCAATGAGTAGGCTCCTACTACTACTGCCTATAGGCACATATCTCGGAGCGGAAAGTGGATCCCGGAGATCACTAAAAGTGTCCACAATAGAAACTCTCGCGTCAGAAGTCTACACAAGAAGACATGTTGATAACACCCCTTACAGGGTAATATTGCACCTCTATAATATGCATACATACACATGTGCATATAGGTATACATTATACTTATATAATTAGAGGTATACTAATAATATTCACCGATACGATTAATGATAACTTATGTATTAATAGAATTTAAAGTTTGCAGACAACATTGATCTGTTAATCATCGCGACTACCACGACTTTGAAAGCAATGGACAACACAATGCCGTATAACGATAATATCGTCAAGAGTATCATATAATATATGAATGACTCTGTTATATCAGACTTGCTATTACTTTGCGTACTCGTTAATAGTTAATACACTAGTTTACTTTATTATCAAATGAATAGAATCCATATACATACACGAAACGGCTATCCAGTACAGTGGTATATATACCATGTTATTAATATGTTATATCCTAATAATTTATTTAACTTTAAATGTGTAAAGTAACAATTAAATATACCATATATATATATAATAATAATTAAATGAATGTATATAGAATAATAATTAAATGAATGTATATATATATATATATATATATATATATATATATATGTATATATAGATATATCTGGCTCTTAGACGCTCTCCGGGACACATTTCCGCTCCGAGATCTATTCATACATTGGTGTATGCATAGATCTCGGAGCGGAAATGTGTCCCGGATAGCGTCTAAGAGCCGCTCCAAGTTCACTGAAAGTGTCAACAGTTGAAACTCTCGCCACAAGAAAACACGTTTATAACGCCCCTTTTTTCTACCACATCGAAAACATGTTTAAAATGACCGAGGATGGTAAAGTGATAGCATATGTGGTATACACCACATATTATTCGTTGAAGAGATTACATATGTATATGTATATTTACTATAACGCTAAATAACAATACTAAAATAATTAATATTGATCCATTTAGATACTGTATACAGTACTGGTTATAGTAAATATACATATACATATGTAATATCTTCAGCGAATGAAATTGCTATATTACTATATTAGTCTGCGAAGTATTACTACGATATCAAGATGATAACAATAAAAGCTATTCTACAAGTATTGTTATTTGCGTTATAATAAACATAACCAACTATTACGCAATTGTTAATTAATTAACTCCGCTAACCTATTTCAATATACCTCACACCTTAGTAAGGTTACCTTACCCTTGCTAGTTAAACCCCATTCCACATATATGTATACATATATATATAAGGGTAATTGTCTCGACAAGCAGCAATGCTTCTACAATTACCCAGATACTTGTATCTAAATCTGATAATAATAATAATATATGTATACACACAGGAAAGAATACGCCACTTGACTATAGCGACTCCGAGAGTTGGTGTTGCATAGAACAAAGCAAACTCCATAAATTATAAGTCATTAATGCTCCGTACAAAAGCTCACCAGTCCAACAAATAAACTATAGCAATGGAGGGGTATACAACTTATCGCAGTAAATTCTAATTTAATCTATTTATAGAAATGTTTAATGTACAAATTGTAATGAATTATTATTAAATTGTATAATGAATATATAAATATAAATACTATCGTAAGTATTCCGACGGCGAAGTAAGCGTTAATAACTATGATACATACGCCGACACACATAAACACACGCGAATATATACCTGAACACAAACACACACGTATAATAACCCTACAGGTGAGTCAGCGGTAATGAATACACAACATAATACACCTGAATAACTCCCATCATAGGACCCTTAACGTTATATATATAACGGTATATGTTATAATATATTGGCGCTTAACTCCTCATCTTCTCCTCCTCTTCTTCTTCTCGTCTCCTCCTCATCTCTTGATCCATTGCCGATGTCTTCTAAAACTTTAACCGCCATTACTTTAGCGATGTCCGAAGTGTATAATCCTCGTATCTTGACGAGTATGTCTGAAAACATAGGAGTTTGAAGATACTGCATATCTTGAATATTATATGTAATGGAATTATTCGATATTAATATATACGTTGAGTGATAGTCAATTAATGGTAATATTTGTATATTATTAAATTTAACGGAACTGGTGCATTTTAAAGATAAGTTAAAATATATCATAATATTCTTATATAAATCAAATATTGCCTCAGAGGTTATTAGGATTTAATGTACTGTATTGCTATTCTATAGATTAGTGTACTAAATAGTTGCTGCGATGATAATTATAGGTGTTAGTGTATATTATTAAGTAACCTGTTATTCACAGTGTGTGTAGTATTTAATAGCGTGTGTAATTAACGTAAATATTGTACAGATGTTTATATATAATGAATTGTTTTATAATTTTAATTTTATTTATTAGAAAATTTTATTTTTTAAAATAATATTGTTTACATACTTTTGTTTGTTTATATTATGATTATACTATTATTATACTGTGAAATAACACTACATTTTTACAATAAAGCATTATCACATTCACTTATAACATTATCAAAAGTTATATGCCAGTAGGTACCTAATATAATTGGATATAGGCTAGGGGCGCTAGAACGATTTTATAAGTAGGGGACCAACCATTCCAAATAAATGTTGTGGTAAAAGTGGGGGGACCAATACATAGGAGATCCCCCTAGATTTTAAAGTTGGGGGGGGGACATATCCCCCGCCCCCATGTTGCAGCGCCCCTAGGTATAGCATAGATATTTTTTAAATAATAAAATAATATACATATATATGGTATAAAATACAAATAATAAAATAATATCGTAATATTGATTATTGGATGTATAAATTAATATTCCGCGATACTAACTACTAAATAAGTTATATATTAGTTATCATCATTAAATATCATGCTATACTTAAATAATGATTTTATTTATAATAAAACCGTAAAATTAGTACACGTTACATACATTTTACATTTTTCGGTTTTCGGACTGCAAACTGTGCTTATAAAGCAATCGGCCGTCCATATATATTTTAAGTTAATTTTTCATATTAAATAGGTAGGTTTTCAGTAGTTTCTTGAAGTTGGGAGTTGATGGTGTAGTACGGATGGATGTGGGGAGAGTGTTCCACGAGTATGGGACGGATATTGCCCATGCTCGAGTGTTGGTTGAATGTAAGTTGTGTTTAGGAGGAAGTTGAAGTAGAAACGTATTGGTGGAGCGTGTAGTGGTACTAGTTGGTAATTTAAGTTTGAGTAGGGATGCTAGGTAGTCAGGAGAGTCATGGTGGATTGCTTTATGAGCCAGTAGTAGAGTTTTATATAGGATTCTATGGCGTACAGGTAGCCAGTGGAGTTTAACTAGGAATGGAGATATATGAGTGTGGGAGTATTTTTGTATGTTGAATATACATCTAGCTATAGAATTTTTAAGAATCTGGAGTTTAGTAATATACGATGAGGGGGTATTATAAAGGATAAAATTGCAGTAGTCGAATAGAGGTAGGATGTAAGCAGAAGCTATAATAGTAGCGGTGGATATTTATATTGAATGACGAATAAGGCGTAGTGAATGTAGTTGATAGTTTAATAGTTTTGTTATGTGGGACAGTTGTCTGTAAAAATTAAAAGTATTGTCAAATATAACACCAATATTTTTGACATGGGTTGAGTACATGATGAGCTGTCCATTAATGTTAATTGGAGGGGGAGTTGGTAACGTTTTACTTCGGAGTGGAAGGTGAAGGAATATAGCCTCGGTTTTAATTGGGTTAAAGACGAGTGAATTTATTGTGAGCCAGTTATGAATGGTGGTAATAGTAGTGGAAAAGATGTCGGGTGCAAAATTAACGTTTTCTGTACATTTTACATAAAGTTGTATGTCGTCTGCATATGTATGGAAGCTAACTGGAGAATTCGAGATAAGGTGGAGAAGGGGAATTATGTAAATGTTAAAGAGTATTGGTCCAAGGAATGACCCTTGGGGAACACTGTGTGTTACAAGACGGGAAGATGAACTGGTTGAGTGAACTAAAACTGAGGAAGTTCGGTTGGTTATGAATGAGGATAGCCATTTGTGTGTAGTACCAGTGATACCTATAGATGTAAGACGGTGTATGAGCATCGTGTGGTCAATAGTGTCAAATGCAGAGGAGATATCAAGTAGTGCGAGTATTGTGCCATTTTTGTTATCAAGGTTAGTGAGAATATCGCTGGATATCTTCGCTAGTGCGGTTTCTGTTGATTTGGAAGGAAGATATGCACTTTGGAGGATATGAGGGATTTTGTGCGATATTAAATAAGACGTTAGTTGTTTCGCGACGATTCGTTCCAAAGTTTTGGAAAATATCGACAGGTTTGAGATTGGACGATAATTGTTGAGGCTCTGAGGGTCAAGGTTTGGTTTCTTAGGGAGGGGTGTAATGAGTACATGTTTATAGGATGTTGGAAACGTACCGGATTCGAGGGATTCACAGAATATATTATTGAGAGGGATTCAGTGATTTCGTGTAAAAGGGAAAGAGGAATAGGGCCAAGAAGAGATGAACTTTTAGTTGCTTTAAGAAGTGTGCCTATGTCTGACATGGAAGGGACTGAAAATACATTAAGTGAGTGAGTTGGCATGGTGGGGGTAATTAAAGTGGTATTTCGTGGGAGATTGCTGAGAGTGCGTGTAAGATTATGATGGAAATAGTCATCAAAAGTTGATGATAAGGTGTCTGGTGGAAAGTCGGGTAAAGTTTTCTTTTTATTTCGCCCAAGGAGTAATGAACAAATGGTGAACGTTTTCTTTTGATCTGATGAGCATGATTCCAGAGAGGCAGTAATATGAAGCGATTTTGCAATTAAGAGGTCACGTCTATGTTTGGACTTGATTAATAATTTATTTATAATTCAAAATTATATATTATATAGAAAGATAAAATCATTTTAATAAATATGATAATTCTAAATAATAATAATTAATAATATATTAATAATTTATTTGTTATATATTTGATAATTTACTATATTCATGTTTAACATTCGAAAGTAAAGTTCGCTTATTATTTTTAGTTGAAAAATAGTATATTGTAATAATGTATATTTCTCTATAGTCTGTAATGGCTCATAGTATAATTTCAGATGAAATAAACGCTAGTACACTAACATATTCATCGTGGGAATCATTAAATGTCAATAAATATCAACAAATGTATTCTATATCATCTATTGAAGAACACGTTATAAGTTGTAAATATGTAATATGTCATTTTAAAGGAGGTATCCCACTAGCAGTATTTCCGGAAATAATGTCCTGAAATATTTTTAGAAAGTTATTTTCTAGCAATTTAACTACTATTTTAGTGAGTTACCCTCTTACTTTCCGGCAACTTTCCGGAAAAATAGTAAATTTAAATGGGATATCCCAATACAAATTTCTAGAAAATCACTTTCTATAAAACATTTCCGAACATTATTTCCGTATAAAGGGGGTATCCCACTACAAGATTTTCCGTCAACTTACCGGAAATATTGTAACTTTAAAACCATTTTTTATCAAGTTGTAATGGGATACCCTATAAAGTAATTATATTTCAGGCAAGTTACCGGAAAATAAGGGGGTTTCCCAGTAAAATTAGGTATTCCTACAGTTAACTTTATAGAAAATAGTTTTAAAGTTAAAATACTTGTAGTGGGATACCCCCTTAATGTTCCTTGATATATCATATATGTACTTTCAAATCGACATCGATGAATATATATATATATATATATATAAATACAATTTATATCTATATACTATATATATTGTATATAATTATAATGTATTTGTATCTACTAAGATGTATCTACTAAGAAAATTATGTATTTGTAATTGTATCTACTATGATTTTTTTTAAAGTAATTGTAGTAGTAACTATTATAAGAAAAAAGTGTGTAATTGTAATTGTATCTATTATACATTTTTCGAGTATCGTGCCCAGCTCTGTGTGTATGACACCTATAACATTTAACAAAGTCAGTTTCTGTATTATTTAACTAGATTTACAGTGATTACATGATGCAGTGGTGTTGTCCATTATATAGTTTATGACTAGCAATGTAACAAATTTATTATTTCTAGGAATTTGTGTTTGTTTAATTCAGTGATTAATAATGAGCTATAAATAGAACATATTAATAGAGAAAAATGTGTGCACAGTATAATAGAATGTAAACAATATTATTGTAAACAATTCAGTGATTTTAAAATTAATATTTTTTTTTTAAATAATGATAATATAAATGTGGTTTAATGAATAGAAGTAATGAATGAAATAAATAAATAATATGTGTGGGATATAGAGTGAATGTTTATACACAGGGCTGTATGCTGTATTAAGTGTGGATAACTTATCTTTATGTCGGATTGATCAGATAAATGATTTATGAAATTAAATTAATGTTAGCAATAAAAGTAAACAGGATGATTATAGAAGCAATGGAGTATTGATTATGACGTTGATATAATAATTAAATTATTTGCAAAATAACTGATAACACCTACACAAATATAAGGTAGGATAGGATAGAATAGTTATCTAAAACACCAATATAACAGTTACTGGTGAAAACGTGAAATATTATAGCAAATATTCCATCTGGACAATCGATACAAATTCACGCGAACGCAACGTGTTGACCCCATTTGATAGCTAGAGAAGAATTACACCACCTACACTAAATGCTCTATAGTTACTACTAGTGTTGTAAATGATGTTCAAATATAAAGCATGATGTAGTCTCAGTCTCAGTTACCTAAAGTCTCAACTAGGCTCGGGCTCGTTTGGCTAGATTCTCGGCTCGGCTCAGGCTAGTTTTTTTTTCCGAAAATGAAAGTTTCGACATACAATTGAGATCTGATCGATAAACTTAGCTTACTATCAAAAATAAAACCAAAATATTTAACAGAATTTGTTGGCAAAATAATTTTTATAATCAACAATTACTGGAAGAAAAATGGAATTAACACAAGAAAAATTAATAAGTGATGTTTTAGACATATGTCTAATATATATTTAACATTATATTATTTTGTAAAAACAAAATATTTAAGGTATTTAAATATTCAACTAAGAATAATTATCAGAAGGAAGAGCATGTAAAGGCAGTTATATATAAATGTATTAATCATCCGCATACAGATGATACTTAATATCAAGATATTGGGGAAACATTTCAATCAATGGTAACAGATAAATTGAGAATAATATAGGACCAAGTACTGAACCTTGTGGTACACCATGATTAAGTAATTTTTTAGATGACTATTAGTTATTAATTTGTATAGAAAAATATATGTTTTGAAAATACAATACGATATAAACCATAATAAAACAGTATTAGATAACCCAATCATTGTTAAGCGACCAATTAGTAAAACATGCTTAATTGTATTAAAAGCTGATGATAGATCGATAAGTAACAATTGTATAGTATTTGTATGATCTAACGACCATAACATATCATTAGTGAGAGAAATTAAACTATACTTTAGTTTCTGTACTGTGACATGTTCTAGAACTACTCTGTTTGAGATCTAGAATATTAAATAAATATTAATTGCTTAGTCTACTTTGTTCCATAATTGTATTAATAAGAGGTAATTGTGATAGGTTCCTATTGGTTTATAATTGGATAATATTTATTTATCAAGATTATGCTTTTTTACAAGAGGTAAAACTACTTCATGTTTTAAAATATCAGGTATTTTCCCTATGCTAGAGAACTGTTAACAACCATGGATATAAATTTTGAAGTGTTAGAAAAGAAAAAAGATTATGAAAAAAGGAAATAGGCAAAGGATCAAGTGTAGATTTTAAAATTATGATTAAATTATATATTGTATACAATTATACAAAATTGTACACTGAAAAAAAATAATGAAAATAGTTATGGGAAGAATAATTCACAGAAGTTATATCATATGATGTATCCAATACTAATATTAGAATATTGGAGCAAATATCAGATAACTTATTGATATAAAAAGCAGAAAAAAAGATTGCAAAGATCCTTATCAGTATGTGTTGGTAAAGATTTAGGAGAAAAAATATTATATATAATAATAATAATAATAATAATAATATAGAATTAACAAACACAAATTATTAATATTCACATAATTATATGAATATCTATAGTTTATTTACAGACCCGATATCAACTCGTGTCATACTATCTTCGTATCTGATACAGTAGAATGCTGATAAATATATTTATAAATTATAATTACAATTGAAGGATATTATCAAATGAAGAAGAAAGTATGAAAAATAGTTATAAGAAATGTAACATAATGAATACTAATATTCTTATATGAAATAATGTTTGTTTGATTACAAATTAATAACATTAGAATAAAAGTGATTCAGAAGTAGGATAATTTGTTATCTGAAAATGATGATACTTTCAATTTGATTTATTAAAAAGTAGTATCTACTAATAACATTTTCTTGAATAATCTCAAAATAATAATATACTTAATCTCTCACAATAAGGGTAATATCAAATAACACTTGATATATTCGGCTAATGTACTATGGGAAATACTAAATATCTTATTACTTATTAATCAAGTAATTTTTAAATAACAATTTACTTCAAACTAATTTTACTTTATATAATAGATAATGTTGCTAATAATACTTCAATAATAATGATAATGTGCATTATTCTTTTATAATAAATCTTCCGGAATTAATTAACAAATTTATTTGGTTACGAGAATATTTAATTCATTGGAATTCAACTAATTATCAACGAAGCAACAAATATGAGTTGGATATAATAAATTTATTGAAAACAAAAATATGAATGTGTTGATTTCTCACATTGCCGATAACAATACATTACATCAATGTTACATCATCACCATCGTAATGGTATTATGCAATAACTATGAATAACTAATAATTTGCAAATGCAATGGAAAAGGTAAACATGAAAGATTTGATGTCGCACATCTCTAAATAAAATCGCCTATTTTGGATAAAAAAGTATTCAAACATAACTAATAATACAATATAGTTAAACAATAGAGTTAAACAATAGAGTTAAACAATAGAGTTAAAAATATGGTCAAACAATATGCTTAAATAATAGGGAGTCTGATCCCTCACGATTGAGCAACAATTTCGAATTGGTTTTCATCTCTTGCAGATTCTTCATTATCTTCTCTGGAAGTCTGTTAATGAAGGTTGCAATATTGGAAATCTTTTTATTTTTGTATTCTGATAAATTATTTGATATTTATTTATATAAATCTAAATATCTAAATTAATATAATATTTACATTGCAGATAAGGTGAATTATTTGTTATCTAAAATCTGTTCTTTTCATAATTAAATTTATTTTATTATTGCTAATAAAAAATATATTGATATTAATTACATGTAAATGATAATTAAGAATAACTAATGATATATATATATATATATATATATATATATATATATCCATAAATATATGTTGAGTAATTAAAAGCTGATAATAATTAATACAAAAACTAATATTTTAATAATGTCTACTCATAAGAAAATTTGGGATATATTATATTAATATTTACAATATAATTAAAATGAATTTATAATCTACATATAATCTATGTATAAATAATGTATAAATCCAGTAATATCATATAATAATAATAATACAAAATATAATTTCATAAATAGTATATATAATTGTAGTAAATATTATAATTATATTAATTTAATATAAATTAATACAATATAATTTAAAAATAACAATAGGGGATAAGGGGATAATGTATAAATATATGTATAATAATAGCATTATAAGAATACGTGCATAGAACATTACAGCAACTGCGTTGTTGGTAATAATGGAACCTAATGCTATGATGCATATGTGTAAGAGAGGGACGGGAGTGTTACGGGACATCTAATGAATGGGGGAGGTTTATTGGCTAAGCTCTAGAGAGGTAAGGAGTGGGTAAAGTTGGAACTAATGAATGGGGGAGGTTTATTGGCTAAGCTCTAGAGAGGTAAGGAGTGGGTAAAATTGGAACTAATGCATGGGGGAGGTTTATTAGCTAAGCTCTAGAGAGGTAAGGAGTGGGTAAAGTTGAAACTAATGCATGGGGGAGGTTTATTAGCTAAGCTCTAGAGAGGTAAGGAGTGGGTAAAGTTGAAACTAATGCATGGGGGAGGTTTATTAGCTAAGCTCTAGAGAGGTAAGGGGTGGGCAATGTGGGAACTAATGCAAGGGGGATGTCCATTAGCGAGAGATAGATAATGGGGGTGGGCTACAGAATGAGCTACAGAGTGGGGCGGTACTAACATGGCAAGGACACGTTAGTTTCCAGATGAACCAGCGTATCTTGTTCCAGTAGACAATGGTGAACAGAACAACGCAACATTCCACGGCGGCCAGTATAGTGCAAGATATTATCACCTTCTTACGCCAGTCAAAGTTGTAGCGGGTGCGCTCCTTCAGTGTCCCGACTGTCCGTAAGGGTGTCAAGGAGTGAAGAGGAGGAGGATGAGGAGGTAGACTAGAAGATAAGGATGTGCCTAAATAATTATATCTATAGAGTTGTGAAGAGATGTGAGGAGTATTTAACGATAGGGGGAAGGAATACTCGAGTAGATGATAAGCATGAGGTAGTAAGAGTGGAAGGAGTAAGAGATGAACACTATCTGTGGGTCTAGTTAAAACTCCGCTACAGTGGGGGTTCAATAGTTTAGTTTCAGTAATTTATATGTATTTAGTGTTAATAATGGGTGTACTGAATGGGAGTCTATCATGTATTAGCATATCTTCTATTAGCAGGTAAGTAATACATAATTATGTAACTATTGTCTCGTATAGCTTAGAAATAAATCGTCTTTTCGACAATTACACTTAATGGATACTCTATATTAGACTGATTAGACTTATCAATCGACTGGTTACATTTAATGGTAGCGATACTATAATGACATCAATGAAGTCATATACAATTCACCTAGGTATAGTTTAGCATTATATAGAGATGATAATGATATGAATTGCTTTGTGTAGTTATATAAACATACATTTAATGATAGTTATAATTATAGAGTAATTGGGAAATCGTGCATTGATGATCATATGTTGTTCATGTATGATAGTGAGAGTATGTTATTGTTATTGGTATCTTAGGGGCCTTACATCCCATCTAGGAACTTATATGAAGTTTTCACTTATAACCATATGTCTCTAATGTCCCTTCAAAGCCGCTCTCCTGTTAAGGCATCCATTAATGAATTTAATGAAAGCCGATCATTTATTTATACATAATTATATAAGATCACTTATATTACTAAATATTATTTTAGGACCTATGTTATTGGTCTAGGAAAGGCTTAAACACACGTCCTACTATATATGCGCCTAACGCCTTAGCCAATTGGACATTACGTTGTATATATGTGTATGCTTTTATTAGTCAGGGTTGGAGGTTGTTTTGGTTTTTTTTGCAGTATATTTGATTTTTTTTATAACGAATATTGGTTTTTTATTTATTAAATAATTGTTATTAATAAATTGTTATATTTAATATTATTTGTAATACATACTTATATAGATATATAATAATTATTAGATATTTCGTATATGTTATTAAAAAGTATAATTTATACAAGGATTCTGTAAATTCAATCCAAATAATATTTTTCTTTCGCCCAGGCTTGTGTATTAAATGAATAAATTTATATAATACACATAATCTATACTATTATTAATAATATTGATATCAGGGTTGTTTATTTTGTTATTTTTGTTTGTTTATTTGATTTGTTTGGTTTTTTTTTAAATCTAGAAAAACCAAAAACCTTGCCTTATATCATTTAAAATTATACTAACTAATTTATAATATATATACTACATTTTCATTTTTCATTTTTCATGTTAGTTTATGACATACATTTTATATACACTAATTTTATTTATTTGTGAAGATATTTAAAATTTCATTCATAATATAACTATATTAATATATGTTATAATATACAATTTAAGAGCAAGTAAATCATTTACTAAATTATTTAATATTATCATATAGTATGACAATTTGCTGTAATATATAAATAATTACATTGTAATAAATATTAGACTAGTTAAATTTGTATTTATAATATGATATACAATTTATATCTAATTCTTTGATCAATTTCAAATAAATATGAATAAATTTCATATAAAATATCACCATAATAATAATATTATTTTTGTTAGTAAATTATTATTTTCTTATATTTGTTGATATTATACATGGTATACTTTATATAATATAGTCTATAATATTATTAATAATATTGATACTAATTTTAAATGATATAATATTTAAATTAATCTAATTATCAATCATTTTATATACGGAAATCAAAAAAACCAAACAAACCGTCAAAAAACTGAATCTAAAAAACCCATGTATTAGTAGAGTTGAGATGTTAACCTGCTGCACAATCTAAGCATTTCACAGTAGGCGAGGAAGTGGTAGTCGATATCTCACTGATTGGCTTATACTCGTTTTGTTTCGCATCTTCGATGTAGCCTAAAGTATGGTGGGTGTTATTACAACATTAGTATATACAAGATATAGTGATAAGGTGTATTCTAAGGTACTATTACATTTAATATATTATTAACATTATAATTGTTTACGTCGATTCAGGGGTTACATTTAAATTCTAACAAAAATAAGTAAATAACTTCATAGATTATTAGGCATTATATTAGTCACTTATTTCATAATAATATATACCTATCTAGTAGATAGTATCTACCACAAATATATAACCATTAATACATATGGAATTATAGTGTATGTGATCTATATTAGTTATAATTAAAATAATGAGAATATATATATATATATATATATTTGATATTAATATATAACTTCAGATTGTAATCTCTATTTCTATTCTCATTAACATAATACTTACACACATATATATAAATATATATATATATATATATATATACAGTGCGCTTTCGATGTACCGGCAATCGCGTTATACCGGCACAAAAGTCGAATTGTAATCGATGTACCGGCATATATGTACATATTTCCCACAATTTCTCACTATGATTCATACATAATTGCGAGTAATTGTTGATATTATATTTCAATGCACTCGCATAGTGTATACACATGAATCATGAGCTCATGTACTAGTACATGTACTAGTACTCCTAGCCTAGGAGTCCTATTTATAAGTCCCCTATAGGACGTATAAGTGCATGTGTATTATTATGCATGTGTTTTATTATGAAATAAAATGCTATTTGGTAATCCACCACCAACATCAGAGAAAGCAAGATAAGGGTTTGATTCACAAACAGCATACTTTGAATGTTACTCCAAAGATTCAAATGATATACATTTATTAAATTTATTATCTAAATGTTTGGATATATTATGTAATAATAATAAAGCAAAAAATAATTCAAAGTAGTTTATTTTATTTTATTTTGCTTTCGTTTCATAACATTATAATAATATTTTATACCAATTTATACCTATTTTATACAATTATTATAATAAACATAATATTTAATATTCTTCTTCATATATTCTGCTAGATCGAGAGTGCACTGTATATATATATATATATATAAATATATGTGTGTGTATGTAATTATTATGTTAATGAGTATAAAAATAGAGATTACCATCTGAAGTTATCTTTTTATAAATTGTATAGACAACATGAATCTAACACCTATATGATGTATTGAACCAGACCATTATATCGATGCAGTGCTATGATCAATTTACCTAGCAGTGGCACATGTAAGATAAGCACATGTATACTTGTACATGATAGGTATACACATGATGTACTTAGCCCATCGTAGGTTACTGTAATGGTCAGATGTCTCCACTCTATATTAGGTAGTGGTCACTATTGTGTAGATTAAACACAACAAATATGCTTCTACTATAGATGATCTTACTATGGATACTCTTACTATATTAACATGAAGGCTATACATGATAATATTGAACGAAAAATCTTTGATATGAAACTTCTAAATTGCTTTATTTCCATTGTAAAGGCGAACATATTACCAGATCACACAGGACAATATTCCTCGGAATCCACTCTTATATCAACCTACGCATGTGATCAACACTACCTATTACATTATCCACAACTTAACCAGTATAGTAGTAGCGTTATTATAAACAACACACTTCAACTACATCAACACGCATGCAATCTTACCATATATTCTATGCCATGTATTATATTTCATATATGACTACATTGTTATTGTTATTGTTATTTTTATTTGGTGGAGTCCTTTCATCCCATCCAGGAACTTAGATGAAGTTTTCACTTATAACCATATATGACTCTAATGTCATATACATGTGTGTGTATATATATATATATATATATATATATATATATATATATATATATATATATATATATATATATATATATATATATATATATATATATATATATATATATATATATATATATATGTAGTGTAACTAGTCTTAGTTCTATACTTAGAACAATGAGAATATAAGTTAATTTATGAGAAACCATTGATAGGGAAACATATTATTTCGTATAATTGTATGTACAGTTACAGCAATACCAGCTAGACCATGGGTAATGGGCCATAGTGAATACATACTTACTCATGGTATACTATATATTAGACTATAGTCTATTCTTGTAGTAGTAGTATTATACATATATGAATTGTAATATGTCTGCTAACTATTGGCAAACTATTTATTACATGTGATAAAGCGGAGTAACGGCTGGTAATATACAAACAGTAGCGCTAGTATAATACATATTATATATACTTACGCGCATTGGCTTTCGGCTTGCTATCTTACTGGGTGGACATATAAATTATGGGTAAATATGTTTACCATCCTCGTATTATATTGCTCTACCATATGATCATTTAATTATGCAATATGATAAACATATTATTATGATATATATATAATTTATATTATTGCCAATAAATTATTATAATAAAGCCTAAATAAAATATATTCTTAGAAATTTATTATAAATATATATATATATATGTATATTAAATATATTTCATTTATATAGTAATATAATTAAGATTAAAGCTTATATAGATATGTATTGAATAGCAGTTTTGTTATATCCATGTTATATGTATTATATTTTATTATTTATATAGTTTAAATAATATATACATACATACGTATTTCTGTGTATAATATATTAAATGAACAATATAAATATATATACATATGTATGAATATGTGTACCTATATGTTGTTAATAAGTATATATTTGTATAAGCATTATATTCATTTATAAGTTACAGTATTTTAACAATTGAATATTTACATCCGGGAGTTATATTAATATTTGAATATTTAGCGACGCTCAAGTGTAAATCAACTTTTAATCCTAATAAACCCTTCCAAATAAACCCCTCCTAATAAACCCCTCCAAATAAACCCATCTGAATAAATATTAAAACTTAAACATTTAAACACATAATTATGATGCTAATATATGTAGTTATTTTTATAATAATCACAAAGATTTTGCGAAGCAAAGATATAACACTCCCTATGCATGCAACGTAATTTAGTTATAGCCCCAACCGCTGCTAGCAGTAGTATCGAAATCACTGAAATAGATTTAGGTTCGGCTCTGTTTGCATACAACAATGTTTTCATTGCTCTATTAAATTACATGCAATCTAAATTAGCTTTTACTCACTAAATATATACTTATAGCATTTAAAACATACATATCATATTTGTTTGTTATATATTAGTAATGAACACTTAGTTTTCATCATATAAATATTAATTTAAAGCATATTATTTAACATTTTAAAAGTGTATAGTTAAATACGAATTTACATTATAAACAACGCATAGTTCCAAAAAGTAACCCGCTATAGGTGGCACCAGGGTATTTTGTATACAAATTCGAATTACACGATTTCGCGTAAGTGTTATATCTTTCCTTTGGAAAATCTTTGATAATCATATATCAACACAAGTGTTAATTAATTAATAAAAAATAACTATTAATTAATAAACTATTCTAGTAAAAAAAATCTAAAAATCATAATTTATTAGAAGCAAAAAACTTATCAACCCTGAAAATAATATATTGCAATAATATACATAATGGTAGTGGCTACTAATGGTCACTAGTAAACACTAGTAATGATAGCCCTTGTGAGTATTCATAGTGTACACATCTAATAGGGTTTACACTATGGCTCGGAACACGAAGTATTTCACATGCACAGATTGGCTTGCGTGTATTTATTTTTGAGTGGAATATTTTCATTTACGATGCACTTTTCAAGTATGTGTTTAGGTTTGTGTCATACCATATTTTTATAATAGCATAGAATTCCCTGTTAACGGTATTAACATTATTCTTCACATATACTTCATCACATATTTAGCTGCGTGACATCGTTTTGTGCGTATAAATTGAAATACGCACGTACTGACCATATTTCATATAATTCTGCGCAAGAAAATACGCCCGAAACCCAATCTAAATATATGAATATTAAATATGGAGTGATTGTATGTAACTGGCTATAACACGAGTTGTAGAATTGGCATTCTGTTTGTGCTATATGAAGATGTATTTATGACCAAGTTTGTTTGTTAATTAATAAAGTTATATAATTCAGTTCTAACATAAACAACAACAATTATTTATCAATTAATGTGTGTATTAATTATTTATATAGAATTGTAATTATAATAATATTATATTTTAATTTTACTAATAAAATTAACATTTTTAATACTTAAATAACATAATTAAATTTGTATATTATAATATAATCCATAACAAAATGATAGTTTTAAATTAAATATCATTCTTAATATAATTCATAGTAATTAAAATATATTACGACTATTTCTAAATGATTTTTACACTCTAAAAAATCTATACAATTTAATATTATTAAATTCTACATATACAGAATATTATACATATATATATATATATATATATCAAATTATTAATTTGAATATAATGACATTTTAACTGAATATATATTTTATGGGGAAATAAAGAAAATTATATTTAATTAATTTAAAATATATAATTATAATTAATTATATAAAATGTACTTTCAGAATATCTATAATGTAATATTGAATATGAATAACGTGTCCAACCTGATAAATATGAACTTGAGAACGCAATTAGCACAATCACGAGCTTTTCTAATAACTTGACCATGTCATGTTTTGCATATCTGATCGCAGTTAATCTATAGAAACGTGAAGGCATTTAAGTTCATAGTAATGGCTGATGTAATACAAATGTTCTAAATATACTATGGTTATATTGTGTGTACATCAGTAATATATTACTTAATTAAACATCAATAAGAAAGAATTAAACATCTAAGAATGACATTTTTGAATAATTTATTTATTTATTAATTTTATATTATCTATTAACTTACCAATTATTCAATTAATACTATATATATATATATATATATATATATATATATATATATATAAATATATATATATATATATATATATGTATATAAATATATCACCATTATATAATTGATTTTTTATATTTGTTTAAAATTATTCATATTTACCAACATCCTATGCTAATATAATTAAAATATAAATATATTCATATCACATTACATTTATATTATAATTAGCAAACATATAAAAAGTATATTATAAAATTGAAATATGTAAATATCTACACCACACAAACACAAAAACCACACAATATATATATATATATATATATATATACACACACAAATGTACATTAATTTTTAATGTCAGTGCTTGATTAGAACGAAAATAACAATACATACATTCTATAGATTAATAATGAAGATAATCCTTATTACATAATCCCGATTACATAATGATTTTCACTAAGAAAGTACACTACACATACACACACTAATACAGTCTGAGAACAGATTATGTTAGATGAATAATGAATAATAAGCGCATCTATCTATAAATCTATAAAACATATCCACATAGATATATAAATAAGGTTATTATTAAAATAACAACACGTTCACACTTCAACAATGTTGGTAACTCCGGAACTAATTGAAGTTATGTTGTATCTATTATGTTGTTATATTATTCAACATTTATTTAATCTACAGGTCTGTGGAATGAATAACTTACACACCGTGAAGAGAATTCAAGCCTAAGTAATAAACGGGGCATCAGTGAAGTCAACATTCATCTCAATATAATAATCAATTTATTGTGAATTTTATAGTTATAACTGATTCATAATATATATTGTATATAGGTAAAAGGTATAGTACCTATTATAGTACATGTAATTAGTGAGAAGCTAAAAGGGTGTTTTGTGGGTTAATAGTCAATCAATAGTAAATGAACTATATCCTACGTCGTTATATAATACGTATACAATATATTATAGATAATTAATTATAAAATAAGCATATTAATAGTAATTTATTAATTATTATTTATAGCAGATTATATAGGTTTAGGTTTATTGAATGAATACAATTTTCAATTTTTTTCATAATAATAAATATGTTTTTTATTAAACGAGATATAATATTAATGTTTTCTAAAATAGTTGTGAGTACTTTTAAAACCCCCAGAGCTGCCTTAGTGCCCAACTGTAATATCTCAAAAAAACTCATTTAAAGATTGGACTACAAAGTAGATTTAGATGAATACTTTTTTTTGAATATTTACAGTAGCCCAAGCTTTATTAATATGGTATTTAACTAAAGCATTGAATGTAACCATTTACAGATGATAGCACATATCAACGATAACACATCTGATAGAACATATAACATAGGGTATTACGGGTGTCAGTGGACAAACTCTTGGGTCAAGTTTGTACCCCCAAGGCACAGGGATTGAGGACCCCTTTCCCTAAAGTTTATACGGTGATTAAGTTGTTTATTTTTTTTATTTTGTTGTATCATTTGTTAATTTTATATCTTAACCATATGTAACATGGCATTTATAAATCATTATATATATTCGTTTATATTCGTTATTTGTTATTTGTTTTTTATTATTATTATTGTTTTATGTCATTTTGTTTGTTTTAAACAATAAACTATATCTATCTATCTATCTATCTATACGAATCAATATTCTATCATAACATGATGATATTAGATTAGAATATCGCCGACTAGCGTGTTTATATAAATTTGAATAATATAACTGATGGTAATTAGCGATATATACCTTAATTACTAGACGAATAAAGTATCTCGAAATATTTGATCTTGAGGTGTAATTCATCGTAATTACAGTAGGCGAGAGAAAACATTACAATATTATAATACTAATTATAGCAAGGGAAGGAGGTCTTATTACGTATGTTTTGATTCTTTTATATTACGCTTTATTATTTTTATCTATGCACATCGAAAACTTCCGCCATCTAAAATACCCGGTAATCATACAATTACGTATATTTACGAATATCTAACTTATATTAATGAAAATGTACATTATACATTTTAAGCAGAGTATATATATATATATATATATATATATATATATATATATATATATATATATATATAAATGGTGTTTTTATGCCCAACTTATAATCTTTATAAATACATATTTAGAATTTGTGAACTAGTTGGGAACTGTATTCTTAATATATTCTTAAAATAGTGAATTGAACGGAGTTCGGTGAGTACTAGAATCAATATATATATATATATATATATATATATATATATATATATTTAACTGCCTGGGTGGCTCTGTTGGCTAAGTAGTCAGACACACAAGCAGTATGACACGGGTTCAAGCCCTGTAAATAGGTTAATAAAATAAGTCGTAAAATAATATTTAGAAGTGATCTTATTTAATTGTGTATAAAATTGATACATCATATAAATAAATGATCGGATCTCGTTAAAACCATGGATTCCTTAATATGAGAACAGCTTCGAAAAGACATTAGAGCGATATGATTATAAGTTATTATATGATTATGATCAAATTTCCTGGATGCGATGAGAGGAATCCACCAAAATAACAATAACAATAACAATATATATATACTCTGATTACTAGGTAAAGTTAATTATCAAATATATATCAGTTTGATACACATACATATATGTATATATATACATAATTAAATGATTGCCGAATGTTTCTGATGTCATAACTTTTAAAATATTGTGTTAAGGTCGTGGTATATATATTTCGTATACTTGTATTTCTCAATTAATAATAATGATAATGAACAATTTCTTCATTATCTGTTAAATTAAACAATTGATTGATATATATTCTGTATTAATTCTGTATTTAATAATCTGGTATTTAATCATCATAAATATATATATATAAGGTTGTGGTACATATTCTAATTTTATACTCATAATGTACTTTAGGTTTAGTGTGCTTTCAATATAATTGTGTCTAAATAGAATATATTATAATATCAGATTATTAAATATGCATTGTATTATTTAGAATGTCAATATAAATAATATAGAAACACCTTTCAATTCAAACCGAATTCATAAATATTTTTTTAATTTGAATAATAAATTTATAAAGAACACAACTTAAAAAATTAATTCATTTTTATCTAACAAATAAATAAATATCCTTTTTAATTTGCCAATCATTAAGTAATTTATATTTTTAATAAATATGTAACGAATAAGGATATTTTTCAATACTTAATACCATTAATCGGACACAACATGGCGTGTAGCTAAGTTAGATCGTAGGCTACACGCATTGTTTACTTGTACTATCGGTAAGATACTGTCTAACCGATAGTATAAGTAAACAATACGTGTAGTCTACACGGTGTAGGGCGTATATAATATTATTATAATATTATAATTATATTAATAATATATTTTATTATATTATATAATCATACGGTATTTATGAATATAGTGATATGTATGTATATATATAAAATACGACTTAAATACTATATAACGTACAAATGATTACTTGAAACAATTAACTTATTAGGGGTCGATGTCAGTATTTAGCTATTTGAGTACATACATCGACACCATGATCGTATGATACAAATATTATTAAAGCAGATATACTATATAATTATTATAATAATAGTCTATATCTGCTACGTGAATTACGAAGCAGGAGGCCGATTATTGTTATTATAATGTCAGAGTTCAATATTTATTTTGGGGTTGTGTGTGTTTAGTTTCATTTTGCTGTTTTTTTAGCTACATTATAACCCTAAGTGAGCCTATGAAATATTGTGTTACTATAAAATATCTTATAATGCGTATAATGTGCAGTAGTGCATATATAAGTACCGCCCACCTTATAATCTGGCATTATTATAATAATAATCGGCGGCCTGCTTCGAGATAATTCATCTGCTATATAATATAGAGATGAGGTCGTGTACTTTATAATAAGAGTATTATAATAATATGATATTTATATGTAAATCAATAATATGCTAAAATAGTAAACGTGCATTTGTTATGTAATAAATATAAAATCAAATAATTAAGATATTGTATTAATATTAACAAATATTTTTGGAAAAAATAATTATTATAATTATATATATACATTTTATTTACCTTATATATTATTTAATTATCCTGATGAGACAGTTATAATAATATGTATTTTATTATATTGTTGATATAGACGAATAATAATATATTAATATTATAAATGAAAATTTAAGGATAATATTTTCGATATTAAAATATATGTATAATTAAATAACAATTTGAAAAGCTATATAAATAGCTTATTTATTTATGATTAGTGGATATTAATATTATACAGAGTATATAAGAATTAAATTATATTTATATATTTTTAATATATTTTATAAGTATATATGTGCATTTCACATAAGTTAACATTATATCTATAGTAATAAGAGTCTGGTTTTATTGTTAAGACCTCCTATAACCACAGAGGTTATAGGATGTCTAACAATAATGTGGTATATAAATATATCCGATAAATACTTAATAATTAATGTTTGGATCGGTAAAGTGTATCTGAGTTTTCTTTAATTAATCTATATCACGTGATAGTTACAATGTAAATAATATTTTAAATAATTATTTATTTAGTATACTTTAGTGTATATTATCATCATATGTAGTTTGTAAATTGACCATCTAAAATATATAATAGAATGTTTAATAATTGTTTTACAAATTTATTTAGAAGAAATACAACAGATAAAATAGATAAATTAGATACCTATAACATAGAAAATATAAATCCAGTTAACAGGTAAATGTAATTTCAAATTAAATTTAGGACCCTTTTATTATATTCCATATAATATGGTCAAGCTGTTTATAATAATTACTAATTCATTTTATATTTAAGCTATTCAATACATAATTATATTGGTTTATGTTATTTAAATATAATTATATTAAAAACCGCTACGGTAAGTTTAGCTGCTAAATATTTAAACATATGAGACTCATGGTTAGGCGTGGAATGTTACAATCATATGATTACTAGTAATCAGCTGCATCAGCTGTTGCAATCATATGATTATCATGATATGACATAATGATACAATATTGTATAGTAATGTGATCATAGACATATAATTAGGTAGACTGATATTTGTATAAATCTGCAATGTATTTTTTTTCATCATTTGAATAATCTGTATACAATGAGAATTCATGGCATTAAATATATCGATTCAAATATTATTCAATGATTATCATTATGATAATTGACAAATTATAAAGAATATCACTGAATTATATTTGAATAATTATATTTAATTCAATGATATTCTTTATAATATGTTAATTGAATATGCAATATATGTAAATATCAGTTGTAAATATCTAATATACATTAATTGGAATTTTTCATATATTAAATTATTTATATATTAATCTAAAATTGTGTAATTTCTATTTTATATAATTTAATCTAATAATTTAGTAAATATATAGTATATTATTTTTAAATATTTAAAAATAAATATTATTTAACACCACTTTTTACTAGTTTACAATTATTTAATAATTTTATATGATAGGTATACGTAATAAACTTATATACTTATATACTTATATAATCTACATATATATTAAAGCGCTTAAATTTTTGTTTTCGTAGTCGTCGTCGTCACTTGACATTTTTTTGCGAGCGAGCGCAGCGATCCATCGCGACGAATTTTCGAAATTTTTCGACAAAAATAATATATAGGTAATCTATAGATAATAAAACCTCAATAATATTTGTATATAATTACCATATAATTAGCGAGTAATGAGTATATATTATACGGTTATAATTATATATATTTTATATATTTATGTATTTGTTTATTTTATTTATTGATCGAGGATATATTTAAAAAAATTAAATTTTTTAAATTCGCTATGGCGAGGATAGGTAGCGAGTCTATATCGCATATACGGACGTTATAAAATACGTTATATACGCATTTTTTTCGCCCGATACTAATATTACCCGAACCCTAATAATACTAGATTTCGTTAAATTTAAATTTCGAGTTTATAAAAAAAAATGTCCTATCTCCGCCGTTAAAAAAAAAATTACGAAATATGTTCGTTAACGTAAACATTCTACGGGCGATCTTATAGCGCACCAGTATACGGACGACATAAAATACGTTATATACGCATTTTTATCGCCCGATACAAATATTACCCGAAACCTAATAATACTAGATTTCGTTAAATTTAAATTTCGAGTTTATAAAAAAAAATGTCCTATCTCCGCCGTGTAAAAATTTAAATTTACAATATTCGTTTCGCGTAAAAAAATCGATAATATATAGATATAATTATAAAAATAACATTTATGACGTGTATTAATATATATCGTACGTACTAGATTTCAGTTATTCGGTTTAACGAGTTTATAATAATTATTTCCTATCTCCGCCACGTAAAAATAAATTCTTAAAATTATTAGGTGATGTAAAAAATCAAAATCCACAATAATGATTCGAGTTCAATAATTTTAAATGTATTACATATATATTTAAAATATAATATAGTGGTATAAATTGTGATATCTAATATTTAATATTCTTCGAGCTACAGCCGAAATAGTGAAAAATACGTGATTTTGTAGTTGTAAATTTGACCGACTTCCGGTAACGCGTTCGCTTCAATTATGATTTCAACGGATGCGGAGTACGAAAGTTCCTATAATAAATTGAGAAAAACCATTAATATATGAATAATTGGGTGTCCAGCTCGGTTTCAATTTTTCACTAAATTTCATCATACAAATTTAGTGAAAAATTGAAACCGAGCTGGACACCCAATTATTCATATATTAATGGTTTTTCTCAATTTATTATAGGAACTTTCGTACTCCGCATCCGTTGAAATCATAATTGAAGCGAACGCGTTACCGGAAGTCGGTCAAATTTACAACTACAAAATCACGTATTTTTCACTATTTCGGCTGTATGGTCAATAAAACAATATGAAATTTATAAAACAAAAAAATTCTAATTTCTATTCTATAATGTTAACGGTAATGAGTAGATATAAATTTAGCCATCCGATATGCATTTACTATGATTATTTGCCACATAAATGGCTTTACATTTTCTATCTCCACCATGTAAAAAATTTGAATTTATAATATTTTTATCATGTAAAATATAGATAATCTATAATAATCATTGGATTTCCATATTTTTAACTTTATAATTTATAGTATAATTAATATAATTTCATAATTTTTTACTTAATTTAATAATAATATAATATCTAGATACTAAAATAATTTAAATATTTTCGAAAAGTATAGTAGTGTAAATATTATTAACTAATACATTTAATTATATTATAATTTTATAAATTCATAACACAAATTATAAATTTATAAATATTTTTATTCTATTAACTTATTATTTAATATTATTATATAGTTTTTTTGTACTTATTTTAATATTATTATACTATCTATATAATAAAATACTATAAATATATACGAATAATTCATTAACGTAACTATTATTTACAAATATATATAATTATATTTATATTTTTATAATTTTTTAACATGTACAAAATTAAAATCTATATTAATAATTCGATTTTAATAATTTTAACTGTATCGAATAAATTATAAAAGGTAACTTGGGCACTTGGGTTTGGGTTGGGTTTGGGTTTGGGTTTGGGTTGGGTTTGGGTTTGTGTTTGGGTTTAGGTGGGTTGGGTTGGGTTTAGGTTGGGTTAAGTTTTAATTTTGGTAGGTTTTTTTTAGCTGCATTACTTCCCGAGTGAACCTATACAAGTATATTTGATGGTTTGGGTTGGGTTTGGGTTTGGGTTGGGTTTGGGTTGGATTTGGGTTGGGTTTGGGTTTGTGTTTGGGTTTAGGTGGGTTGGGTTGGGTTTAGGTTGGGTTAAGTTTTAATTTTTGGAGGTTTTTTTAGATGCATTACTTCCTGAGTGAACCTATAAAAGTATATTGTCAAGGTTGTGGTTAAGTTGGGTTAATTTTTAATTGTTAGTGATTTTTTGGTCACTATTATAGTGTCTATAATATATAAATATTGATGTAAATATATATATATATATATATATATATATATATATATATATATATATATATAACTACTTAGCTAGGTGACTGGGTACTTGGGTTGGGTTGGGTTTGGGGTTGGGTTTTGGTTAGGTTGGGTTGGGTTTGGGTTTGGGTTAGGTTTGGTTGGGTTTGGGTTTGGGTTTGGTTGGGTTTGGGTTGGGTTAAGTTTTAATTTTGGTAGGTTTTTTTAGCTGCATTACTTCCCCAGTGAACCTATAAAAGTATATTTTCAAGGTTGTGGTTAGGTTGGGTTAAGTTTTAATTTGTGGTGGTTTTTTTTAGCTGCATTACTTCCCGGGTTTGGGTTTGGGTTGGGATTGGCTTGGGTTTGGGTTTGGGTTGGGTTTGGGTTTTGGTTTTGGTTTGGGTTTGGTTGGGTTTGGGTTGGGTTTGGGTTGGGTTTGGGTTTAATTTTGGTAGGTTTTTTTTAGCTGCATTACTTCCCGAGTGAACCTATAAAAGTAGATTTTCACGGTTGTGGTTAGGTTGGGTTTAGTTTTAATTTTTGGTGGTTTTTTTTAGCTGCATTACTTCCCGAGTTTACTTCCCGGGTTTGGGTTTTGGTTTGGATTTGGGTTGGGTTTGGGTTGGGTTTGGGTTGGGTTTGGGTTTGGGTTTGGGTTGGGTTTGGGTTTTTGGTTTGGGTTTGGGTTTGGGTTTGGGTTTAGGTGGGTTTGGTTGGGTTTGGGTTGGGTTAGGTTTTAATTTTGGTAGATTTTTTTTTAGCTGCATTACTTCCCGAGTTAACCTATAAAAGTAGATTTTCACGGTTGTAGTTAGGTTGTGTTAAGTTTTAATTTTTGGTGGTTTTTTTTAGCTGCATTACTTCCCGAGTGAACCTATAAATGTATATTTACACTGTTGTGGTTAGGTTGGGTTAAGTTTTAATTTTTGGTGGTTTTTTTAGCTGCATTACTTCCCGAGTGAACCTATAAAAGTATATTTTCAATGTTGTGATTAGGTTGGGTTAAGTTTTAATTTTTGGAGGTTTTAATAAATTAATATTTATTAACATTTATTAAGCTTACTTTTATTTATATTAAATTAATATTTAGTAATAAAGGTTAGTTCTTTTGTAATAAAGTACCTACTTTTTAGTAATAAAGATGTTACTTTTAGTAATAATAAAGTAGTTACATTTTATAAATAAAGTAGTTACTTTTTAGTAATATAGTAGTTACTTTTTAGTAATAAGTAGTTACTTTTTAGTAATAAATTAGTTACTTTTTAGTAATAAAGTACCTACATTTTAGTAATAAAGATGTTAATTTTAGTAATAATAAAGTAGTTACATTTTATAAATAAAGTAGTTACTTTTTATTATTAATAAAGTAGTTACATTTTAGTAATAAAGTAGTTACTTTTTAATGATAAATTAGTTACTTTTTTGTAATAAAGTAGTTACTTTTAGTAATAAAGTAGTTACTTTTTAGTAATAAATAGGTTATTTTGGTAATAATAAAGTAGTTACATTTTAGTAATAAAGTAGTTACTTTTTACTAATAAAGTAGTTACTTTTTAGTAATAAATTTGTAGTTACTTTTTAGTAATACAGTTTAGTTCTTTTACTAATAAAGTTTAGTAGTTACTTTTTAGTAATAAACTTTAGTAGTTACTTTTTAGTAATAAAGTAACGGTAATGTTGCTTTAGTAAAAAAGTTGTCCTACAAGGAGCGTTAGCCCTTGATCCGGGAAAAAAGTAACCTATTATAATTGTAATAATTTGGCTTATTTTAATAGATATAGCATACTTATTAAAGCTATTGCGAGTCATTATAGGTCTAGTAATGTAGGTCAAATTGACTTATAAATATATATATATATATATATATATATATATTGACTATATATAATATATTACTCAGTTAACTTGAATTAACATAGAATAGTTTTTGTAATATTGAATACATGCATGTACAATGTAATACATTGAATGTATATATTATAACCTTGTAACCTTGGTCCCTTATCGTTGGTAATCATTGGGGCGCGTCTTCTTCATAACAAATATTTTCCATTATTTCCTGTTATGGACAATAAGTCGGGTTTCTCCCAAACTTTTGTCCGTCCATTCTTTGATGTTGTTGATCCACATCTTTTTAGGTCGACCACAACGTCTCCGTCCTTCTTCATGTCCTTGTAGGATTAGTTTGGCAAGTCCTTCTGACTGTGTCACATGACCATACCATGTTAATTTTCATCATTTAACGATTGTTAGTAAGTCTGTATAGCGCCCAGCTTGCGATATTCTGGCTCTGATTTCGTCATTCGTTATTCTGTCCTTATATGTAATACCAAGTAATTTGCGGAAGTTTTTTGTTTAAAATGTTCTTATTCTAGGTTCTAGTTCAGCAGTTAGTGACCATGTTTCACATGCATATAGAAAAATTGACGTCACTAAAGAGTTATATCCCAGTCAAATGTGTCATTCCGTATTACTTTCAGGTTGCTGCATACTTGATTTGCCTGTGCTGCTCTAGCTAGTATTTCTTTCTGGAACCTTGTTCATCAATTATTGATCCTAGATTTTTGAAGTGGTTAACTGTCTCAATATGTTCGTTCTGGATTATGATATTTGGGTTGCAGGTATTATCATTTAACATCAATTTGGTTTTAATTGGATTTATTTCCATACCAAATTTACTTGCTGCCTTCTGATATTTTATTTGCTAGAGATATAATTTCATCTTACGAACCAGCAAGACCGTCAATATCATCAGCAAACCTTAGGTTAGTAATTAGTCTTCCGTTCATTTTAATTGTTCCATTACGGCAGCAAAGTGCGTTTTGCATTATATCTTCTAAAAAGAGATTAAACAGAGTTGGTGAGAGTAGACATTCTTGTCTAACACCAGTTTTTGTTGGAAATTCTTCACCAATTACTCCTTTTCTCAGTATTACACTACTCGCTTTATCGTATAGATTTTTGATAATATCAATTAGCTTTCTGTCAATATTAAATTTGTGCATTGAAGACCAAAGTCCCTTTTGCCAAACTCTGTCAAATGCTTTTCGGAAGTCGATGAATAGATTATGTTTTTCGCAAATGAACCATAAATTTAAAATTTTCTCTATCGTGCTACGGTTCTTCCTAAATCCAGCTTGTTTTTCAGATAATATTTGCTCTAATTGTGTATCTAGACGATTTTTAAATATTTTTAGCATACTTTTACTAGCGTGATTGATTAGACTAATAGTGAGATAATTAGTGCATTGTGTTAGATTATCTTTTTTCGGGATTGTTACTATTATTGATTTCGTCCATATTTCTGGCCATTTACTTGTTTCCCAAATATTTGAACATATTCTGTGCATTAAATCAATAATTGAATCGCCACCGTTTACTATTAGTTCCGATGGAATATTGTCTAGACCAGCCGCTTTGCCTTTCTTTAATTACTTTATAGCTGCAACAACTTATTCTCTTAGAATACCGTTTCCGATGTTGACTATATTTTCTTCTTCTTCACATTGTTGGTGGTTATTTATCATATTTTTGTCTCCATACGATTCAAAGTTATATATGTTCAGTACAATATTCAGTCCATCTTTTTAATATGGTACCTTCTTCAGTCAGTAATTTTCCGTCTTTATTTTGAATTGTGTTATGACTTTCCTGTTTTTTCTTTGTGAGTGCCTTTACAATAGCTTATGCTTTTTTGGAGTTAGTACTTACAAGTGAACTATCAATACTTTCACATTGTTCGTTTATCCATGTTTGCTTCGCTTCCCTCATAACGTTTTTTATATTTTTGTTGAGTAGATTGTATTCCCTTCTACTTTCATTTTTTTGAGGTTTTAGTTTTCGGCATTCATCACATAGTTCAAGTATGTCATCTGTTATCCAAGGTTTATTCTTTTTTCTACTGAATCCCAATTTTTCCGTTGCTGCTTGGTATATTATTCGATTTAGGGCTGTTATCGTGCTCTCTATATTTTCATTTTCATTATTTGTTAGTTCTTCATCTAATTTTTCCTCAATATATTCTATATAATCAACCTGAGTGAATTTATTTTTTAGTCTATCCATGTTGTAGTTAATTCTGGTACTCTTTAGTTTTCGTTGAGATTTAAGTTTTTGATTAAAAGACATCATTACAAGATCGTGATCACTGCTTATACAAAATCTAACCTAGCCCCATCTAATGTCAAATGTACCTTCAATGACTACACTAACTCCTTTGAACTTCGTCATTTGACCAACTCCAAGATAGACTGGAATAAGAACCCAATTTATATATCAAATGACACATACAATACATGGTCTACATCCTACAATGCATATAGATTAAATACCAATTCACTGAATTCATCAATCAGTAATTCTCAGTCATCACATCAATCTTCACAATGACATTCAACCACTCCTATTCCACCATTATCTCAAACCAATCACCAATCTCCACTTTCACCTCTATCTGCACAACCTATAACATCTAGTGAATCACAACTATCACCATCAAACCTACTATCCTCATCACATATACCGTCATATATATCTTCATCACCAACATTATTACCCTCAACTAAACGTTTATCTTCTTCTCCATTACTAAAGGTAGCAATACTTAACGCTTGTTCCATTAGAAATAAAGTAGATATTATTTTAAATATATTTCATGATACTAAGATAGATATTTTATGTATAACAGAAACTTGGCTTTCTATCAAGGATCTACCCATAATTGCATCCCTTAATACCCCAACTACTAACTTTATTCACCTACCACGCCCCGGCCCACACTATGGTGGCGGTGTCGGTGTGCTATATTCAAATGCCTTGAAACTAATACAGTCAAGTGACCTATCACTTGATAATTCAGAAGCCTTCTCATGTATCTTTCACCCTCCTAAATCACAACCACTTACAATTATAACAATTTATAGACCTCCTAATAATTCAATTCCTTACTTCATCGATGAAATTGACAACCTATTATCTATGATCTCCACCAACAGTATACTACTTGGTGATTTCTATATACCAATTTTACCAAACTCACATAATTCAAATAAATTTATTAATATCATAAATTGTCATAATTTCTTACAACATGTCAAGTCTTCCACACATTCATCTGGAAACATATTAGACCTAATTATATCTAACACATCTTCGAATATAATTTCTAATACTAATGTTCATAGTTTAATCACTGACCATCACCTTGTTAGCTGCTCCCTACATATCCCTAAACTAATCAGACCATCCAAGAAAGTTCACTACAGAAAATTAGATAATATAAATATTGCTAATTTTATAAATGACTTCAACATTTTGTACAACAATATAACAGATTCATCTCATATAGATAGCTTTGATAGTAACCTTAGTCTTGTCCTAGATAAACATGCCCCTATTATCACTAAAACTTATACAGCTCGACATAATACGTTATGGTTCAATAATTCGTTACACACAGCAAAACGCTCACTTAGAATTAAAGAAAGGAATTGGCGAAAATCCAAAAGCTCAAATGATTTAAATATTTTTAAACATTCACTTTCTAATTATAGAAAATTAATAAAAACTGCTAAAAATAAATATTACATAGATCAAATTAAATCAGCTAGAAAAGATACTAAGAAATTATTTAGAATATCGTCAACACTACTAGGAAAACTGACAAAACGAATACTGCCTGATAACACCCCTTTAACTAATGCGACTAACTTTGACTCTTACTTTTACATAAAAACATCATCAATCATAGATACTCTCCCTCGACCCTGCATCCCACCAATATCAAGCCCAATATACTCATTTTCCACTTTTTCATTACCAACCATTATCAATATCAATAATCTTTTATTAACAGTTACATCTACATGTAAACTAGACCCAATTATATTATGTTTATTACATTCTCTTTCATCCCTTCTTTCTCCATTCTACACAAAAATTATCGATCGCTCACTAACTACAGGTATCTTCCCATCCCACATGAAATATGCCCATGTAATTCCTATCCCTAAAAACCAGTCCATTGATAGGTCAACTCTTTCTAATTATCGTCCCATATCCAACCTTTCTTTCATATCTAACACAATTGAAAGAATAATTGTTAAACAACTTAGAACATACATCAATAATAATAACATACTGCATAAATTACAAAGTGCTTATACAACGGACAATAGCACTGAAACTTCACTACTCCATACTTTAAACAATATACAACTATTTCCAAAAAATACTCCCACCATACTGATTCTACTTGACTTGTCGTCGGCTTTCGATACCCAAGACCATAATATTCTAATTTGAAGATTAGAGAACATTGGTATTAAAGATTCTGTCCTTAGTTGGTTTACATCCTACCTAATTAACAGATCCTTTTCTATATGTATAGATAACGCCATAACAGAACCCCGCCATACAACTCATGGTGTACCCCAAGGTTCTGTTTTAGGTCCAATTCTCTTTAATATATATATTTCCCCTTTACTTTACTTACTTGACGAATACCCTAATACACACTTTCACTCATATGCGGATGACTTACAGCTATACTGTAATTTACTTGACCAAATAAATAACATAAATACTATAAATAAATGCATTAATGACATTTGTAAATGGCTTTCAAATAACTCCCTACTATTGAATAGCCTTAAAACAAAAGCTTTATTAATAAATACATCCCCAGGACATCATTCCATACCACCTATTATTATTAATAATCACATTATAGAATACTCTAACCAAGCTAAAAACCTCGGCCTCACACTTGACCAAAAGCTGTCTTATCTACCACATATAACTAATATATCGAAGTCCATTAATTACACCTTACATACGATCCGACTTATTAGACCTTCTATAACTACTGAACTTGCCAAACTACTAGTTACTTCCTTAATACTGCCCCCACTTTAAATTTACTCCCAGCACATACTATCAAAATGCTCACTAAATTACAATATAGAGCCATCAGAACCATTTTCAGGATAACAAAATACTCAAGACAACATATCACACCTTATATGAAATCCATTCACTGGCTACCCATCCCTTACCGCATACAATACAAATTACTCCTACTGACCCACCATGCCACCCATAATAATAAACCTGACTATCTTACTGAACTACTTACGAACTACAAGTCATCCCGACCACAACGAACAATACATAAATACAAACTAAATATACCAATAACTTTATCACTTAATAAAAAACAGGAATCTTCTTTTTCTATAATAGTACCTAAACTATGGAACTCCCTACCTCACTCAATTAGATCTATAGTTTCTGACCACACCTTTAAAGTCAAATTGAAAACACATCTATTTAATATAGCTTATAATAATTAATATACGATACACCGCCGAAAACTCATTACTGATGTTGATCACGGTGTCTAAACAAATTGGTTACAAGGTTATATCTGCTTTATTGTATACTCTAGTTTTAGCAACATTAATACCTGATCTAAAACGTCTCTTTATCAGGATATAATCAATCTGATTATGTATCTTACTATTTGGTGAATGCCATGTAGATATTCTCGATTGTTCATATTTCCCTAATGTATTTGCAACGAGTAAATCATTATAGCTGGCAAATTCTAAGAGTCTTAACCCTCTGTCATTAGTAGCGGTGTTACATACGGTTCCACAGTAATCACTCCAGTCATTGATTGAATCCTTCTCGATTTTTGCGTTCCAGTCCTCCTGAAAAATTAGCATATCTTTCTTTTTCATACTATCAATTGTACTTTGGAGTTGTGAGTAGAAATTTTCCATTTGTTCATCAGTGTAATCTAAAGTAGGTGAATATATCTGTATTATAAATATATTAAGAGGTTTAGCTGTTATTCTTATAGTGCAAATATCTTTCTTTTTCATACTATCAATTGTACTTTGGAGTTGTGAGTAGAAATTTTCCATTTGTTCATCAGTGTAATCTAAAGTAGGTGAATATATCTATATTATAAATATATTAAGAGGTTTAGCTGTTATTCTTATAGTGCAAATTCTACTTGAAATAGGAGTGAATTCAATTACAGTTTCTTTGATACTTTTGTGTATCATAAATCCAACACCGTTTCTGTGGTATTTGGTTTCACCACTATAGAAGAATTTATGACTTTCATCAGTTATATGATTACCATGAATATCTGAATATATGAAATCCATCTTATTTCGCAGAGTCCGAGTATTTCCATCTGTATCTTTTCATTTCATTTTCTAGTTATTGTATGCTACCTATTCCATGTTCCTATTACAGCGTTGTTACGTAGTCTTAGAATATTTTTGTTTTTATTTTCGTTTTTATCAGTAGTCCATTTATCACATTCGTCCTGATTGTTAACGATATGCGCGGTCCTTTTTAACCCGGGCGATAACAAAGCACATATTATACTTTAAATATATTAATATATTAATATTGATTAACATTTTAATATATATATATATGTAAAGTACTGATGCAAATGATGCCAAGATTTTTAATGCCGATGTGAGACTTTTGGTTATTGATGCCGAACCGAGACTTTCATTTTTGGAAGAAAAAAAAAACGAGCCAGAGCTGAGCTGAAACTCTAGCCAAATAAGCTCGAGCAGAGTTGAGACTTTAGATATTGAGACATAGACTGCATATATAATATTCTTTAGATTTGAGTATCTTTTACATCTAACTAATATAAAGTGAGAAATATATTTGCGAGGTATGATATATAAAGTGATCGGATAATCAAAATATTTAAAAAAATTAAATATGTAATATATTTATAATTTATACTTTAATTATTAAGTACTAATAATATATTTAATAAATTAATTATATTGAATCAAGCTTAATTATTGATACATATATGATGGTAAATAATGATATAATATCTTATTTTTCTTATAAACCATTCATAATTCATGTATTATAAATCATATAATTTTATATTTCAGTAACATTACTCAAATTAATCATTTTTAAAGATAAATATTATTAACATAATTATATAATATTATTAATATTTTATAATATTATTAACCTAACCTTTAATCTAAACATTATTAATAACTTGAATCGTTTCTTAGAACTAAAATACATGGAGAGGAGGCTGTCACCTGTTTGAAATTAACGAAAGAATCAAATCTACTTTCATCTGGAAATGATAAAGTTATTGTATTAAAATTATTATAAATGTATGTATAAATAGTCAATAAATAATAAAATGTAACTTATACAACGTTTATTTTTATATTTATAAATATATTTTATAGAAAAATATATATCAAAAATATTAACAATTTCGATAACTCATAATTCGTAATACTTTGAATTGAATGTTAACTATAATTTTATATGTATTCTAATTATATATATATCATACTAGTTTTAAATATTATTATTATACAAAATAATAATTAATAAACAACGAATATTTATTTATACATTCATAAATATATATTAGTATATATTAATATCATAAGATGAATACCGATTTATTAAAAAAAATACTATGATATTTTATAGTATAAAAACTGCCTGTGTGGCTCAGTGGCTAAGGCGTCAGACACTCAAGCAGTAGGACACGGGTATGACCCTCGTCCGGACCATTAATTAATTTTATAAAATAGGTCTTAAAATATTATTTAGAAGTGATCTTATATAATTATGTATAAATAAATGATCGGCTCTCGTTAAAACTATGGATGCCTTAACATGAGAGCGGCGTCGAATGGACATTATAGCCATATATGGTTATAAGTGAAAACTTCATCTAAGTTCCTGGATGGGATGAAAGGACCCAAACCCACCAAATAAAAAATAACAAAAAAATATATATTATAACAAAAGATTTGTGTAAGGAAAGATATAAAACCGTGAAATCGTGTAATTCTATTTTATACACAAAACATGTAGAGTGCCATCTATTTAGGTTGTATTTTCAGATAAACATTTGTAAATTGTAAAAAACAAATTTTAAATTATTTTATTTATGATGAAAATGAATTTAAATAGTTAAATATAACTATTTGTTTTGTATTGTCCGGGGCTCCTCACAGTTATTTATAACATGTACAAGTCTATGACTTCTTGAGGGGTCCATTTGTATCCGATATTATTATATGTGTGATTCAATAAATAAATATTATTATTATTATTATAAATATTAATATAGCAATATTATATATTGTTTATAAATGCTATAATATTCTATGAGGTAAGAACAATCTAATTTATATTGCATGTAATTTAATAGTAACATTGAAAACTTTTTGTATAACGACCACATAAAACATAAATCTATATCAGTGATTCTTATACTAATTCTAGCTGACGCAGGTGTTCATATTATTACGTTGAATATATATGGAATGTTATATCTTTGCTTCGTGAAATATTTTTTATAACAAATATATATAAAAATAACGAATACTAGTATATAAATTTATCTTTAACTTACATATATTATATACATATATATATATATATATATATATATATATGCATATAATATACGATTCATCTATATTTGTATAATATAATATAATCTAATAAGTATGATTTTCCCGAAAAGTCATATTACCCTTTCATTCATGTATCCACATTTATATCTACATAGCCTAATGCACAACTAATTATTCATCTAGTATTACTTATTCATCGACCTGAACGTCATAGATCAATACTAAGAGAATATCTATTTATGCTAATACTCGATGGACGAGTGTAAAACTCCATCTCTTAATTATAACTACTAAAGGTAAACGTTGAATATATTATAAATAAAAATGATACTAAGGCTATACATTACGTGTATCGATAGCTTTTAGGTATTGGTCCTACCATTATGGTTGCTGCTAATACATTGTGTATTACGTAGATATTGATACGCCCTAATAAAGATGGCCGTAAGCTCTAAAATCTCATCCCTAACCACTTTCTTAATTGAACTTGACCTCATATACACCATTCATAAGTATCCATTAGGGTCAGCTTAATACATTCATTATACAGCGTGAATGCACGTAGTACATTGTATGCAGGATCATAAAGAATCGCTGTTCTCCTATGTATCCGCTCGGGATAAAAATATCATACGAAATTATTATATGAAACGACTGTATGAAACGTCTTTTATACGAAACGTCAGGAATTCTTATACGAAACGTCTGATATTTTTATACATAACGCATTCTCCGCTCAAGTACGAGTAAGTTTATACCTAAAGATAAACAATTATATACATATATATATATGTATATAAATATAAACAAGTTGATTAGCACCAATATGCACACGCCACATCAGTAACCACAACATCGATACATTCGACCAGGTGATACACGAATACGACTACGGTAGACATCGAACGCTGAGGACCTTCACCGGTAATGTCAGCTCCGTTAATGCAGTTTAGTAGCTCCGGTAACCGGTAGCGATGTGTCATGGACATCGATATCTGGTTTTAATTCCCGCTCATGTTAAGGATGTAATTATTGACTGTTTCAAATATGAATGATTTGAATAGAAAATGTTATTTAAATTTATATAATTTCAATTACTTATTTATAACTATTTACTTTTAAAGGTTTTATGATATCACTAATTCTAAAAATATAATAATTAATATGTATATATTGTAAATAGATGTTGTGTATTTAGATTCTAGATCATAATTGCAAATATACAAATATACATCACTAGTAGCTAGGCGTTTCATTGGTTCGCTTTTCTCTCATATAGATATAGAGTTATAAGAGCAGCCATTTAATTTGAAGTCAATATACCGTACCTTCTATTCGTAACATACCTTCTATTATTAAGTTCTATATCGATATAAGAACATAATTTTCTAGCATTATTGCTGTAAAATACGATTATTAATTAATAATATAATATTTTTATAATATCGCTGATAAATATAACTTTTAAAATTATATATTGATTAATATGAAATAATAAAATCATAGATTTTTGGATATTCACAATTTTATAAAACAATACCTACAACACAAGATCACATGTATGAATGACATGATAATCAGTGGTAGTCGCGACGGAAACGTGAACATATGGCATAACGACCAGCCGATGCTTTCTCTTTCTACGCTTCATAATCTCTCAGTAACCGCCCTATCGATTAATCAAGGTTTCGATTCATTTATACTTATATTTTTTTTTCGATTTAAAAAATGTATTTTAAATTTAATTAATCACGCAAATAATGAATGAATGAATAATTGTATTTATTAATAATCATTGATTTTATGATAATAACGCATATATCGTTTATCATTTCTTGATATATTAATAGCTTCACTAAATAGCATAAACATAGTTCAACATTAACTCAGCATACCTAAAGCAAAATAAAGCATTACCGGATCTCTCCCTAAAGCAGATGACAGCTTGTGTTCGGGATCTCGCGATACCAGCTTAAGCATCACTGACCTGCGTACACTGCGGGCCACTAACACTAGAAGTCTGTCTCGTAATATCGTCACCGATCTGAAGTGGATAGATAATCAGACCGTAGTGCAAACAGCTGAAGATAAAGTCGTCAAGTTTCGCGCTATTTATAAGATATTCGCTTAATGCTATCGTTAATTAATCTATTGTTTAAATCTATAACTTGAATATTTGTATAACTCTACTTTGACAGATAGATAGATTGTATTTTTAAACTCTTATACACTATATATATTAATATTCTTGGAAGTATTATTAGCGATAGTATTGAAAAATAATAATAATAATAATTTAACTCGAATACCTAACTATATTAATAAGCTCATATCGCTTCTAATAATTATTCTTTAAACGATTACGATATTAACACACACGTATGCGCGTGTTTCATGTAATACGTGCATACCTACATCAACCTATATGGACCGCCGTTCACAGGATATGGGACACCCGGGAGATGGTGGTTTCGCTGGAGTTTGCTACCAAGCAGAACATTCAGACGTGCGTAGATGTCAAGGGCGTCTACGTTTTGACCGGAGAGAGGGGAACCTGTGGTCAAGGTGCGGTTATTAATGTTAGTAGTACGCTGAGAGATAGAGTGAGTCATACAGAATAGTTCATGCTGTCGATATAGCTGGTTTAACCATCCACTCATTTCATTTGCATTTAAATATTTTTTTATTGACTACATCTATTAATATTTTTTTAATTGTTATAAATTTATTTGAATACAGCTTAAAATTAATATTTTTAATTATATTACTATTCTATTTATTATATAGTTATAATTGACTTGTGAAATATAGAGATAGTTGAATTCTCTTATCTATTTATATGTTAATGCCTGCACATATGCCAATAGCTAAGGATCCTTTTATTATATTAAAACTATTAAACTGGTAAAAAATTACTATTTTGTAGACAAATATCTACATATTTTGTATACAGATTTGTTAATAAGAATTGATATAAGTGCATCTATAAATCGCATATTTAAATGATTTTTACGAATCTGTACATATGCTAATACTGCATAGATAATAATTACCCTATTTAATTATGTAAATGTATTCAAAAAGAGATGTAATAATTTCTAATATACTATAAGTTCTACAATACTATAAGTTCTAATATACTATAAGTTCTATTATAATTACACCTTTTTAATAATTAAATATTACTTGTATATCACGTTATATGATAACTCAATTTAAATCAATTGATATACCTAATATTTAACATTTAAATATATTTGATATTGCACATTTCTGATATAAAATGTTTACATTGTATATATTTAATCATAAATTTAGCATATATATTAATTGTTAAAATTCTATTTTAGATATTGGTCACTTTTAAGGGTCTACCCATAAAGATATATCTTTATTAAAATTACTATTACAGGAATATACATTTAAATAAATAGGCGAGATTGATTTCAATCTAGACATTTACTTATTAATCCTAGTTGGCTAATTATACAAATTGTTGTGGTATTATATATATCTATAAATTCTATAAAATTTATAAATGTTATTGTTTTTAATAAATATAAATGATATCGATGATAGTATGTTGAAAAAATATAATAATTTTTACATAATTACTGCCTGTGTCTTTAGTTGGCTTAAGTGTCAGACATACAGGTAGTAGAGCATGAGCCCCGTCCAGACTAACACATAGGTCTTACAATATATTTAGAAGTGATATTATATAATTGTGTATAAATAAATGATCGGCTCTCGTTAAAACCATGGGTGCCTTAACATTAGAGCGGATTCGAAGGGATATTAGAGCCATATGATTATACAAAACTGCATCTAAGTTCATGGATGGGAAAGGACTCCACAAAAATTAAATAACAATAAAAATAATGTATACAATAAGAATAATATCGATATAATAATTATTAAACAAAAAACTATAAAGCAGAATACACCTATTCTGATAAATAAGTGTATTTATATATATTCTATATACACTATAACAATAAGAATAATATATATATATATATATATATATATATATATATACACTGAGAATCTAAACATGTTTTGATACAAGGTATAGAATAATAATTATTCTGAGTAAAATGAATTTTAATATTACTATAATATAACTATATATTAAGTGCACTTATTAAGTACACGTCTATGAACGTCGCACTAGAAATATTGCAATTTTTTGTTTTTATGATTTACATTTTTTTTACAAATTGAGTTATATATCATTTATATATTGGAAATTTTCAAATCAAAATATGCTTTATAAGTAATCTAAAAGAAATTGTTGTTATAAATATGTAAAATTAAATCGATAATAATTATAAAATATTCAATAATCTTACAATTTATTAACTATATTATATAAAACATTATAACTGTAATATATATATTTATAATGTTTATATTTTTATATTATAAGGATAATTATATACATCTTTATTTATGCCATGTTTTATATATTATATTATGAAATAAATTGAATTAAAAAATAATATATATTATTAGAAATAATTCCTTTATTTTAAAATAAATTTTCTCAGATTAATTATATTCTCACAATCACTAGTATTCAATTGTATTATTGATAGAAAGTTTATGAGATAAACTATTTGTTATTTTGATATATAAAGAAGATATATAACTTTTTAGTTTGTAAGTTTGATTATAACATGGATATATCCATATATATGTAGTTATATAAATATAAACGAGTATATATATATATTTTGATACATTTTTAGAAAAAAATAATATAAAAACTAAAAGACACATTTCATATAATTTTAAATTATAAAATTATCTCCTTTGTTTTATAGGTATATATGTCTAGTTTATATAGGAAACAGTGTTTATCTATATTCAAAAAATTGTAGCATTGGATATATTTATAGTAGAACCAACGATTTTGCGAAGCAAAGATATAATTCTCCCTATGCATGCAATGTAATTTAGTAATACCCGATGCCGCTGATAGCAGTAGTATCGAATCACTGAAATATATTTAGGTTCGGCTCTGTTTTCATACAACAAAGTTTTCATTGCTCTATTAAATGACATGCAATATAAATTAGCTTTTACTCACCACATATATATTTATAGTATTTAAAACATACATATTATATTTGTTTGTATTATATTAGTAATGAACACTTAGTTTTCATCATATAAATACTAATTTAAAGCATATTATTTAAGATTTTAAAAGTATATAGTTTGATACGAATTTACATTATAAACAACACATTGTTCCTAAAAGTAACCCGATATAGGTGATACTAGAGTATTTTGTATACAATTCGAATGACACGATTTCGCATAAGTATTATATCTTCCCTTTGAAAAATCTTTGTTAGAACTATGTATTCCCTATCTAATAACATGTAAATGCTAACAATTTAAGTTTAATGCAACATATCCTTAAGTTTAATTATAATAGGCATATCTAGAAAATATCGCTTTTTAGTAACAAAATATACATAAACATAATTATTGAAATATTATAATTGATAGATAATTTATCTCTAAATTATAATAAAATATGAATACAAAAATTGATCATAGATTTTATTGTAATTTGTTTATGTGAAGATTCCTTTAATCACTATTTATTTTAATTTTGTTTCTACAATATATAATAATTCAAGTTTAAATTTCTAAATACTATTCATTACGATATATTTACTAAGTTAAAGTTATACAATGAAATATCTTCATTTAGCTCTGTTCTACTATGTATATATACATGATAATAATAGACTAGTATACTAGACCTATACAGATATACACTATAATACTTATATTAATATTGTCTATGATATCAAGAATTGTATATTAAAACACTCTTTCGAAATTATTGATTATAGATCATATTATTTATTCCATAATTTATTTATAAATCAGTTTTAAATTATATATAATTTTCATTTACTATATTGTATATCTCAAACTTATTTATCTAAATTAAAGTCTTTTCTTATTTTCCTTTAACGGAATTTGATTTACAATAGATATATCTGTTATATTTGTTATTTTACATTTAAATATATTCAGTACGCATGTATTTATAATCACATTTGTAAATATATAGTAAATATATTCCATTATCTATATATATATATATATTAAATATGATTAATAAATATATAATTATTATTATAATTATTGATAAATGAAGCAACTACTTGAATTTATTCTCATAGATGTGGGATTTACGAATGGGTAAAGAAATTAACGAGTACAAAGGTCATACAGAAACTGTTTCGAGTGTTGCGTTCCTATTCGGTGAAAATGTTAATGTTGACTTCATTTCAATCTCGTTCGACTCGAGTGTAATGCTGTGGCACAATAGTTAGTAACGTTATCGATAACTGGATAAGTATTATTGAATTAATCTGAAAACTATTCAACTCAGAATATTTGTAAAATTAATTTATACACACATTATAGTAATTATTTTTTAATATTTTAAAATAAATAAATATTTTATATTAAAATATATAATAATATGCTATTTTTATTGGTTTACAATATTCTTTGTTTAGGTACGTTTCAAAGAACTTACTTACCTGGTTCTGGTCAGATTACTGATTTAGCTCTTCTTACCAATAAAGGGTAAGCATTTCACACTAATTATTGTTTAAGTCAAATATATGGGGGATATGCATTGTAGACGGCGAATTCACAAGAGGTGGGACTATGGGCGTGGCTATATCAATAATACTATAAACGCTAATTCGATTATATAATATTGTAAATAGTTTTTTAAAGATTTATTTTATTTAATTTGAATCTCTACTTATATATCTACTAATTATATAATAGTTAAAATGTTAGAGTTAATTTATGTTATTTTATTTGCATGCGTGATTCGTGTTTATTTAAATTTTACACATACATAGATTGGTGGAAATAGGTGGTCTTTTAAAAAAGTTACTGGTCACTGAATATTGAATTAATTTTTAGTAAATTATATTCACAACATATAGCTCTAATTTAGTCGTTTTGTTAAAACATCTAAAATTAACCTACTCTATATTAAAAATAGGATAAAGTAAGTCTTAATAATAATCTATTTAATTTATGAAAATTTTACTAATAGTTTTATGTTGAGTATATTATGTAAAGGGTGTAAAATAAATAAGGAACTTATAAGTGTATAAATAGTGATAAGTATATAAATAATATATATATATATATATATATATATATAATAAGTTTATAAATAAAAAAAATATATATATATATATATATAATATACTGTATAATATACAGTATAATGTATATACTTATCACTATTAATACACTTAAAAGTTCCTTATTTACTTTACACCCTTACATAATGTACTCAACTTAAAACTATTAGTAAACTTGTCATAAATTAAATATATTATTATTAAGACTTACTTTATCTTATTTTTAATATATACTAGGTTCATTTTAGATTTTTTAACAAAAAGAATAAATTAGAGCTATATGTTGTGAATATAATATACTAAAAATTAATTAAAAATATTGAATATTCAGTGACCAGTAACCTTTTTAAAAACCACCTATTTCCACCTATCTATTTACGTATAATATTTAAATAAACACGAGTCACACATTCAAATAAAATAACTATAACATAAATTAAATAACATTTTAACTATTATATAATATAAGTAGAGATTCAAATCAAATTAAATAAATCTTTAAAAAAACTATATACAATATTATATAATCGAATTAGCGTTTATAGTATTTTTGATATAGCCACGCCTATAGTCCCACCCCTTGTGAATACGCCGGCTACAGTCACTCATAAATATATACTATAAAAATAATTAAACTTTACCATATAATATTTTAAAATAAATTAAAATTGTTCATATTATATTCTTTTAGTTTATTTGTGTCTACGTTCAAAGATGGAATTTATCAACTGGCAACTGAAGATGATGGAAGTATGACAATATTTTCACAATTTTGATAACTAATTTAATTGTTATTTTTAGAATATAAAAAATTAATTTTAATAATAATGATAACATTATTTATATAAATTGATTCATATTATACTAAATATTATATATTAATAAAGTTTATGATCTCTCTCTCTCTATACACTCATATATATATATATATATATATATATATATATATATATATATATATATGTACATACAACGATTATAATCGAATAATTATATATAAAATTATTATGAATAATATACTGCCATTATTATATATTTATTTATATTTGATATTGTATTTTTTATTTAATCTTTTATAAATAAATATTTAATTTTAATATCGTAAATATTATTGATAAATATATAAAAAATAATTAATATATAATATTATATACATGTTAAGAAACATGTAAAAAAAACTAATTAATTAATTAGAAAAACTTATTTATCATAATATTATTTTATATTACTATTAGATAGTTTTTTATAGCAGGAAACGGTTAATCATAATCTATTATATACACAATTTCGCAGTTGAATTATCGTTGAAGGAAATATATTTAATTTGTATGTTAGATAGGTATATAGATAATAGTTTATTCATTAGAGTCAAAATGAGGTATAACAATAAACAATACAAATAAATATAAACAAGTTATGTATACATATTTACGCTTTGGTGTGTATACACACCGAAAGTAAATAACAATACTAGGCTATATTTGGGATGTAGAAACAACAATCTGAAGACAATCATCAAATAACTAGAGACGAGGTATAATGATAGTCTGGCCCATATAGAATTATAGGCCCATTATAACTCCTGATAGCTGGATGGTCCATGTATATTAGTTGTTTGATATCTTCATACACATAGAATATTAAATGATTATTCAGCAGATGATATCATATACAGAAATAAAGTTACAAATGTGTAGTAACTAATTAGAACTACAACTAATCCATTAATTAAAAAAGTGAAAACAATAAACTTTAAAAAGAATTACATAGATATGGCTTTCTAGGTTAATCCATTATGAGTATACAAACTTGTTCTACTATTTAGAATATAATCAATATTCATGATAGATAAGCTTAGTGATTTAGTTAATTCCAAACATTACTCTGTTGCCGAAAGAATTGATCGTTGCTCTATTAATATATTTGTCTTTTTTATCTTGATAAGAGGTCCACGATTACAGGTAGAATATATTGTGAAAAACAATGATTTCTCTATATACACGGCTTTAATTCAGTATATATAGTCACAATTAGGTCATTATTTAATCTTCAATGAGATTATATAGGCAATTAAAGTTATTGCCTGGATTAAAATAGATGACTTACTTTTACTTTTAATTACGTGACGCATGCATCGAAGGAGGAATCATCTCGAGTACAACAAAAACACATCTTCTCCAGCCTTTCTATCCTTAACCTCTCAAAAAGTTCACCCACCGTCTTATCAGTCCACTGTATTATATTAGCCATCCAGTATTTCTTTGGTCTGCCTCTAACCCTTGTATCTTCGACCATACCTTGCATAATAGTTTTACTCAAACTACCATGTCGGTATAAGTGTCCATAGTATGACAGTTTCTTCTTTTTATAGTAGTTATCAGTGGTTCAAATTTACCTACTTATTTTGTAATGGTTTCTTTGACATATACATTAGTTTTCCTCTGGCAGTAGTTTATTTCTAGTAATCTTCTATGAGCTTTATTTTCAAATGCTGATATCTTCTTTTCCTCATTCAACATTAGAGTCCAAGTTTCACACCAGTAAAGTAGTATGGGTAAAACTAGTGATCTATAGAGGTTGAATTTGATTTTGAATCTAATATTTTTGCTAGTCCATATGACATTCAGTCTTATCATTGCAGAAGTAGCAGTGGCTAATCTAATTCGCAATTCGTTATCTGATGATCCACCTGATTTTAAGGTCGCTCCTAGATACTTAAAGGTTTTTACATCTTCTAGTAACATTCCGTCCATGTAAATGTTTCATTCTTATCATCATTTTACCATTGTTTTGCTCTTTTCTTGGATTATTTCCATTCCGTGAGATTTTGAAGATTCTACTAATCGGTTTGTTAGCTCTTGTAGTTCTCTATTGCTTCCTGCTATTACATCGATATCATCAGCAAATCTAAGGTTGCTAATATTTCTGCCGCCATTCGAAATTGTAGAAGTTTGCTAAGAATATTTAGTATGATTTGTTCTAGTAAGATGTTGCACAATACCGGCGAAAGTAAGCATCCCTGTCTAACTCCAACAGTTGTATTGAAGAAGCTTCCAGTTATATTATTGATGAGAACTGCACTAAATAGATGAACTGTATTCAAGTAATGGACATAAATATGTGGTATAAACTTTAACAAAGTTATACGAATTATTTGTAAAACATATGCATATTATATTTAAGATCGTGTAGGTTTTGCTAGATATATTATTAATAACAATACCAATGCCTCACAAATTAGAATATTTTGTAATCAGAGTATTATTTGACTACAAAAATGTATCAACTTTTCTGATTGACATAGAAACACATTTTTAAAATTCAATGTGAAGGTTCCATTTTAGTGTCCAATCATAGAGTTCAGATAATCCTGATAGAAGGTTATTTAATTGAGTATTTGATCTTATAGGATAGGGATAGCATCATCTACAAAAAGAGAGTACGTTAGTTGGGAAGACAATATTGAAGATCATTAATAGGTATATAGTATAAAGAGAAGGGTCCAAAAACGTAAATTGAGTAACCCATGAATTTACATTTATATAATTAGAAAATTAACGATGAACCTTCATACTTTGAACTCAATTGTTAATATAAGAGTTGAACCACTTAAGGGGATGTCACACACCTTGTTTTGTTGAAAATATTTTTTTATTTAATATTTTTTTTATTTCATAATACTATTCTATGATTTGTTTTTTAATATCTGTAAACAAATTATTTATGAAAACAGTCTAGAAATAACATAAAAGGTGGTTTATATATTCATTATATATGATATATAATGTATTCATATATATTCAAATGCTATTTTCTCTGAATAATTATTTCGCGCTAGGTATGTGTATATAAATTTAGGTATCACAAAAACTATTATATATATTCTACTAATTTGTATTGCATTATATAAATAACATATATACATGAATACTATTACAGGAGTAATTTTCTAAATTTGTATGTGTATAATTACAAAAAATAACAATTTCTATAAAAATTCCGTAAATTAAAAAAATAAAATGTGTTCATATATATATGTATATTATATAATATATATATTATAAAAAATACGTCCTGTAATATCATGTGTATACATTTAATGAATAGAATATAAACAAATTAGCTCAATTCAATGAATAGAATTCTGCGCGCCTAGTTTTGTGTAGACCCATTATTTGCTATCTCTATACATAGAGAGGCGGGCGTCGTTTGCCATCCACTTAAGTATATCTATAGAAGACCTTTATACACATATAGAAGTTTAGAATGACATAATCTATAACATTATTTGGCAATATAGATATAGATAATATCAATATTAAATGAATAGTTAGTGGCTTTAGGTTAGTAGCCTACTTATATTTCTATATAATATTATAAGTTGGAGTTTTCCATGGATACATAATGTTCCTTTCATAATACCTTATTAGATATTAAATAAGATAATATGTTTTGAAAAATAATGAGAATATATATCAATAAACTGATATATAAACCGTAATTGGATGGCAATGATGGATCCATTTTTTTTAAATTGAAAATATTAGCTGACTTCCTTATAGGTCAGTCCATATTCCTAGTTGGTCATTGACTTTCATCTAAAATACGCGGAAAAGTAATAAATAAGGGACGAGAATATTATTAATATAATAACATATTTTTCCATAAATAATTAGGATTTTAAGTAAACCATCAGGTGATAAGTTACATTTATTGGGTAATTTACAAAGATATTTCCATATGACTCATTATTTGTATTCAAAAATTACAATATATTAATATTATATGATTTAAAATTAATTTAAAATTTTATTTAATCTTTTAATTCCATAGATAACGGTGGTGTCCGTATTAGGTACCCATGTCCGAATACGGACAGTATCCGTCGGACACCCTGTATACCACTAGATAAACTATATATTATTGATGAATCAATCAGACAAATCACAATTATATTATTTATAATTAATTTTATGAATAATTTATTATAATTTAATTAGCAAATAATTTATTTATTTTTATCATTTTTTAATTTATAATACAATTTAAGTATCTAAATAATAAAAATGTTATATGTAGCTTTATTGGTATTAATATTATAACGCACACGATTTTTATGAAAATCAGAAAGGTTATACGCTGCGGGCTGATTGGTTATATATAACCTATAGGGTGTCCGTATTAAGACATCTAGAGTGTCAGTATTAGGGACTTATATGACCTCTTGATATATGCTTATAACTTAATGAATATTTGATAACAACTAATGAAATTATATATATACTTTTTAGAATACTTTATTTTTTAATAATATATTGTTATATTTTATATTGATACATTTGTATATTGAGAAGGTTTAAAAAAAATTTCCTAAATTTAAAAATGTAATAAAAAAATCAGTTTATTGAATATATCAGCAATATTTTGAATAATTAAAATATAAAAAAATACTTTTTTAGACTATTTATATAATTATGAATATATTATTCATTAAACATTTTTTTTGCAGGATTTATGGTTTCAGAGATACTTAGAGTTTCCATATTCGGGCACTGTCCGACGGACACTGTACGACGTACACTGTACGACGTACAGTGTACGTACTCGGTTTCTTTCCCCTATATATATATATATATATATATATACACATATACATATATATATATATATATATATATATATATATATATATATATATATATATATATATATATATATATATATATATATATAAGTATACTTACATGTAAGTATATATATACTTAGTATTTATAATTATTATTGTTAATAATTACTAATATGTCATATACATAGCTATATTGTATTTATTTGTTATACATGGCTATATATATACGACGTATATGTATATAAGCATATATGTATAGTAATACAATAACCCTTTAGGGCAATACTTTATAGTTAATTAATATGATAGGTAGCGGTTTTAAAAATGATTATTAAATAAGAAGGTAATTTCTTATCATATCACATTAACACACACATATACACACACACATACACGTACATTGTAAGTCGTACACACACACGAAAACATACATGCGCGGCACGTGTGTATACAGGCGCGTATATATGCGCATATAGGCGTATATATATACAGGGATATTACAATATTCATCAAATCATATAAAAGCAATAAACTTAGCATGGCGACCAATATCGAATTACAGTTCAGTGACTCGTAATGATTACGTAATGATTATGTAAGGGTAATAAAAGTAATTATTTGCCACGAGAGCGAAGCCCCTCATAGAGTGACAGTGATAGAGATAGATAGACGAGGAGAAGGAGACGAGAGAGAGATGGAAAGGTATCAATTTACCTGCTGCGTTTGATCACCGGTTAGCTAATCCGTCAGCTGCAGGTGGTGAAGCGAGATGATGTGAGATGAAGCGAGATGAAGCGTTAAACGGTGCCAAAGTTCACCGCCATTGTAGTCAATAAGATAATATTAGCTTAGGCTTGCCATGGAAGTTAATTATTATGAAATGTGTGTTTTTGTATGTAGGGGAAAGTAACCGAATACGGACAGTGCCCGAATACGGACACTCTCGGTATCCTAGAAACCATAAATCCTACAAAAAAATTGTTAATGAATAAAATATTCATAATTATAAAAATAGTCTAAAAAAGTATTTTTTATCTTCAAATTATACAAAATATTGCTAATATGTCCATATAAACTGATTTTTTTATTACGTTTTTAAATTTATGAAAATAAATTTCAACTTAAAACATATAATATTAATATATTGTAATTTTTGAATACAAATAATGAGTCATAAAAAGTTAAGACCATTTATTGTTAAAGTGTCCGTAATGGGTTACTTTCCCCTATACCCTATATATAGGTTGGGTGTTAGTTGTTGTATAAATATACGCATAATGTACTTAATTTATGAATATTATCAAATATAGGCTTTACCATATATGGTATATGTATTACTATATAAGGTATACCTATACGTATACATATATGTATACGCAGATTTTAGTTACCTATATTATAAAGTAAAATATTATTTAAAATATAATATATACAGACGCACGTACGGCGTGCGTATATATATATATATATATATATATATATATATATATATATATATATATATATATATATATATATATATATATATATTTACGATTTTTAGTTATTAATATTTTATATTAGAAAATTATATTTTTATAAAAAAATACATATTCTTACTTATAACAAGGACATGACATTCGATCGCTATCTCTACAATGGTTACTTTTGTACTCGGAGATAGATACTTTTCAGTAGTATATTAATTATTAATATATAATATTAACATTAATATATATATTAATTATATTTCAGAAATGTAGGTATTTGAATCGAAGAAAATCAAATATATTTATTTATCTATTTAAAATGCATTCATATTTTTTAATTGTATTTCTATATAACTATTTTATTAAAAATTAGGGTCGAATGTAAAGTTGTTTTATTATTATTTATTTCTAAGAATATAATTTGTATTAAAATATATTATGACTTAAGTAACATCATATTTAAATCATTGATTTAAAAACGAGTTTTTGCATTGATTTTTATATTTAATTCAAATCAATACTAATATAGGGGAACGTACTTTGCGGAGAACATAAACTTCACGGGTTATTATATCTTTATGGATATTGATCCTACAGAAAAAGTATACATATGAAAATTATAGATAATTAAAAAATATTAAGATTCATTTAATTTTAATAAATCAATAATCAAAAACTTTTGTATTTTTTATTGATTTATACGGTGGTCGAATTAATTACGATTTTCTCTTAAAGGAGAAAGATAATTAAAACATAATTAACGAATATTTATTATAACTTAGATTTACATTTTGTCTATTTATATATTCAATTTTAGAATAACGTATCAAATAATTAAGGTATAGCTATAATATCGAACATTATTGGAACCGAAATTTGACTTTTTTGTACTCTTTTATTAATAAAATATTCTAATATAAAATTGTATTTTATTTATAAAATAAGATAGCTATATTGTAAATGTAAATATTGTGTATATGCTAAACAATTTAAATGTAGTCAATATGTTACAATTTATTTGACTTATACTACCCCTTACAACAAATCGTGAAGTATGGGTATACGTTCCCATATTGGGTATACCCTGGTATATATATATATATACTATATTAAATTAGTTAATACACATTTAGATAAATAAGATATATAGCATGATATATGATATTTGTTCAAGTCGAAAATAAAAATTACACAAAATATTATTAGCAGATATATATACTATATTTTGTTAGATTTTGTATGTATAGTTCTAATAGATTTTATTACCCGTCAGTATGTGTGTACCTATAGGTATACCAAAGATTTTCCGAAGGAAAGATATAACACTTACGCGAAATCGTGTAATTCGAATTTGTATACAAAATACCCTGGTGCCACCTATAGCGGGTTACTTTTAGGAACTATGCGTTGTTTATAATGTAAATTCGTATGTAACTATACACTTTTAAAATGTTAAATAATATGCTTTAAATTAATATTTATATGATGAAAACTAAGTGTTCATTACTAATATATAACAAACAAATATGATATGTATGTTTTAAATGCTATAAGTATATATTTAGTGAGTAAAAGCTAATTTATATTGCATGTAATTTAATAGAGCAATGAAAACATTGTTGTATGTAAACAGAGCCGAACCTAAATCTATTTCAGTTATTTCGATACTACTGCTAGCAGCGGTTGGGGCTATTACTAAATTACGTTGCATGCATAGGGAGTGTTATATCTTTGCTTCGCAAAATCTTTGGGTATACTTTACCCTATACGGTATACTTTACCCTATAATTAGTAATTTAAATATTATAATATTATATAATGCTACATTACTGATCTAATATTGGTATCTTCTTATTAGTTTATAGCTTAAACTAATACACAATAACATATATACCTATATGTATATACATACACATTATTCTCACATGTATTTACATAGATACAATACCAAACTATAGTTTGTAAATAATATATGTTGGCGAGGCTTCTGATATATAGAGAGTTTACATACACACATATACATATATATATATATATATATATATATATATATATATATACATATATATTACATTATTTTAAATATTACATATATATAAATAATCAGATAATATCATTTTTATAATACGACACCGGCAAAGTCACAAAGAACAAACGGATTATGTAATACAATACCATTATAAAAGGCGTAGGTATAAATGTACGGATTAAATACGTGCTGTGCGTATCTCCCGTAGGAATCTCTTTGTACATCTAGTTGTACCTTCAGATACCCGTTATTATACCCGTACACGCGTGTGTTTATGTATATATTTATATGTGAAATATAATTATATATCATTTATATACTATCATTATAATGTATATATTATAGGTAAGTATATATACTTAATGAATACCATATAAGTATATTACATTTGGAAATGTACACATGTGTTCACACTTAACATATGTATACCAAAGATTTTCCGAAGGAAAGATATAACACTTACGAGAAATCGTGTAATTCGAATTTGTATACAAAATACCCTGGTGCCACCTATAGCGGGTTACTTTTAGGAACTATGTATTGTTTATAATGTAAATTCGTATTTAACTATACACTTTTAAAATGTTAAATAATATGCTTTAAATTAATATTTATATGATGAAAACTAAGTGTTCTTTATTAATATATAACAAACAAATATGATATGTATGTTTTAAATGCTATAAGTATATATTTAGTGAGTAAAAGCTAATTTATATTGCATGTAATTTAATAGAGCAATGAAAACATTGTTGTATGCAAACAGAGCCGAACCTAAATCTATTTCAGTGATTTCGATAATACTGCTAGCAGCGGTTGGGGATATTACTAAATTACGTTGCATGCATAGGGAGTGTTATATCTTTGCTTCGCAAAATCTTTGTGTATACTATATATGGTATTCAACTTTGGAATAGATTACTCACTGTACTAATTTGAAATATAAATAATTTAAAAAATATATAAAACTCGAATATTTAAATAAATATGAATGTCATCATTAGTTTATTAATTAGTTTCATTATTAACACACGTTAGTTTAATATTATCATACATATCAGCTAACTTATCCTATACTATGTTTTATAGTATCCTATAATTTTAAATTTTAGTTTTAAATCACATTAGGTCGGTATTAGAGTAAGTTAGAGGGTCGGTAATAATACAATCATATGGATTACTATAATTAAGATGTCTTTGGTAATACTAATTAAAATTATAATATTTATATAATTTGTATGACAATTAAATTAACCTACAATATTATTCATATAATGACATCTATGTTAATTAGTACATTAGTTTCGATGATTTAAAATGTTATTATTTAAATATTTAAAAAGTAAAATCAGAAGATTACATTTTATCAAATAACAATTGTATTAATGCATATTTGAAAAACAAAATACTTATTCATATTTACCATTACATTACTAATAGTTCGTGTACTTATAATGTTGTTGATATCTCTTATAGTTACTGAGATACAAGAGGGGTTCGTTATTATGAGAGGGTCGGTAATTGGAGACTTTCCCCTATACTATAGATAACATATAGGTAATATAAAACACTATAATTTAAATAATATTTAACATTGAATCTTATTTGTTTTACAAATGTAATTGTATATTTTATTACGAAATATATTATAATATATAATATATAATATATTATAATCTATAAATTGAAATTTGTTTTATTATATATTTTGTAAGATTTAAAGAAATATGTAAAAATAACTATTACATTATTTCATTTGTTAAATTATAAGGTAGGTAGGGGAAAGTAACCGAATACGGATAGTGCACGAATATGGACATTCTCGGTATCTCAGAAATCATAAATCCTACAAAAAAATGTTTAATGAATAAAATATTTATAATTATATAAATAGTTTAAAAAGTTATTTTTTATTTTTGAATTAAACAAAATAGTATTGATATATCCAATAAACTGATTTTTTTATTACGTTTTTAATTTTATGAAAAAAATGTCAATTTAAAACCTTCTCAAGAATAGTCAAATGTATCGATATAATATTAAAAAATCTATATTTGTTATTAAATATTCATTACGTTATAAGCATATATCTAGAGGTCATATAAGTCCCTAATATGGACAGTGTCCATTGGACACTCTATATATCTTAATACGGACACCCAATCAGAAAAAATAAACTATGCAACAAATTAAATTAGAATAATTTATTCATAAAATTAATTATAAATAATGTAATTGTAATTTATATGATTGTTTCATCAATAATATATTATTTATAGTTTATATATTGGTATATATATATATACATATATTTACACCTATAGTTTATATAGTGGTATATATATACATATATACATATATATATATATATATATACACCCTATAGGGTGTCCGTATTGTAATACATGGTGCCCGTAATCTGACATTGGTACCGAATATAGACACCCCCGTTTTCTATGGAATTAAAAGATTAAATACAATTTGAAAATCACAATAATATCTATAATCATATAATATTAATATATTGTAATTTTTGAATACAAATAATGAGTCATCATATGTTAAGACCATTTATTGTTAAAGTGTTCGTATTAGATTACTTTCCACTACTACTACTACTACTACTACTACTACTACTACTACTACTACTACTACTACTACTACTACTACTACTACTACTACTACTACTACTACTACTACTACTACTACTACTACTACTACTACTACTACTACTACTACTACTACTACTACTACTACTACTACTACTACTACTACTACTACTACTACTACTACTACTACTACTACTACTACTACTACTACTACTACTACTACTACTACTACTACTACTACTACTACTACTACTACTACTACTACTACTACTACTACTACTACTACTACTACTACTACTAGTACTACTACTACTACTACTACTACTACTACTACTACTACTACTACTACTACTACTACTACTACTACTACTACTACTACTACTACTACTACTACTACTACTACTACTACTACTACTATTACTACTATTACTACTACTACTACTACTACTACTACTACTACTACTACTACTACTACTACTACTACTACTACTACTACTACTACTATGTATATGTATATAGTACTATAGTTATTACACTCGCGTTTAGTCGATGTATACATACCTATAGGTGCGTTACGCTATGCGATGTACTTACGATAAGACGCTATACGTGTATACTGTACGACGTACAGTGTACGTGTATATTACGTCATTACCTTACGTAATTGCACGTAATTATGTATTATATAATCGAGCGCTATACAAACAGCGACGGGGCAGCGAGATCATAAATCATAATAGTATATTTTTTACAACAGTGGCCATTTTTTATATATAAATAAGTACCTATATCAATGCAGTATGTTTCATATAGGAGACGACGAGAGTCTGCACGTAATAGTGAAGTTACGTAATCAAGTATTGCATAATCCTACACCTCTTATAGATTACACGATGTGTTGATATATCAACGCATCGTTTAATCTATATATAGTATACTCGATACGAAGCTTTCATTTTATATGTATATGATTGTATACATTGTTTATAATATACGGTGTATGACGCTATTGCACTTATATAAGGTATCGGGGCATTTATTTCATAGATTATAGTAATATTTAGATATATATATATAATAATAATAATAATATTTATTTATTGAAATCTCATATATATATATTGAATACAATATAAATATCGGAATCAAATGGACCCCTCTAGAAGTCATAGACTTATTAATGTTATAAATAACTGCGAGGGGCCCGGACAATACAATACAAATAGTAACATTTTTTTTCTTGTGTTTTGATAAATTGTTTATTAAGTTCTTGATAAACACAAGAGAAAAACAAAAACTGCCTGGAGTAGAACCTGGGACCTATGGCTTACTAGCTTTTGGTTATCCCACTGAGCCATAGACACCAGACAGATATATATATATATATATATATATATATATATATATATATATATATATATATTTATATATATATATATATGTATATATATATATATATATATATATATATATAGTACATTTAATTAATCCTCCCACCCCACTATCTATGATACCTAATATATATATATATATATATATATATATATATATATATTTATTTAAAATATTTTATTGACTACAAAATCACGTGGTGGTTATGGGCGTTATGAGAAGGAAACAAAAATAAAATAAATAAAGTACAATAAAAATAAAGGAAAAGGTAGGGTAGGTTACAATGTTAATAGGTGCGTGGAGAGTTTACATTTAAATAATGACAGGAGATTTCAAACACCTGATGTCATATGGTAGAGCATTCCAGTATTTTGGAGCTACCACAGAGAAAGCAGATTCAGAGTGAGCAGAGATAGTCGAGCGTTGCACAATTTTCATCGTGTGACATTTCCTGCTGGCTCCACTAAGGGTCTGAATACTGATCAAGTCTGCTAGGTACTCGGGAGATCTAAGATGTATCACCTTATGGGTGATGCATAGTAGTATCTACCTGCAGATATACCTAAACTTAAGCCAGCCGAGTGATCGCATTAGAGTCGATATTGATACTATTGAAGAGAACTTCAGTTTATATAGGGTGCGTATAGAACGTATAGTTCTATAGTTAGATCATCTTGAGTTTAAGCATAAGATTTAGGGGAAGATTACATAGAAGTGAGCCGCAGTATATAATTCTACTGAAGACTAGTGAGTGTATTAGAGTTTTAGTCATTGAAAAAGTAAACTTATTGCGTGATTTTCAAATATTATAAAGAAAATAATTGGCATTGCAAATCATTATAGATATGTGGTCAGAGTAATCTAGGTGGGAGTTGATGGCGAAACCAAGAATTGTTATGGATTGTGAGGTAGGGAGGGATAGTAGAAAGGGGTGGGTGATGATTAGAGGGTAAGTAGGTCTGGAGATAATGATCATTCGATGGTGTTAGTTTTTGTCATATTAAGTGATAGGGAATTCTGGGAGAACCAGTCAGTAAGTTCTGTGAGGCAGTTAAAAATAGACAGTTGAATAGAGTTGGAGTCACAGGAAATGGGAAAAGAAGTATAAATTTGTAAATCGTCTGCAAAGAGATGGTAGTGGATGTAAGGATATTTATTAAATATGGATTTTATGGGAAAAATAAAAATAATAAAAAGTAAATGACCAAGCATGGAGCCTTGTGGAACGCCATGAGTGCTGATAAAGGGAGTAGAGAAGGATGAGTTAATTTTCACTGAGGAGGACCTTAAGGAAAAGAATGATATAAACCAGCTGTGTAATTGACCATGAATACCGATTTCATTGAGTCGTAAAGCAAGAATGTTATGGTTAGAGTGTCAAAGGCACTGGATAGATCAAGTAACACAAGGTATATAAAGTATATATATATATATATATATATATATGTATATAAGTGTTAATGTGTATGCACACATATAGCGATAATCGTATACTTTACAATTAAGTTAAATTAAAATAATCTGTGGATCTAAACTGAGATAGTTACACATTACTGATAATACAATATAATTTATAATGTATATATATATATATATATATATTATATACTATGTATGCATGTGTATATTCAGTATACGTGTGAATAATTATCATAAAGTTAATTATAAGTAAATTATTTATTGTATATTATTTATTGTATTTACTCCTCTATTGTAAAATATCACAAGTTTTGAGTATATATAAATAACATATTTAATTTTAACAAATGGAGACCTGAATTCTTTTTCTGTATCCTATGCATAGTCACCACTGTGACTTCTAATGAATCGTAATGGTGGGCAATAGAATTCCAATATATTGAGAGACCAAACAAAATGATCTTTTCCCTATTATCATCAGATTTATCGTTCGTAATTTAAATATATTATAATATTGTAGCAGAGCATTACTCTTAAAAGAAAAATAAATATACGTGTATATGTTTATTTTTTTGTTATTATATATTTATTACAATTATTTTTCTTTATTAGACCTATTATGAGTTTATATTAATATTCACCGTAAAATTATATGAAATATCGATAGTTATCTTATCTAATATAAATATATATATATATATATTATATATCACGTTAATATACATTTATTAATATACTACATTTATATTTAATATACAATATTCAAGTTATAACTGTTGGACAAATATATACAATTTTTAAATCCATATTAATATATTAAGTTATTATACAATGACAAGACATTTTTATGAATAATATTTATTAGGATATGTGTATGATATTATTATAATAACCATTAATACACAAATCAATTTATATTTATAAATAGATTATATACAAATTATTGTATTAACTATAGTTAAGATATACCTCATACACTACTGTGTATACAATACAGTAATAATCTTTATATAGGATTTTTCGTGAAGTGATTACATATATTAATGAAATGCACTGAACACAAATAATGTATACATTATTTGATATAAATACAAGTATCGAGAAGTAGTACTCAACGCTATTATACTATAAGTTTCCTAGTATATGAATGTAAAGTATACTGTATAAACGAAGTTTATAATATACCCATATGTATACAGTATATGTATACAGTATATATATATATATATATATATACGTATACGTATATGTTATATATAACACATATCAAAACAATATATACTATGTTACATAGTCTATGTATGTCGTAATAATTATATATATATAGTTTATATATGTTGTGTGATCAATATATAGTCATCACTTGTTCATCTAATCGTCGCGTTAACAAACCGTAGACAGTAAACAATAAACGATATCACCTGCACTATTTGAACACCGACCACGCATGCGCAGGTTCTCTAAGGTGTTGTGCAGAGAAACGTGTCCTATAGGTGTTACACACGATTACCTAATTAAGTAAATAAACAAGACAGCAATTAACGCGATTAAACAGCATCCCCTAGCGATCGATTTCATTTGAAGTCAAATTATACTTACTTTATCAATACTCGTTACCACTTTCTTAGCGTATAACTCCCGTGAGGATTTCACTCGAGTTTATCTTTCTTAACATGATTACCAATTAGTAAATTACTCTTTGTTAGGGTATATCTATAAATAGGATATACCATATATATATGGTATACGATCACATACCAAGACAATGCCAGTTATATATTAATATGAACTTTTTATTATTTTCTGTATGTATATAAAATGAAATATTAACTTAGTTTATGAATAATAGAATACTTCGTTACTTATAAATCTATAAATACTTCTATACATATCTGTTATAAATAACAAGAATTTATAGTACCAGTTTCCAATATGATATTCATAATACTATGTATAGTAAATATTCTTGTATAGTGTATACACTATAGTAAATATAATAGTTATTACCAATAATTGATATTCTTATATATATATATATATAGGTATTATTTTAATTCATTTTCTAATATAGAAATATTATATTAATCAAAGAATTATTATTCAAAATATGTAAACATCGATGTTCAATGTGTATAGTAATCCCCGCATATAGTAAACAGTTATATATGTACTATACCCGTATTCACTATATATGCATACATGCATACATATACTCAAATACACGCACAACCACACTCATCCACATGTACATACACATACACACACATATATATATATAAATAAATATATATATTTGTTATACACATTCTTAATTTTATAGGAAACCAATGAAATGTCTTATTACTAATTTGTAAACTGATTAATTTGAATATCGGTGATGTAATTGCTGTATGTATTGCTGCCGTCCTCTGCAGAAGATACCTTACAAATGTGTTCATTAACTTTATTACATTAATCGATATATACCCTATGTACGTTATTGACCATAGTTTATTATCTTATAAGTAGTAGAATTAAGTAATGAAATAGTTTAATCATGATAAATGAATACAAGTAAAGTACATATGTATTTAATTATTCAATTAATCAATAATTACATGTATATTGATTGCATATATTTACATCCAAAAACATAGTAGTATAATTAAGTAATGAAATAGTTTAATCATGATAAATGAATACCGGTAAAGTACATATGTACTTAATTATTATACTTAATAATTACATGTATATTAAATGCACACATATCAAAAAACATTATTACTGTATTTCACTATTTAATAATATGGATTATATATATATTAAATATAATTAATATATCTAAATTAAAACTGCATTATAAAAGTATTCTGTTAAAATATTTACTGAATATTTAATAATAATTATTTATAGATTTTGTTATGTTACTGTTAAATATATGTTACTGTTCCTATATACTTAATATATTCGATATATATATATATATATATATATATATATATAACTATAATATAGATATAGCTAAATATACTAGTATTATTACCTATATCAATAAATAATACTTATACTAATATAGGGGAAAGTCTCCGATTACCGACCCCCTCCTAATACCGACCCCTCTCGTATCTCAGTAACTATTAGATATATCAACAATGTATATATACATTAACTGTTAGCAATTTAATGATAAATATGAATAAGTATATTGTTTACAAAATATTCAATACTACAATTGTTATTTGATAAAATGTAAAATTCTGTTTTTACTTTTTAAATATTTGAATAATAACTTTTTTAAATCATTATAAATACTTTATTAATTAAAAGAAAACTTAATAATGCGATCATATTTGATATCAATAACATTTTTATAACTATTATAAAAATAATTCAATTTGAATAACTATTAACCAAAATATCTTAATTATAGTAACCCATATGATTTTCCTAATACCGACCCCCAAAATTACCCTAATACCGACCACATGTGATTTATAATATCTAATCAAAATAGATCAGTATTTTACTTTAAAATATGTCATAAGTTGTTTATATATCATTGATATAGATTAAGGATTCATGATTCCATTCTATCATATACATACTAATTAATAACTAAATAATAAATAATAATATACACTATTTTAATATAATTACTATAAAGTTTAAATTTAAATTTAATATTACTATTAAAACATAAATTCAATAACAAATAATTACATGTATGTTATAATTAATTATATTTATGAATATCAACTATGTTGATTGGATATTATAACACTAACATTATTTATACCACGATTATGTTAGTGGGTTGGTAATAGGAGAAGGGGGTCGGTATTAGGAACAGGTGTCCGATTACCGACCCCCCTGTTTATTCTAAAGAATTGTAAGTATAATTATATCAACAATTTAAAATAGCCACATTATTTATTGCCATAATATTACTTTATTTACAAAATTTCAAATAAATATATTTAATATTGAATAAGTTATTACAAATAGTCATTTAGGGGTCGGTAATCGGAGACTTTCCCCTATAGTATACATTGTATACACAAATATATTATTACTTTCTCAACTACTGAGGTATAGGCATAGTTTCTCGTTGATATTCATGTATATATGTATACATACCTTGAATATATATACCATATATGCAGTGTATAAAAATATCGTATCAATAATATAAGAACGAATTTTTCCTCAAGGTCATATGTGTTTCCGATAAAGTTAATAATACATAATTAATGAATTACCCACTCCCATAATATGCGAGTGTTCGTGGACGTGTGTAATACACGCGGCGTTATGGGAAATACGTTTGCAATACCACTG
>OZ025240.1:36882472-36894972 GCA_964019155.1 Osedax fenrisi | reverse complement strand
GAGTTATATAGCAATACGGCTAAATATTACGCATATAAAACATCCAGATACTATTAAATACTATGATATAAACAATTATACATCGAGGTATATTCTAGAACTAACTTAATGCAAGACGCCCCTAGTTTAATTGAACGATTCTATAGAATCGTATACGATATAGAAATATATATATAGTTATATCAAATATTTTGCGATTTTGCAAATCTAAACCTAAGCAAAATATTTGTAACATGCATGTTAATCGTTTTAAATCTGCATACATATATGCATATATATACATATACATATATGCTATCGTGATATTATATCTTATTGGATATATCATAATATATATATATATAATATACACTTGAAATATATTATTTTATAGAAAATGTAGTAAATATAAATATGATTAATATATACTAAAGCATATTTATATATTTAATAATATTAATGTATGTTAATAATATTAATTAATACTAAAATTATTCATATTAATTATATTATAAATTCTAATAATTATAAAATCTGAATTAAGTAATCATATATGATATAATGCATTATGTAAATATTAGTTATATATCAAATATTTACAGATTATTTATTATTAATTATTTATTATAATTTGTGTTGGTTTTAAATTAATTATAATTAAATATACATTTTATCTTCAAATTTGTTATTTAATACAATGTGAAAATTAAAGTATGATTATGTATATATTCGCTTTATATTGTATACATTATATTTAATATAATAATAATAATTATTATTAAAAATCTAATGTAGGGGAAAGTCCCCGATTACCGACCCCTAAATGATTATTTGTAATAACTTATTCAATATTAAATATATTTATTTGAAATTTTGGTAAATAGGGTAATATTATGGTAATGAATAATGTGGCTATTTTAAATTTTTGATATAATTATATTTACAAGAATAAACAGGGGGGTCGGTAATCGGATACCTGTTCCTAATACCGACCCCCTTCCCCTATTACCGACCCCCTAACATAATCTTGGTATATATACTTTTAGTATTATAATATCCAATCAACATAGTAGATATTAATAAATATAATTAATTATAACATGTACGCAATTATTTTGTATTGAATTTATGTTTTAATAGTAATATTAAATTTAAATTTAAACTTTATAGTAATTATATTAAAATAGTATATATTATTATTTAATATTTAGTTATTAATCAGTATGTATATAATATAATGGAATCATGAATCCTTAATCTATATCAATGATAAACAAACAACTTATGACATATTTTAAAGTAAAATACTGATCTATTTTGATTGGATATTATAAATCACATGGGGGTCGGTATTAGGGTAATTTAGGGGGTCGGTATTAGGAAAATCATATGGGTTGCTATAATTAAGATATTTTGGTTAATAGTTATTCAAATTGAATTATTTTTATAATAATTATAAACATTTTATTGATCTACAATATTATGTGCAGTATTAAGTTTTCTTTTAATTAATAAAGTATTTACAATGATTTAAAAAAAGTTATTATTCAAATATTTAAAAAGTAAAAACAGAATATTACATTTTATCAAATAACAATTGTAAGATTAAATATTTGTTAACAAAAAATACTTATTCATATGTATCATTAAATTACTAACAGTTCGTGTATATATTATTTTTTGATATCTCTTATAGTTACTGAGATACGAGAGGGGGTCGGTATTAGGAGGGGGTCGGTAATCGGGGACTTTCCCCTATATAGTTGAAATTGTTGATAACAATAATCATGTATTTCGATTACTTAAATATGGTAATCTATATGTATGACTCTATAGAGTATATATATATATATACTATACAGTATTGAAATAAACAAAGAAGTATACTATAGTATAATATATATATATTAAACAAATAAATAATTGATAAAACTACTTTAAAGTTACCGTACAAATAAACTAATATAACCGAAAATATAAATATAATAAATAAAATATATTATTTGATAAATGATAGATTTTAAACTTTTCAATTTAATCAATGAGAATACGGAATGTATTCAATTTGATAAATGACCAAATTATAGATAAATATTCTAAAATTATATATACGAAAAATATATTTAGTGATATCTTCAAATAAATTAATATATATGTTTGAAGAGAATATAGTTTGAAGATAATTATTATATTTATAACATACATGAAATGATACATGCAAATAATTATTATAACATATATGTTACTTTCGATTCTACCATAGATGTATTTAACAAATTTATATCTGATCGGGAAATTTGATATCTATTTGATACATAATTATAAAATTATTTTATTATTTTATTTAAAATTACCTTACGATTTATTTTATAAAAATATATGTTATATATATATTTATACAAGAAAAAATATGCAATAGTTTATAAAATGAATATATATTACATCGAATTATTTTGTATTATTCAAAACTTTATTCACAAATATCTATCTTAAATATTTTTAATTCCATTGATTTCTATTTTCCACTTATAAATTATGTCCAATTGTGAATATATATCATCCAATATATATAATATTGAATTATTATATACATTATTAAATTTTAAATAAAACAGTAATGGTTTAGAAATAAAGTGTTAATATACCGACCTCAATATATACTATATATAATGTATCTATCCAATATAATGGATCGAGCAGTAAATGTTTTATTTGAAAATTATAATTTTGTATAAATGTATATTATATATTTTTTTTAAATTAACTTATAATACATTATATATAGTTATTTTAATTTTATGAGTCACTTTCATAAATAGTTAGATCGATTATTGATGTTTACATATAAATATTATAAATTAACATAATATATATAGGCTTATAAGCTTACATTTATAACATAGTAATTTAAAAATATACTACGGTATACCAAGAGTTTCAAAATTATGGGTAGTTTAGAGACTGTTTAAAGTATTAAAGGTTTCTAAATGTTTAAATTATTTCAAGATATTGAATCGATTCATTTTAATATTATAAATGTGTTGTTTAGTAATACATTAATATTACTAACATTACTATATACAGTGTATATAATACACTAACAATTCGAGCAAATTGTTATTATCATTTTTTGAATTTGAACTAAAATATAAATATTATTGCCTTATCAAGATGTGAAAATAAAATTATATTATTTGAAATATCATTTAAAGGAGACACCTTTGAATAGAATACTTTAAATTATGATTTTTGTCGTTTATTTTTGTAATTAATAATAGGTATCCAGCATTACTTTCTACATATCTTGAAATTTAAAGATTACAACTATTTGCATTCATTTTTTTCAAATTAATTTTAAATTTAAAAATAAATATTTATTTTCTTTTTCAATAATGTGCCTTTTTCGTGACATTTATTTATAATTATTAATATTTTATTTTAAATAATTATTATGAAAATATTAAATATTTGATTATGGATATGTTCAAAAATTTAAATTAAATGGAATATATATATACTAGTGGTTATATAATAATGGGAAATTGTATTACTATAGTAATACAATTATATATATATATATATAATACTATAGTATGTATACATTATCTCCAATTTAATTTGATAATTATTTTTCATAATAACAAAAATATAGGGGAGAATGCTCTAATAACGACATGCATGTAATATTGACACATTAGAGATCTCCTAAAATTTAATTCCAATAAAAAAATAATTAATGTATGAAATGTTAATCTATATAATTCTAACTCATATAAGTATAATTTTTGTTTAATATATTTTTTTAATTATAAACAAAAAACTTATTTTTCGTTACAACTCTAAATTTATGAAATTTTTGAAGTACAATATCGTTCTATATAATTTAAAAATGTAGGTATATTAAATATTTAAAATAAATCTTATAGATCTAATTATATTTTACAATGTGCAGAAAAGAGTTTGTATTTTTATAAGTTGTTACAAAGTTATAACTGTATATTAACTTTAAATTAAGCAATATACATTTTCATAATCTTGTCCCCCTAATTGCAAGTAATATCGACACCCCTGTTATCTGATAGTTAAACAAACTAAATTAAATTTTAAAATAGCTAATATATGAATATACCTATAAATACATTTTGGAAATATTTAATTTAGAAATAACAAAGTTATGGTGATTTATTGTAGGGTGTCGGTATTCGTGTACTCTCCCCTATAGGTATATATAAATAATATATATATAATATATATATATAACAAGTTTAATTGTTTATGAATTTATAATAATCAAATTATAAAGTAATTCATTTAAATATAGTTACTATAATAAATGTATTTCCCTTTAATAATTATACGAATTTTATAAATTTAAATAATCTAGAAATATTTATAAAATAGAATTATAGTATTATATATAACATGTAACAAATTATCTACGTATTACATTATGGTATATTGTATTACAATTTAGAGTTCTATAAACACACGTACTGTAAATAAAATGTTGAATACATTATATATATATATATATATATATATATATTAATACATCGATATTTTAAATAAAATGTCACTGGATTTAAAATATATTGCTATATTTTCTAAAATTATCAAAAGTCAATGTTAATGGCATCTGTATATACTACACACATACATACTATGTAGCTTGCATATCTTAATAACAATACATATTAATTAACTAAACTGTGGCCAAGTAAAGCGTACAGTGGATAAGTAAAGCACAATTATTGCGTGGATAAGTATAATAAGTATAATATCACACTATATTGTGTGGCTGATATACTGGCTGGTATATATATACTACATTATAACTCGTATACACATACACATTTATATAAAATCACTCACAAAATATACACACCCACCCTATAGTATATTCAAGATTTAATTATTTCTTTCGGCTACTAATATTAGATAACAATCTAATTATTCAATCCGTGATCATTCATGCATTCATTTGATATGATAATATACGTATATATATATATATATATATATATACTGTTTTGTGCACGAGTAGTATAATACAATCAAAGTACAGTTTTTATATCATTCTTTATAACGGATAGGTACGGTTCACATAACGTCATCGCTTTCCACCGAATCCAACACAGTTACGATACATCGAGATTATCGGCCAGTAGAACAATGGACGCATTGTTGTGGCTGAGGTAATCGCGAGAGTGCGTGAGAGAACGCGCGAAATAAGCGATTGTTCTACGTAACGTTCCCGGTGTAGTTCCCGGCGGTCGCGGCCTTAACAGGCATGCCTGCAGGCCCCTTTGTTACGACAGTTATGCAATATATAGGTAGCTATGTAAGCGAGTTAGGTGCGTGTTTTGTGCACGTCGCATAACCTTTAACCTTTGTAAATATATTAGGATTGGTAAAAAAATAAATTATATTATTAATATATAATTATATTGTATGTTATATATATATATATATATATATATATATATGTGTGTGTGTGAGTTGACGTAAGTGTACTAACGTACATTTATGTGTATTTTATATACATTATTTAAATTAAAAATAAATAATAATTTGATATTAATTATATATATGTGGCCTATGTGGCTCAGTTGACTAAGGCGTCATACACACAAGCAGTAGTAAGCGGGTTCGAGCCTCCTTCGGACCATTAAAATAAATCTTACAATAATATTTATATGTGATCTTATATACTCGTGTATAAATAAATGAGCGGCTATCGTTAAAACCACGTATGCATTAACACGAGAGCATCAATGAAAGGACATTATAACCATATATGGTTATAAGTGAAAACTTCATCTAAGTTAACTTAAGGAATTCATAGATGGGATGAAATGACTCCACAAAATAAAAATAACAATAACAACATATATATATATATATATATATTATATATTATATATTATATATTATATATTATATATTATATATTATATATAATATATATATATATATTATATATTATATATAATATATATATATATATATATATATAATAATATTGAGGATACCTTCGCATGTTTAGTGCACACGGTGCATTGTATATTTTGAACATATATACACATAAAAAACACAATACACACAAACACACACATATATATATATATATATATATATTTATAAATTCACTTATTTAAATACAAATACATATGAACATACTAAGTATACAATCAAAGATATTACATACATGTAAATATCATGTATATTTCACAATTGTTTTCTAGTACAATTTCACATTATTTAATTGTACAGGAATTTGATAATCTAAAGATTAAATATATATATATATATATAAACACATATAAATATAGAAATAAATATATACTAATAAAGGCCTATATATAATAATAATACATAACTGATGTATATATTCATCTCAATACAGCGTAATCTATGTTGAAAACCTAACGCCCATTAAACTATCATCCGTTCGTCCGAGTTAATAACAAACCCCGATATATCCTATCCGACTAGGATATGCTAGGGTCTGCTAGACTATCTATATGTCTGTCTGTCTAGACGATAGGCAGCGCACCGTCGATGCCGCCACTCCAGCTAATCGCACCGCCTAGGCACCGCACCGATCGCAGGCACGAAGGCGTCTATATTAGTAGTATCAGTAGGCGCATCTGAAGCTACTAGGTATGGTGGTGCAGGGACGACGTCTGCCATCTAAACTTAGCGCCTTTGTCGTGGTGGCGAATCTTTAGCATGATCTTCATTGTGATACCTATATGTATATACACTACAGAGTACCATGTATACCGATATATATATATATATATATATATATATATTTATTTATATACATATATACACACATACATCATCACACACACATAAACACACACACACACACACACACACACACATATATATATATATATATATATATATATATATATATATAACGAGATATACACTTGTTTGAATACGCTACGGCTCTAAGTATACTTTACATTATAAGAATACAAGTATATTTACATGTGTTACATATGTTAATCATAATGTATACACACACATATATAATGTATTTGTATGCACGCGTATACGTGTATATGCATGCGTGTATTGTCGTGTACGGGTGCGGCTGTACTTATTTGTTGTGAAACATGAAACAATGCTCATAATTAGTAGAATGGATTACGCACAATTGCATGACAATAATACGTAATATTATCAAACATAAACAATTACCCTCGCACATACCTCGTGGTGGCTAATAGGATAACGTATCCAAGTGATAGGCTAAGTATATGTTAAACCGCACTGGTCATACTATGCATGCATGCAAAATATGCATTGCATATATAGTTAAGTTATTTCAACACATCATAGCCACATTGTTATTGTTGTATCGTCCATCCATTGGAAACTGATTGTACCGTTCGAATTATGTGTAGTACCCCCCTCTGCCACTAGGTGTTCACATAGTTACGCCCATCCTATTGTACCGGTCCTCCATGGTGTATGATCGCGCTCGCAAGTGTTCGTGTATATACGTGAGTGGGTATGTGCATGCGTGCGTATGTGACCTAGTAAGTAATTAAATATCCACGTCGTGTCATCATTGGAATTATATCATGGTCAACGCTAATTCCATTGAATGGTCTACTTAGTGCAATACCAGCAGGTGTAATATGCTCGTTAATTGTCAACCGCGGTGGAATCTTATTAGATATGTTTACAGATCAAACTTGTTAAACATACTTAACCATATCATCATAACATTATAATGACGATGATAATAAAGATAATAATAATAATAATAATAATAATAATAATAATAATAATAATAATAATAATAATAATAATAATAATAATAATAATAATAATAATAATAATAATAATAATAATAATAATAATAATAATAATAATAATAATAATAATAATAATAATAATAATAATAATAATAATAATAATAATAATAATAATAATAATAATAATAATAATAATAATAATAATAATAATAATAATAATAATAATAATAATAATAATAATAATAATAATAATAATAATAATAATAATAATAAATATAATAAAAATAATAATAATAATAATAATAATAATAATAATAATAATAATAATAATAATTATTATTATTATGATAATTGTAAAAGGTTTACACATATATGAGTAAACCTTCAAATATACTATATTTTGTAATTTCTCATTATTTAATATTTATTTCAACTATATGTTATAGTTTGTAAATATTTTAAATTTATAATTTGCATTATATATTTATTTTAATAAAAAATCATGTATTATATATTATTTGTGATTATATTTTGTTTATTTTAAAGTTAAAGATAAAGATTTGTATAAATAACTTTTTTAATTTCGTATATAGTATAAGAAATATATCAATTTTATTGATTGTTTATTTCAATGACATAGTTTATCAATATTATATATATGTAGTATATACATGTATACATGTAAAGTTTACATTATACTATATATTTTTTATATCATATACTTTTATAAATAAAAAAATGACAAAATCAATAATTTATAACTACAAAATGTTAAAAATTATAAATTAATTTTATAATAACTATATTATTATAAGATAACAAATCATTAATATATTAAATATATTTTAAATAAATATATATTTATGAGATGTAATTAAAAAATCATATTACAGCTTTTAAAACTAGTTTTCTTGGTTTTAATTTAAATTCTAAGTAGCTATATTTAAGGGTATACCATGGTATGCCATGGTACGCTGCAGCGACATATTTTTTTCAAAATAAAATGTATAACAAATTTATTATTGTAAAATACAATATATTAAATATAATCTTTTAAATGGATTTTAAATTAAGTTTGCATGAGAAATATAACAAAATAATATAAAAAAATTATAAAATAATGCATTTTGAAACACCAAAAATAAAATAAATTATAAAATGTATATAGAATTATAACCATAATATCAAATGATTATTAGTAAACTATAGTATATATAATCAATATAATAATATAATATTTGTAACCATTCATTCATATATTCATATAGGTTCATTAATAATAATATAATAATAATATAATAATATTACTATAATTTATTGAATATAGGAATTGTATTTAAATTAAAATAATTCTAAATTAAAATTAATATATATATATATTAATATACATGTTATCCCCTAGGAAAGAAAAAGGAGCCACCGTCTCTACTTTGTGGTCCTGACATATTACGTAATACGGGTGCTATATCCGGTGGCGGAGGAGGTGGCGATATTTGCAAGGGCTGCGAAACCATCATTAAGGATAAATACATATTTCGTGTGTTGGACGCGAGTTGGCACGAACAATGCTTGTATTGTTCTGTTTGTAATAAACACCTGGAGAACACCTGCTATGTCAAGGGAATGAACTTCTACTGCAGGGAAGACTACGATAGGTTTGTATTTACAACGTACGCGTATATAATATACAAAACCATAAATACACTCAAATGAAAATATGCAAAATATCTTTGTATTTTTATGCCAAATAATATGTAATGGTATGTATTCTAAAATATAATTAAATTAATTATGATTAAAATATTCAAATAAATAAATATATATATCATAATAATTTGGAATTAAATGTACTTTTAATAAATTATAATATATATATATATATTAATTTAGTATACAATATAGAGTGCTTGATTATATATAAACAAGTTACGATGGTACGCCCATCTGATACTAAGTGGTTAACTAGTGGTTAGGGGGTGCACTTCTATTGAACCACCCACGACGATATCCAAGAATAATGGCTGCTTTGCCGCCACGTGCATGCTCTATAGGCGTAATTGCTCAGACGTGAAATAGTCCAGTGACGGTAGCGATATATACAGGTGACGATATCGTTGCTCGCTAGTTGTTGCTCGCTAGTATAATGTATATATCTATAGATAATATCTCAATTGATAAGGTGCTGTAGCAGAGATTTTTTATTCGCGATATCAACTTTTGTTTTTGTTGTCCATTGGTGTTATCATACAATGCCGTGTACATATCAGTCGCGCTTATGCCTTACAGACGTGACAGAATATTAGTGTATATATACATATACATATACATACGTATATATATATATATATTTATACATATATAATGCATACAACGCATACTCCGTTACAGTATTTAAATATAGTTATAGTTGTATATATTAGTTCATGAATATGTATAATACATTTATTTATTAATATAAATATGAAATAACTAGTATATGTTTACGCTTATATATATATATATATATATATATATATATATATATATATATTACTTACTTACTTATGTCGAATTTTCATTCGACCGGATTTCATTTTTCTCCAGTCTTCTCTGTCGCTCATAACATTACGTTATATATTTATATTATACTTATATATATATATATATATATATATATATATATAATATATATATGCTAACAATTGGTTAATATCTATTATTTCAAGTATACTTATATATGGTTTAACATATACAATTACCGGTAATCCATTAGATTATATAAAGTAACATTATTATATTTACAATTTTAGTGATTACTCATCACAACCAGTTCATAATATTACTAATCTATATTCACTATTATATAATTGGTATATTATGTAATGTATAACTATAAGGTTATTTAAAATATTGTTATCATTTTGAATGTTTATATTATTATAATGTAAGTTAATGATGAAGATATGATGTATCTCACGAGACACTGTTTATTTAGCTCACAAATTATAATATAATTATAATAATACCTATATATCCTATATATATATATAGGGATGTCCCTATAGGGAAAATTATTTACAAAATGTAGTTCTTAAATTGACAAATAAATGATATTTATTATTTTATGTTGTTTTTATCTATTGTTCTTTTGTTAAGGATAGCTATAGCTATATATCCTAGGAAATGATAAATTGTATACTTTTATTAATACAATTAGAAAATATTACAAATACAAAAACAAACACTGATAATCCAGTATATATATACCAGTATACTGGTATATTTATAAGACGTTCTATGCGTTTTTGTTTGACTATATATTATAATAATTAATATTAATATTAATATTATAATAAATATATAGTAAAATTAAAAAATTGCATACATTATATTAACCATAAATTAATGAATTCATTTTAAAATATATATGTTAAACGTATATTAATCGACTAATTTTTATAAATATGTATTAATGACAATATATTAATTAATATTAACTAATTTAATGATAGCATTATTATAATAATTATATAATGATATTATATTGTGTATATATATATATATATCTATAGATATAGTGGGTTTTTAATATTAAAGAGTAACAATTCCAATCAGAAGATATCGAAATGTTAACGATTTATTATTGGTATTTTACCAGGTATATATATCTGGTAAATATATATAGATACATTAAAGGGATTCCACTGTATTATTTAATTTATTTTGTTTTCCTTATATATTTCTTATGAAAATATTATGAATTATTTAATTATTTAATTTAATTTTCTATATATAGTAACTTACTTTACTATAAATATATTTTTATATATATATATATATATATATTTATATATATATTTGTGATTATTGTCACTATTATTCAAAAGTATACCATTTTGAATAATGGTGGTTCTTCCTTGATTATATTTTATATAATGCATATTATATTATAATGCTAACGTGCTACATATTAGATAATTTATAAGAAGCATATATATATTTATATATAGATTGATAATATATATGATATACATATAATTATATATAATAAAAACATAATGATAAATGTATACCTTTATATATATAATACACAGGGAATTAATAAATGTATTAGTCATAAATATTTAAAAGTATACTATGCCAGTTACCATGCCAGTTACCTATCGAGTAAGTACACACATACAAATTGATTAAATATATATATATATATATTTGATGTATACATCAAATATACATTACAATAAACGCACGAACATACAAAATATATAGAAATAAAGTTTATAGATAAAATAAGTAATGTTAGAAATGAAATCCCATATATATATATATATATATATATATATATATATATATATATATATATAAATAAATCAATTTAAATTATATTCAAAATGAATAAATACATATAAATTTTAATAACATTCAAAATAAATAAATAAATTACGTAACATAAGAAATTTACACGCAATAATATTACAAAATAAATAAATCAATTCCTTATTAAATAATATAACATTTATTTATAACTATTATCATCAGTTTAGTATATATTATATGTATAGTCTGCTGGCAATTACTTAGTGACATTAATTAAAAATGTTATCTATTATTTTTAAATATTTATTTTTAGGAGAAAAATAAATAACAGAAATTTATTTTTTAAATTCCATAATAACAAAATTATATATGAATATTATTGTAAATTGATTATATTTTGATTTTTTTATAATAAACTAAATAAATAGTTGAAAGTATAAAATT
>OZ025240.1:36702472-36877472 GCA_964019155.1 Osedax fenrisi | reverse complement strand
TACCAATCATGACATATTTTATATATAACTATTTTATTATATAAATAAATTGAAACCATTAATCAATTAATATTATAGTATTTAATATATTTAACTATTTATAAAATACAATTTAAATAATATTATGTTCTTATCCTCACAATATAAAAAAATTAATTTTATTAATTAAATAATGTACAAATTACTAACTTAATTAAGAATATATTGTTGAATAAAAATTCTTTAGTATTTAATTATAAATCCTAACATATAGGTATATATATACCTTATTTCTTCTATATGTATAGTCTTTTTTCATTTTAGTTGTTTTTAATATTTTAATTTATAATTTATTTATGTTGTATTTTATATTTTACATTAACATATTAATATAATATATTAATAATAATATATTAATTTTATTAAGATAAATTATATAATAAATACATAGAAAACAATTAGAAAACAAAATTATACTAATGAAATTTTATAATATGATTTACATATATTACAGTATAACATATGATTGAATGCTAATACAAATATATATTAGAAAATTATAATATATTTCATATTCATATATATACGTATATAGGCGATTGGAGGTACACGAACGTGTTTACGCAACTCCTCTATAGAGAAAATAAAATTCACCTATAGGTAAATACTTGCTTATTATGAATATATATATATATATATAAATAAAGAGTATACCGTATAAAGATAATCAACATAAACTTATTATATTAAAAAGGGGTAATTAATTAAGAAAATAATGCATACTACAGTATATAAGCAGTATAGTTGTACACATATTAAATATTTGCAATACTACTCAACTATGTAGATACTGTGTAATACGTGAACAGTGTGTATGTATTTTTTATATAATCTATATACTATATACAATATTTATATACAACATATGCGAAACATATGCCGCGTATCATATTATATTGTATATATTATATACTAAATATATATATATATATATATATATACAGTATATACTAAACTAATGTATATCCTTAACGTATGCGCTTATCATAACTATAAATACGGCCATAGCCGTAGCGAGCGATGGTTGTGCAATGTTTGCAGCAGAATCAATCACAGATTTAGAGAGGGCGCTGGACTGTAAAATTATTCCAATTCGGCGTCTAATGAGCATTTGATTAGGCGAAACGGGCAATGGCGATCGCGCAGGTGTCATGCGCGCGCGCCTCTCGTGGGATTACCGGCGGCCGGTAGAGGCGCCGCTGGTCGATTGTTTGTAAACACGGCCTCGGCCCGGTATCGTGCGATAGCTGTCAACGGTTGGGCGTATCTCTCGTAATGGCATGATAAAACGGAGTTCTATAGTGTCTGGTAGAGATCAAAAGTGTACGACGTCCACCGGAGACATAGGTTCGCGTGTGTAAATTAGTAGATAACCTTGCGCCGGGGATGTTAGACGATGTCCGTCTAATGATAATATACGATGAACTCGAACAGGACCATGGCTAATAAATACAATATCGAAATTGTTCATTTCATTATAATTTAGGTATAATCGGATATTTTTATATGATTATATTATATCTAAAATACTTTTAAATAGAAACATTCATATGAAAATAAATACAGTATTACTAAAAATATGTAATATATGTATGTAATAATAACAGCTATCGGTATGCATAATCTATGCATGATTATCAAAGCCCTTTGGTATTATCATATATTATTATATTTTAATTATTAATAATTGATATATATATATATATATAATCACGGTAATATACCTCAAGTACTATGCTTTTATGGAAACGTGTTCGTAAATTATAGCATGATGGTATATATAAAATATAGGCTTCAAAAAGAATAAAATACGCTACAGAATATATATATATATATATATTATATGCATTTTAATATATATTATTATTTGACATACACATTAAAATTATAATAATTACCCGAATAATAATACCAATTAATTAAAGTTTTCTATCAGGTGATGCTTTTTATTTAAAAAGTACAATGATCTTTATTTGCAGCAAGTTGTTTGTTTTGTAAGAGTTATGGCTCATACTATCACGTGTTATATAAAGTTATAGTCACCCAAGTTATAGTTATATATAACATTACTTCCCTTTAATATTTTCCCGGAATTAAAAATTATTTAATAGTGGAAAATATCTTAAAAAAATGAATATATTTAAATAATTGTGTAATAATAATACAATAATATAATATAATATATAATGTATTATATATGTATTGTATTATATAGTATACTTAACATACTATAATATAATATATACCTAACTAATAATTTTTACGTAAACGAACACTTATAATCTTTAATTTTACATTTGTATCTAAACTAATATTTCATTAAATTAATTATTTATAATAATTAATTATAATATTAATAATTATGAGTATTAATAATAATAATAATTTAAATAATGTAATACACTTATGTACATATTAAAATGTTAATATTTATCTGACACATATTGAATAATTATATATCGTATTCTAGTTTAAACCAATACATTTAAATACCAATTTTAAGATAATTTAATTAAACAATTAATAATGTAAGTAATGTAAACTTAACTAACCACACACATAAACACCTATATATTCATTATAATAATATAATTAATCATGTCACGTGATCTTAGATATTTCGGAACGAAGTGTTCGGCTTGCCTAGGAGTTATTCTGACTAAAGAATTCGTTATGAAAACAATGGATATGGTATTTCATCTGCATTGTTTTAAATGTAGTATATGCACTACGTCGTTAAATAAAGGTTATTATATAAATACACATATATATAATGTTATAATGTTAAATTAAAACTAATTAGTATTTATTATTATTAAGTTTTAATACTACCCGTACAATATAGATGAGTATGGGTATTGATATACCATTGACAGCTTAATACCGGTAAAGTTTGTCTACAATTTATTTTTATTTTCATGTTTTCAGAATTAATGAGTTGTAGTAATTTATATGATTACTGGTTGTCTACAATTCATTTAGGTATGGGTTTAAATTATTAACTTAATGACGTATATATGTAATTAATATATATAATCCATAACTAGATAAATTACGAAATCTATAAACATAAATTTCAATAATTTTTAATTAAGAAAATTGTAGAAACAATTACCGGATTTAATATTTCAATTATAAATCAAAAAACTATGACCACATTAATATACATATAGTATATGTTTTATTATAATTGTTTGTTTACATTTAAGATGTTCATAATTTTATATTAAAATAAATATCATATTAATAAATAAGATTAACAATATATTATACTCTTACTGGCATATTATATATATATATATATATATATATATATATATATATATATATGTGTATGTTTGTGTGAGTATATTTGTGTGTGTATGTGTGTGTGTGTTATCAACAATATATTATATTACTTAAATTTAATATAATTAGTAAGTAGTAATAATTATTTTTTAAATTTGATTAAATACATACATAATATCAATAATATATTAATACATTAATTTATATTAAAATAATTTAATATATTATATATATATAATATATATATATACACTCAAGCTTTATCTAAGTATAGAAATACAAAAATATATTAACATGTTACTTTACTTACTTTACTTTACTCGACCATATCTTGCAATTGCTTTCCACCCTTCTTTGTCCATTATCAGTGTTTTTAATTTGTCTTATTCACAATCTAAGTTGTTATTTAAGATGTCTATGAATGTCTTGGGTTATTTCTCTCTGTTTCGTATGCCGTAAAGTTATGTGTTAATTTATCGGTGTGCCTTACGCAGTGACATACTAGTCTCAATATTCTTTGTGTTATCAACTCAGAGATGTTTGGCATACCCCTGTACAGTTGTGTATTAGTGACATTCTCTTTCCGTGATATATCTGTGGCCATTATGAGTAACCTGGTATAATAACCATTCATTTACATTTCCAGCATTCGCTACCATATAATAATATAGGTTAGATTGTAGATTTGAATGTTCTAATTTTAAGACTGTTTTCCATTTTAGAGTTCTAGATTGATTTCATATTGTGTATTGCTGACCATGATAAAGCTTTGCGAATTAAAAAATCCTTTTGTGAACTAGCCATCCTTGCTCCCAAATATTTAAAATTTGCATCATTGTTAAACAGCGTGCCACCATTTTATAGTCTAATGTTGATCGGAATTGTGTGATTGGACGTAATATATTTGCTTTTCTTTGAGTTCAGTTGAATACCAATGTTAGCGACTTCTGTTTCAATGGATATTAGTAGTTGCTGAGCGTGTTCGACTTCTTGTGATACAAGTGCTATACCATCTGCGTAACTGAGGTATGTTAACTGTATTGCTGGATGTCGTCTCCCTTATCGTTGTATTATTTCGAGTCCGAATTCTTCTTCTCTTCCTTCAATGGCTTCTCGCATGGCGTAATCCAGTGATATCACAAAGAGAAAAGGCGCTATAGTGCCTTTATTATATAGTGTGTAACTTTGAAAGAATCTCTTTGTTATTTGAAAGTTGTAGGTCTCTCCGTCAGGTGTTATAACTTTTGTGTAAGTGTCTTTATACGTTAATGCAATCGCTTATATAATGTTTTTGGGTATACCATACATATGGTATATATACCATATTATTTTAGTATACGGAGCATTATTTCTCTGTTGATACTGTCGAATGCCTTCTTGAACTCGATAAAAATATGATAATATCCTTAATATTGTGACTTTTCACTCCTTCGATTAAGCGTCTGAGAGCTAATATGCATGAGTTGTATTCTGTTATTCCATTTTGATAATTCTGAGAGGGCGTTTTCAGCTTTGGTATCGATTAATATACTAATTCCTCCGGTGGATGAGTTGTTGGTATTACGCCATACAGAGGTAGTTATAAGTATTGATTTTTGGTATTTTTCGTATTTAATTTTTTCATTATGGTATATTTTGTGGTCAACAATTCCAAGTATGTTTTTTTTATAATATCTTGTTAATTCTGCTAATTATTTTCTTTTGTTTGGGAGACGATTAATATATTAATATATATGCAATATATTACAATTTATATTTATAATATTATTTAGTACTCTATATAACTATAAATATATAACTGTTTAAATAAAAATTTATATAAATATATACAGTTATTTATATATAGTTTATCTATAGTTATATAGAATTATATATAATATAAATATATGTAATAGATGTACTATAATATTATAATATTTTATTATAATTTTCATGAAAATAATATTTAGTTTTCGTGTAAAGCATATACATATATATATATATATGTATATATACGTATGAAATTATATTGATACAATATTTCATTTATATATTATTTAATAATAGTGCTATTGTTAATATATCTAGCTAAGTATAAGTATTGATACTTATTAATAGTATTATATTCGAGCCAGTAAAAGTATTATCTATAATCTGTGCAATGGGTAGCCAATAAGCATTGATGTTAGAATAGGCTAATCGTGAGCTTATTAATAAGATTATGTGTATGATATGTGTATAATTATTGAAACACTTATGTCATAATCGGATCACTTATAATCTTATAACGTTCTGGATTATCAATTTGCCAACACCTATACCACCATAATTTATACTATAATGTATATATGCTATATTTAGAATGACTCAGTAATATATACAAAAGCATATACTTTATTAATCTAACTATATATATAAATTAAAATAAAATAATTATGAAAAATGGTATAATTAATATAATAATATAATGATTAAGTGATTAAATAATAGTAATATATTGTAATACTATAGTATTATAATACCAATAATAGATATAGTATTACTTATAGGTATACCTATATATACTATATATATATAGTAGTGATACTAATTATTATGAATATAAATATATAGTAATTATGAATAGTATATTATAAAATAATTTATAATGATAACTATAATGTTTTAAAATCAATAATTTAACATTTAAACATTTATGACAATAGCCAATATGCGTATAATACTAAATAATACCGATTGTCATATGCTATAGTAGTTATAGTTAGAATACATTTATATTTAAGTGTATAGCATATATGCTACATTTATACATATATTCATATGTAAAATAATTGTTTAATTTTTGTTGAGTATGTTCATGTCATTATTTATATTATAATTGTTATTATTTTATTATTTCTAATGTTATATTATCGATTTATATTATTTAGTATTTTAATATAGTTATATATTGTTCTCCTTATAATCTAGTGGGTTAAAGACTCGACATGCCATGTTTTTTCTTTCATCCAGGCTATTTGACAATCTATTGTTTAAAACTTATAAAATAAAGAATGTTAAACGTTTTACAGTTACCGTAACATTAACATACTTTATTTAAATACCATATATAATATTTATGAATATATATGTAAATATATGTATATATATATATATATATATATATATATATATATATATATATATATATATGAATAATAATATCAAGGGAATCTAATAAATCTCCCAATTTATTCCTCCTAATTATCACACCGCCCTACTGTCATCGTCACTACTGACTAACTCCTTTATCACGTGCAAGCCGCGCCGCACATCTCATACCAGTATAGATACTATAGTACCTTGGCCTACATCAAACATTAATTAATGCGTCGCAATTTAACCTGTAATCCCGTCGTCCCGTTCACCGTACTGTACCCTCTCTCTCTCTCCCTCTCCTATTGTTTACCGAAACAATAGATCGGTGGCCGCGGCAACATTCAATATTGACCGTTCTTAATGGTCAATATCGGCAGGCCGGCCGGTCGTATACCTATATGCAAATCTCACCTACACGCAGGCGACCATTTCATGATGAGGCGCGGTCAGATTCTATGCGAGAACGAATTCAAGAAGGACATGAACCGTGACAATAGCCTCGCGAATCATTTAAATCCGCTGCATTCGTGGTGTTAGTTTACGCGAGTTCGTCTATAGATATGTGTGTGTGCGCATGTGTGTACACACGTGATATATAGTATGTGTGTATGCGCATGTGTGAGATTGAATGCGCGTGGGTGCGCCGCACTACACTATATATAACCATTGTTGTACAATACAAACTCAATTATAATTCATATATATATTAAGTTATATTTATTTATTAATTTATATAATAATATATATTAAAATTATATAACATGCACCCATAACTAACGTCATACATATATATATATATATATATATATATATATATATATATATATATATATAACGAATACTTTACTTATTAAATACATTTAACTGTTATTTATATATTAATATATATATATATGTAATTGCCTATGTCCTGTGTGATAGCTCTTCGTTAACTCTTTAGTATATACATATATAATCGGAAAATAATATATATAATCAGTATATTTTTGTTATATAACGGTCTAAGTCGTTATATAAGCATGCATGCAGTAGATTACGGGTTCAGTTCCTATACTGACCATTACAATAAGTCTGCAAATATTATAATATAATAGAGTATATAAGAATGATCGATTATCGTTAACACACGATGATGCCTAAAATATGAGCGGCTTCGAAGCCACATTATATCTTTTGATTATAAGTAAAACTTCATCTAATTTTGTAGATGGAATGAAAGTAAAATAAAATTAACAATAACATTATATTTATATATTATTATGGATATTATTCAAGGAACTCTAGTAATGGACTCATTAAATAGTTACCATCAATATTACCACAACAACTACTAAAATAAAACCACTAATAATACCATTATCGATATTAATACCACCACTACCACTAAAACAACCACGACAAATACCTATAATACTATATCCACTACAGCTATTACCACTAACTCACACCCACTACCACGATACCGCGATCTCCACACTAACGTACCATAATTACGTAACACAGCGGAAGAAGACAGCTGTAGCGATGACGAAACCGACTCCAAAGGACCCAAACGACCTCGTACAATACTGACCACCCTGCAACGAAAGCGCTTCAAGTGCTCCTTCGAGCTGAACCCTAAACCGTGTAGGAAGGTATGTGTGCGCGTGGACGATGTGAGGTGTGAGGTGTGAGGTGTGCGATGAATGTGGATATGTTCGTTACCAGTTATTCGTTACTGTAGTAATATATATTACTACAATATATGTTATAGGCTGTCACTTTGTAGCTGCCTATTCGGGTATGACGCTAAGCCACACCCATTATATATATCTTTAGATGATACATACATTCTGGTCCTGGATACCAACAAGGTTAGTTATACTCATTATAGGCAGTTATTACAGTTACCTATTAATTGGTTAGGTACTTTCAACTACTTTCAACTCCTCCGCCGGTACTTCAAATATAATATGATTATTGCCTCAACTAAACTTTATTTAGTTTTAACTTGAATATTATAGTTGACGTAATGGAATAGATATAGGGAATGAGATTATTCCATATTTTCTGAGGATGGATGGAAACAATTTTTTTGTCATATGTTAAATGAGATAGAACCGGAGTTTTTAATTTTTCATTATTTTTCTGTATTTGTTGGTGTATAGTTGTGTTGGGATAAAGTAAGTTATCAAGATAGTCTGGTGTTTTGTGCTGAGTAGTTAAATATAGTGAGGGAAATATTATAGTGTATATGGGATTTAATTATATGTCAGTGAAATTATATTCTTAATAGAGATACACATTGTCTATAATGTTTAGATATGTTGAAGATGAATCCGATAACTGAGTTGTTAAGGCTTTGGAGTTTATTTATAATAGATTACGATAAGCAACACTGCTTCTATAATTACCCTGGCATTGACTAAATCTGATAATAATAATATTAGTTAAGGGGCGGTAGAATGAGGGATGCGACAATAAGGCGAAATGGTTACATATATTGATGTAAGAGCCTTCATTAACGTAACCTTGGTAACAAAGGTACACGGCCTATATTATTGTAACATCACTAATTCTATCGCGTCTTAACTATTAGTATCGTGCATAAACGATGTACATGCATACACACGTAAGTTGTGTAGAATTGACTTACTACTTATATGTAGGTCACCTTAACCGCCATAGCTAATATTTATATGTTAACATATACAAGTTATTTTATATATATATAAAATATATATACTTATATACTTATATATATATATATAATATATATATATATATATATATATATATATATATCAAATCATATAGGAACGAGACATTATATTATAGAATTGTATAATACTATTATTGAGTCACTACATCTATAATATAGTTAAATTATACATCTTAAGATATCATATTTTAAAAATATATACAAATAATATTGATTTAAAACTGTAATTTATCAGGAGAATATTAATTTTTAATTTTTTATAAATATAATATATATACTTATATATTAAAAATATATATACACACATATATATATATATATGGTTTGTATATTCTATGGATTGTTTCCATATCATGCATGCATGTTTCTCATATTTTCTTTTCACCTATTTTTCACCCCTAAACAATTAATGCTCGGCCCTTAGATGTAATGGCACTAAGTTATGGTATATTCACTGCTACCCATTGTTATATACATCCAGTCCGTATAGAGTAAACGTCTTTTATTTATCATTATTACTTTATTTAATTTTAATTTTTTTTCGGATATTATATTATTTTAGATGGTATGTCTGTATTACCTTCTTTTATAGTACACATTTTAATCATTATTTATGAAGTATTTAAGTATTTAAATACACATTCATCGTCATCTTATATATTTAAATATAATATTATATTGTATTCATAAAATTATATTAAATTAATTTAATAATTGATCTATAATTTATATATGATTTTAAATATATACCGAATTGGAAAAATAATACTATCGGAAATATTCTCTCTCTATATATAGAATATAATTGAATATACTAATTTGTTTAGACACCACTACATTTGGAGAAACATATTGGTATTATATATATATATATTATATATATATATATTATATATATATATATATATATATATATATATATATATTATATATATATATATATATATATATTAGTTGAGATGTGATTTCATAAAATATATTATTTTTCAATATTATGCATAAATTCTCGCCCGAAGCAATAACAATACGTCACGACCACGTGACTGGCAGTCATGGCAACCGATTCCAATAAAAAGCGGCGGTGTCAATCTCGACGGTGACATATTATACTAGGCGAGAGCGCCGGATAGAGAGAGCGAGGCAGATAGGCAGAGAGCTACGTCGCGACGGCTTTATTATTAAATTCTCGAGATGAACCGAGCTCCGATTCGGTGAACGCTTATTACGATACCGTGGCGCTGACGTAATATCGCGGCGCAGGTCACGTGTCCGCCACCGCAATTATAACCACGTGATACCTGCTCGAAACTTAATTAAATAGTCGTCGTCTCGTTCTCTCTGATACGCTTTAATATATTCACGCGGCCACCGCCGACACTCTATTATTTACCGTAAAGTCTACACGCCGCGCGGCCCATCTCTACCAAAATCTCAAGATTTTAATATATTTACCCTACGACAGGGGGCCTCGGTTATCGTAACGCATATTAATGAAACGCGTTCTATTATCATTGTAAATTAGTACAATGCACACTCTACGATACCGTTTACAATAGTGCATTGTTTGTTAATAATAACCGTGATTTACATTGTATTCGTTACAATATTGATATACTTTCAAAAGTATACTTGACATATATGTGACAACGTATTACATTAAGCACGTGTCTTGGCGAGTTAAATCTACTCACGTACAGATATACACCTACATCTCACATCGATATTATTATAACACGGATATAAAAGGAAATAATTATATTGGTGTTATATATATATATATATAATATATAATAATTATTATATGAATATTAAATATATAAACTGTTAATAATTATAACATTTATTTTGTAATTATTATATATATATATATATATATATATAAACCGATGGTGCAAATGAATAGTTTTAAAGTATCCAGTATTTTTTTTTTAACTATTCGTTTTATACCGAATAGTTCCATTAACATCCAAATATGCACTATTCATTTACATCCCTAGGGATTATAGCTATAATATATATATATATATATATATATATATATATATATAGATATATGTCCTATATTATATATTGATAGGAGTTGAATGAATGAAACATATGTTCTTCTCTATAGATAATTGTATATAGTTAATAAAATATATACATATACGATGCACTAACGAATGGTGTCGTATCAAAGTAGAAAACAAATATTATATTTATAAAATAGGATATACTAACAAAAATAATATACATACTTTATATATGAAATACTTACAATAGATCATGTATATGTTTTTGTGTACGCATATGCACATATATGAATGCGTAGATATATCATTACCTATGCAAAGAAAATTTAGATACAATTACGTCTTCTCTATATTGATATTTAATAATTTTGTATTGTTCTCATTCGAATAAATTGACGATGTAAATTCGCTACAAACAATCTAAAAAATCTAACTTAAAACGTCTTAATAATCTATTTCATAATACACTCATTATTATGTAATATAGTATATTTTTAAAAAGTTTTCCATTACAATATTATATATGTCAACTCCGATTACCCAGCGACTAAATGTGTTTGAGACACAGAGAAATTACTACATGTAGATCATAATAAAATGTACGTGTATTATAAATCATAATATATTATGGAAACAAAATATAAATTTATTAATTTGTAATATATATATTAAACAATATTTAGATAACTATAGTTATATATATATCACTATAGTTATTTATCAATTATTAGAAACTGTAATATTAATATTACAGTAATACCACACACACTTGTATATATATTATATTAGAGAAAGTATACTTTTATAGTATATATAATATATTAGAAAAACATGATATATTGTATTAAATGTATTTATAATTTTATGAAATGAATACACATCGATACAAATACAATACAGATACGAGAAAGCTTAGCTGCGGAAACAGGACTTACCGTCAGAGTTGTGCAAGTGTGGTTTCAGAATCAAAGGGCAAAGGTCAAAAAGATGGCACGCAGACAGCAATTAGATCCCGAAGGAAAGAAAATATCAAAAAATGGAAAAAGGAAACGAGGAGAAGACGATAGTTCAGGTTTTATTTCACATTGTGAAAATATAAAGTATTACTATTTAATTTATTTCATATTGCTTTTATATATATATATATAGATATATATATAACATATAATAACATTTATTTAACAAATATAATAAAATTAAATTAAATTAGAAAAAAAATCAATTAATAATGTTACTAAGCTGAGAAAAGATATCTGTACGATAATGAAGGATAAAGCAAAACTGTTATACTTATATATTATAACAGTTTCTTCTGTTGTATTTGTTGACATTATTACATACAAATAACAACTAACTCTAAAAAATCTAGTTAACCACAATTCTTGGAGTAGTTTATCTATACTAGTACATTTATTTATCTTAGTTTTTATTTAGTCAGATTAAGGTTCTTTAAATGATCGACATATTATATATATAAATGTTACGAATATTACTCATATCTGTGGTTTGCATACTTCACTTCATGTAGTTTTCCTCAGTATTTAAAAAAAATGTTGCTTCTATTTCAGAAGTCGATCTTCTTATTTGCACATTTTTATTTGGGATTTGTTTGTATATTTTCTTATGCTAATCATATTAAAAATTCACAAAACAAGTGCTGACTTTTAATTATCATCTATGGATTTGATATCATATATTTATGATATGTAATTATTTTGATTATTTTGCAATGTATTTCTTCTAAATACATTTGTCCTTGATACTTTTGTCTTAATATTCATATTTAAAAGATCATCCTAAATATATCTTTAAATGTACTGTTAACTTTACAATTGTATATACTATTTACCTATTTCGTATTTACTATTGCGAATACTATTATGAATAATTAGAAAAGCCTCTATAGATGCTATACTATAGGATAACATCGATTTACACTTGAGATGGGTGTTAATCCACAGTTGTATTGGTTTCTTTTGTCATCGTATATTAATAAAATTGTCTTATTAGTAAAATCTATATTCCCTTGTTAAACGTTCTAGATATATACATGGTGCACCAATTATATTATTGTCGCTATACTAGTTTTCTTGTTAACTAATGTCTACCCCGAGGATATTAAAGTTACAGTCATTATTAATATATTATGATTTAGTTAACACGAATAAGCTATGCTAAAGTTAGATACCGCCATCTCCTCTGATAGGTTACTACGATCGTAACGCGAGTGTACTGTTGCCATTGGTTACCGTATAAATGTACATCGATATATTGCTTCAAATGATAAGATGACGATACTTTCGGGCGACTGATACTTAGGATAACCCCTCTAATATAGTTATTAGATGAATCAGTCATCAAAGACCATCCAACGTTTATGGAATTCCATTTTATATCGCGATCCTTGTGATATCATCTTTTGTTCCCGACTTCATCTAATATCGATATATCGTACTTTATTGCATACCATTTAATTTATATATTATATATGTATATTAAGATATTGTATTAGTAATATATTGTATTAATTAATATATTTCATTCTTTGTCCACCTTTAGATGAAGAATCGATACTAAATGAACATTTAACGGGTTAATATAATATTTTTTTGAACTATTATGTTTCATATGTTATAAACTTAACTATGTAGTACCGATATATATATATATATATATAATATCTATTAGATACGTATTCAAGTAGGATAAAGTAACCTAATACGGATAGTGCCCAAATTCGGAAACTCTCAGTATCTCAGAAACCATAAATCCTACAAAAATTTGTTTTAATGAATAACATATTAGTAATTAAATAAATAGTCAAAATAAGTTTTTTTATTTTTTAATAATTCAAAATAGTACTGATATATCCAATAAACTGGTGTTTATATTACATTTTTAAATGTATGGAAAAAAATGTCAACTTTAAACTTTCTCAAGAATATACAAATGGATCGATATAAAACATAACAATATATTATTAAAAACCAAAGAATTATAAATATTATATAAATATTTGCTATTTTTGTTATCAAATATTAATTAAGTTATAAGCATATATCTAGAGATCATATAATTCCCTAATACGGACAATCTATAGATTTATTAATACGGAAACCATATAGGTCACATTATTATAACCAATAAACGCGCAGCGTGTGAACTATTCTGATTTTCATAAAAATCTCGTGCCTTATAATATTAATACCACCAATCAAGCTAAATCTAAAAATGTTCTTATATAGATACTTAACTTATATTATTAATTAATAAAATAATAAAAATTAATAAATTAATTACTAATTAAATTATATTAAATTATTCATAAATTAATTATAAAAAATGTAATTGTAATCTATCTCATTGGTTAATAATATATAGTTTATATAGTGGTATATAGGGTGTATGTATTATAACACAGGACATCCATATTCGGACATGGGTACCGAATACGGAAATCCACGTTATATATAGATATATTGAGTGATATATAGATATATTGAATAATATCAATAAAAAGATTAAATAATATTTTAAAATCACAATAATATCTATAATTATATAATATTAATAAATTTGTGAATACAAATATGTTAAGACCATTTATTGTTAAAGTGTCCGTATTAGGTTACTTTCCCCAATAACCCATATAGTGTAGATATATATATATATATATATATATATATATATATATATATATATATATTTAGGTATTATAAAATTATAACACGTTAATTCACTATATTAATTTTATAGTAAACGTTAATTATTATTATAATTATTATATAATTTATAATTTTATTTAAGTATATTAATTAACATTCTATCATATTAATATAAAGTAATAATATATAAATATTGCAATTTGTAAATTTATGATTATAATTAACTATTTATTATACATGTAATATTTGTATCTATTATATATTGGTATATATATAAATTAAATGAAGTATATTATAAATTAAACATGTACTCTATAAGTAATTTTTAAATATGATATAATTAATGTTTAAAATATATATATAAAATGATATTATAGCCTATAGGTATAATATATAGTATATATATATATATATATTGATTTTCATTACGTTACATAATCACTCATTAGATAACAAATCCGATTTGAATAACTCCGTTGAATATACATTACCTTACCTAGGACAATCAGGTTCAATCTCTACTCTACTATTGTAATTGTCTATATATTATATATACTATAATAGTTATTTCCTATAGAGTATTATCAAAATTTCTATATATTTAATAATGTGATATAATTTAATAATGTTAATATAGTTTAATTTATAATAATAATTTTAAATATTAGATTTATTTTAATATGCGCATTATAATACATACTTCTATAATATCATATAAAATTCATTTAATATTAATATAAAATAATAAATATATACATATATATATATACATATACATATTATAAATATTATCGTGACATTATAATTGTATCAACTATTTTGTGAATCAAAGATATAGAATTCCCTACCTATGTAATGTAATTAATAGTAAACCGCGCCTCTGCTAGCATTAGTATCGAAATCAATGAAATAGATTTATGTGTGGCACTATTTGTATACAACAATGTGTTCATTGTTTTATTTAATTCCATGCGATATAAGTTAGTTCTTACTCACCTCATAAATATGTTTAGCATTTAAAACCAAGCTACCATATTCATGTGTTATATATTTGTAATGAACGCTCAGTTTTCATCATATAAATAATAATTTGAAATACATTTCAAGAAATATATATATATATAACCTATAGGTTGATACGAATTTATATTATAAAAACTCATTTATCCGAAACTATTACCATGATAATACTGCAGTATAGGTGGTGTTGTACATGTGTTGTGTATACAATCGAATTGCGAGATTTCGCGTATACTCTATACCTATATACCTATAGGTGTTATATTTCCTTAGAAAATCTTTGACATTAATCTATATTTAAGTAATTTCAATTATTGTATATGTTATTTATATGATATCCAATTCAAATTTTCGAAGTAAGCTTATCGCGTATCGCACACCTCACAACAGTACATATACACCGAGCGTAACACCCGCGTTAACATGTTGTTCACTACTTAGAAGACTATTCGTCGATGTCGTTCAACCACGCCGCCATTTTGGGAGGGGTCGGAGTTCACAACAACAACCACCGCCACGTCGACTCATTCCAGGACAACGCAGACGCGTTCGGTAAAAGTCTGGACGGCCGCCTCGACGACGCCACGCCCCTTTTGAACGTAAACGACGCCCGGCCTGAGCTCGGCACCCAAAACACGGCCATCGACAGACTGTGCTCGATGCAGAACAACTATTTCAGTAACGTTCAGTGAACGCGTTTCATTCAACTCGATTCAGTGAATACCGAGTCACGATTCAGTGGAGAGGACACCCGACGACCGGAAGTATTTAAGGATCTCGACGATCGATCCGAAACTATTTGGAAACGATTCTCCGCATCCATGGAAGTCTACAATTATTGTTTACACTTATTATTATTATTATTATTATTATTATGAACCACTACCATTACTACTGTTATGTAACCATTTATTCACCGGTACGGTAATGTACCGACCTAACGAAGCCACTCCCACACGTGTCAACGACCTGTCACGTGTGTTAACGTTTGTTTACATTTAGTCATGAAACTCAACATTCCAAAGACAATATATGTAATATTCTAGAACATATTCGACGTCACCATTGACCATTATCAAACGATATTGCCCGCGCATGGGAACTAATATTATATAACCGGCGCATGGGTACTACTATTACTACAAATAATGTATAAGTAGGTACATTGTATATTGTACCTAGTACAACCTACTCTGAAAACTATCACATGACTGTTTCATATTGAAACTCATGATAATTACCTTATATAATAACAATACTGATATTATTTTTATTGCGGATCATCTATATTACATATATATATATATATATATATATATATATATATATATATTAACGTATGTGTAATATAACTAATTTATATCAAGTAATATCCATCTCTTAGATGACGTAAGTCCCTCAGCCTGTTCCCTGACACCTGGGATGCATTCCTGATTAACGCTAGCATTTAGATATTTAGAATATTTATTTACATTTTATATATTATTATTATCTCGAGTATTATTGTACGTAAACCTATTGTTATGTAATATATATGTATATATATATATATATATATATACCTATATATAATTATGTTATTCGAATTATGTAATAGAATCATGTATTAAATCAGTGTTATATAAAATGAGAGCATGTTCTACGAATACACGAGTGAGATTAAAATAGTCACATCATTTGTAATAAATAACTAAACTCATGATACATGTTTAACTATATATACTCTACTATAGTTGTTATACTATAGTAGGGGAAAGTCTCCGATTACCGACCCCCTGCTAATACCGACCCCATCTAATATCTCAATAACTATAAGAGATATCAACAAATTATATATATACATGAAATGTTAGTAATTTAATGATAAATATTAATAAGTATTTTGTATTAAAAAATATTTAATTCTACAATTGTTACTTGATAAAATGTAATATTCTGTTTTTACTTTTTAAATATTTGAATAATAATTTTTTTTAAATCATTGTAAATACTTTATTATTGTACATACTATTGTAGATCAATAAAATGTGTATAAATATTATAAAAATAATTTAATATGAATAATTATTAACCAATATATCTTAATAATAGCAACCCATATTATTTTCCTATTACCGACCCCCTAAATTACCCTAATAAATTACCCTACCGATCCCATGCGATTTATAATATCTAATCAAAATAGATCCGTATTTTACTTTAAAATATGTCGTAAGTTGTTTGTGTATCATTGATATATATTTAGGATTCATGATTCCAGTTGATTATATACATACTGATTAATAAATAAATATTAAATAATAATATACACCATTTTAATATAATTACTATAAAGTTTAAATTTAATTTTAATATTACTATTAAATCATAAATTCAATACAAAATAAATGTCGAGCAAGTTATAATTAATTATATTTATGTATATCTACTATTTTTATTTGATATTATAATACTACACTTATTTATACCATGATTATTTTAGGGGGTCGGTAATAGGAGAAGGAGGTTGGTATTAGGCACATGTACCCGATTACCGACCCCCCTATTTATTCTTGTAAATATAATTATATTAAATATTTTAAATAGCCACATTATTCATTGCCATAATATTACCATATATACAAAATCTCAAATAAATATATTTAATATTGAATAAGTTATTATAAATAGTCATTTAGGGGTCAGTAATCAGAGACTTTCCCCTATATATTATATAAAATACTATAGCTGTAAGTCTTTGAAATGTATTTGAATATGGGACATCATTTAAATAATCGCACATTTTACAAATAATGCAAAAATAATTGAAATACAAAATATAACATTATCACGAATAAAAAATACAGAAATAATGAGAAATGAATACTCCAATGATTATATGGTACACATAATAATTAATTATTATATATTCTAAGAGAACATATTATTATAATGCTTTTAAAGTTTGATGTAATCCAATACTTAGTTAGTAATAACCTCTAAATAAAACAGGATCATAGTTTACCTGGCATATATGTTAGAAAGCATATGTTGAAACATTACTATATTTTTATTATAACGTGATGTATGGTATTCATTAATTAGTTACATAGATAATAACTTATATATTTTATAAATACATACATTATAAGTCATGATGTTATGTATTTTAGGTTGTTTTGATAAAAATAAAATGTGTTGCTCATATAATTATTCTATATATCATTACACGTATACGTGAAACCCATATATTATCATTGAGTATTATCATTGCTATATTTGAATATATATATAATTATATATATATATATATATATGTACCCACACGTAGTTCATCCTAATTTATATACATCTATTTTATCTAGAATTCATTTAATTTATAACTTATATTGTATTCATAATAATATTATTATTATTACTATTAATATATGATTATATTTATTAGGAATGGATATAATAATAATAATGTTTTTTACTTCAAATATAATATAAAGACATAAATAATATCATAAATATTAATAAACCTATAGTTATTACATATACGATCAAAAAATAATAAAAATAAGATAATATGGTGAATGCTTAAAAATAAGTACAATAATAACACAGATATATATATATAGTGAATTGGATTGAATTGAATGATTATTTAAACACCAATATATCGGGTGCACTCTCTTGTATATAACAATAACAAAAAATAATAAAAACAAACGAACAGAAAATACAAAATAACAAAAATTAAAATTAAATTAACTTAGATATAAAAAAAATAAATAAAAAACGTATACAAAAATAAATTAAGAAGTGTTTAAATAATGTTTTAGTTTCTTTCTGAAACAATATAAGGATTGGACCTTCCGTAAGTCATACGATAGGACGTTCTATATGCGAGGAACAATGGAGGAGAATGCGCGATTACTAAATCCGTTAAATAAAGTATTGCTCTCCAAAAGAATTGCATCCGATATTCGAATCTTCTTCAGTATGCAACGACATTTCAGTTGATTGTGTATATAGTTAGGTTTACCTAGGTATATAGATTTATGAGCTAAACATAGTAAACTATACTTGAATCGCTTTCTAAATAATAGCCATTTAAGATGATGGTGGTGTTCATCAGTTTTCAAATTTTCACTACGATTGATATTATAAATAAGGCGTATAGAAACGCGAATAATTCTATCAATCTTTTTAACCTCTATATTTATTAAGTCACTAAATAATGATCCTCGATAATAAATTCTGGATAATACTAGAGCATTAATAAGTAGCTTAGTAATACGCTTAGAGCAATACTTTCTAATATGTCTAATCCTACGTAGATGAAAGTTAGCTGATTTTGATATAGAATTAATGTGAGCATCAAAAGATAATATACTATCAAAGATAACTCCAAGATTACAAACTGAAGCATAAGGATGTATAATCCTACCATCAATGATTACCGGTGGAAAATTAGTATATACACTAGATACATTTAGTAGTTCGGTATTCGAGGTATTTACTAGTAGATCGTTTCTAAGAAGATAATTAATTATTTCAGATGCACATTCCAGAAGTTCCAAGTTAGAGTTAAGCGAGTTAACAGGAATTTGATAGGTAATATTAGTAAATTTACTAATAATATTAGATAGAGGACGTAAGTAAATGGAAAATAATAAAGGTCCGAGTACTGAACCATGAGGAACTATATAGTATATTAATGGGATTCGAAATATAATCTTTCACTTTTACTGAGGAATTTCGATCATTAAGAAATTAAGTTAACCAGCTGAGAGAAGAACCTTTAATTCCAAGTTCCTTAATGCGTTCAATATGAATGTTATGGTTAGGGTATCAAAAGCCTCGAAAGGTCGAGTAGCAATAGTTGCGCACAATTAGAGGAGTCGAGCGATTTATAGAGCGTATCAGTAATACTATTTAAAGCAGTTTTAGTGGATAATGTGTTCTATAAACACTCTGTTAGGGTTCCATTAAATAGTTATTCTCAAGATAAAATATAAATTGTCTACTAACTACATGTTCCATGATTTTACTGATTATGGGAAGTTGGGATATGATGTATTTAATCAATAAGATCATCAGGATCAAGAAGGATTTTTTCAGAATCGGATTAATAATAGATATTTTTGAGGTTTAACCATGATCCCATCATTAAGTGATTCCGAAATTAAATTCAAATAGTAATCGAAAGTAAGAATACAACATTTTTAAAGACAACCAAAGGAAGAGGATCAATAGGATATGTTGAATTTAACATCATAATCAATTTGTGGATTTCAAAAATGGAAGGAATTACATTTATAAATACATTTAGAAATACTAGATAACTTATTATATAAACTAGACACAAAAGAAGAGTACATATTACAGTCTGAATGTCTATTTGATATGGTATTTACCAAGTATTATATTTACTATTTTGACAATTTAAATATATGAATACATTTCTTTCTTATAAGTATCGAGTGACTGGAATATAAACAGTTTATCAAATTTATCATTACAATTTTAGATCTAAAAACTTATATCTAGAGTATTTCGAGTTGAAGTTTATTATGGCAATGTTATTAATACATTTAACATCAGATATAGTAGCGTTATCGATACTAAAATACTTAAACATATCATTAATATATTCAACTATTTATATATATATATATATATCAACAATATATTGATGTATTCAGTTAGATAATGTAAATATGTTTCAAGGTAACTCTATTATATATATATATATTTCAGATTATCATGCATTGATTCAGGCAAGTTTATTTTAAGTGGGATATTTTTATTTAAATAATACTAATAACACTTTAGACGATATTTAATGACATTAATTTTAAATATCGAATGTAAGAAGTATTTATAGATACAATTTTAGATATAATATATATATATATATATATATATATATATATATATATATATATATATATATAAATTATATAATTAAGAGGCTATATAATTTTATAATTTTATTATTTTTATGAGTAATTTTTTTCATTTGTTTGGGATGAATCCATATAATATATATAATATTAATAAATTTATAATAATTCTTATGACCTTAACATATTATATTATTGTTGGTAAGGTTTGTGAATAATAGGTAGCCTATTGTTACATGTAATTAAGTAATTAAACATATAGTTATATATTAATAAGTGAATACATAATAATATAAATGTTAATAAGTTATCTTTTTGTTATCTTTTTTATTTTTTGGGATTATTTAGAAGTTCATGATTTACTATTTATATTTATCATTTCAAATAAACAAACAGAATTATATAATTCTAATTATAATATATATTAGTTTGTAATATCGAATATCTCATCTATGAATTATATAGTTGAGTATGGATAAATACCTATAGGTATACCCTTATATATTAGTTTAGTCTATATATCCCTTCAATAATTAATGTTCTTCTATTTTGTATTACAACATTCATATTGCTATTCTAAAAAAAACGATATTCTTAAAGTATTCAGTGAATACTATTCACATACATTACAAATCGTGTCATACTCAAATGATATATATATATATATATATATATATATATATATATATATATATATATGGTATATGAAGATATATAGATATCTCATAATGTCCTATAGGATATAGATAGGATATTCCATATATTCCTAGGAATATATATAAATATATATATATATATATATATATATATATACCTAGGCGTTGTATATACTAATGATGTAAATGATGCCGAGCTTTTTAATGCCGATCCGAGACTTTTTGTTATTGATGCCGAGCATAGACTTTAATTTTCGGAAATAAAACGAGCCGGAGTCGAGCTGAGACTCTAACCAAACGAGCACGATTAGAGTTGAGACTTTAGGAAACTGAGACTGAGACAAAATCGATGATTTAAATTTGAGAATCATTTATATCACTAGTATAGACTGTTTCTCTCAGATAATTATATTTAACGTAAATTATATAGTTTTGTAGTTTATTATATATAATATATATAGTATTATAATACTCAATAAACATCAATGGAACCTGAATACAGTTTTAATAATAAATCATTAAGCCATATCCTTGCAATGTTTAATTGCTCTACTTATCATGTTACTTCTCTGAACACATAACATACTAATAATACGAATAATAATGTATTATAGGTATTTATTTATTATAATATAATCAATATTTATAAAAAAATAACTAGGTAATAACCTATTATTCACCATTTATTTACTTCTAAATATCTTCAAATTAGTATGCGTGTCTTTACTATTATTTTTGAACATTAAGTATTGTATAGTTATAATTATATATATATATATATATATATATATATATGAAAAAGTTCCTGAATACGGACTTTCGATATTTCAGAAAGTAAAAATCTTAAAAAAATATGTTGATTCATAATTATATAAATATTCAAAATAAACAATTATAATTTTTCAATTTCCCAAAATCTGATATATCCATTAATTCATTTTTTAAAGTTTTTAAATTTATGAAAAAAATGTCAACTGTAATATATAATAATTTCAATCATATAAAAATGTATTAATATAAAACATAATAATACATTATTAATAAATAGGGTATTCTAAATATTATATTCATAATTTCTATATTTGTTATCAAATATAAATCAAGTTATAATCATATATCTAGAGGTCATATAAATCCCCTATACGAGGATTACCTCTATCATGATTACCATCATATCTTAAAGACAGAAGTAAAAATTACAATAACTGTAGGCCTAATACAACTAATATAGATATCGGTGTCCCTCAATGATATATTCTTGGGCCGCTCCTTTTTCTTTTATTTATTAATGACATGCCCACCTGCTCTATTAACAATATTTTATACTATTTACTGATGACATAAATATTATAATTAGTGATCTTTCAGCCAAAAAACTTAATCTTAAATTACTGTTGACAATTAATGAAAACATGTTATGCGTAAGTGCAAATAAGTTTACAATTAACATTGATAAAACTCACTGCATGTCCTTTAGAAACTGATATATAATTTTAAATAGTAATTGAAAATAAGCCTTTAGTTAAAGTGTATGAAACAAAGTTCCTTGGGCAATTAATCATAAATTGGTTATTGAACTGGAAATCTCATTTTTAATTTCTAAAGAATAAATCATTAAAAATATATTGGATTATAACAAAATGTAGGCTACCATTCTAACATTCTACCAGCCTACCATTCTGCCTTAATGAATCATCTATGATTAAACTTTATTATGCACTTTTTGTATCCCCATTTAATGTACTGTTTAGAAATATGGGGCATAGGCATATCCTACTTATAAATCTAATATAAATTGTATTCATGTTATACAAAAAAAAGTATTGACATTAGTTTTTTCTAAACATATTAAATATAGTTTAAACAAACTATTTATAGATCATAAGTTATTAAATATCGTTGATTTGTGTAAATATAAATTGCTAATATGTATGCATAGCATATATTACAAAACTTGTATTCCATGTATTTATAAACATTATAAAATAATAAATAGACAACAAATTAATACAAAAAGTACTTTTGATTTCATACAACCTTATAATAAATATAACCTATGTGACTAATTCTTTAATTTAATTTGGACCAAGACTTTGAAATAAATTAAATATTGACAAAAGAAAGTTAATATCTATTTCCCTTATTTCCCTCAGTAATAATATTTTAAATTCTTTTTTAACCTTGTGATTTTTTTTGTTCTACTATTATTTTCTCACCTAAAATTATATTTTAATAATTTAAATTTTTAATAAGTTTAATTTTTTAATACATTTAATCTTTACTCGGACTTTTACATTCATTTCTTCTTTTTATTCATATTTTATAATATAATTACGCTTCGATTTATCTACATGAACAACTAATATGTATTATATTAAATAAATAACATAATTTATCTCTACATATTCTTGTTCAATTCTTAACTTGAAAACTATCTAAATATTTGTTACTCTGCGTAGATAATTTATAAATTTATTTGTGAATATTTGCTAATATATATATATATACATGGGGTTTAAATAGGATGTGGTACGATCGGGCAGACACAATGAGTGAGGGCCTTTTATGCCTGTGCAAAAAGTTAAATCCAGATTTAAGTCCTACCTCCACCTTCATGCGGTAGACCCTGTTTAAACTAATGGAGGAGGTCGAACGCGTCTCGTCAAGCGCGTCAAATCTGGCACTAAGTTCCCGCTACTGACTTGTAGTCGACTCGGGAGAGCCAAAGTCTATCGGAGTAAACCCAAAAAGAAAACACAACTAGGCCGGTTGTAAGCGGACGATTATCATAAGCAGCAGCAGGATAATTATTGGAAAAGGCGGATGAACCTATTACATGGTCAACTATAAATCCATCCTAACTCCGAGGCATTGTGGAAACCCATACATGTCACGGATACTGCGCTAGAGTAGGCAACGGAAAACCACTCTAGTCTTATCCCAAGAAAACAACCATAACATCTATATACATACAAAACGCTATAAAGTCGAAGAATGAGTCCCCCAGGTTGGACGACTTTAATATTACTACTGGGGAATGGTATTCCACTGTCACGAATAAGTGCAACAAGGATGACGTTGATGCTCTAAAGCCGAAAGGACGAAAATCAATCGAGAATGGTGCAACGAAAATGATAGTGGAAAGCCATAGAATAGCAAAAGAAAGAGTGAGAATCGGTACATGGAACGTAAGAACAGTAAATAATGATAATTTAGAAGTAGTCAATAGATAAATGGAAAATACTGATGTGGATCTGCTAGGAATTAGTGAGATGAAATGGACAGTAATGGAACACTTTACGTCAGGTGAACATGACCTATTTTTTGTGGACAGGAGATCTTAAAACGTAATGGAGTGGCATTTATATGTAATAATAAACTCCGAAGATGTATGATGGGATTTAACCCAGTAAATGACAAAATTGCCACAATACGCATACAGTGTAAACTCATAAACATAACTGTAGTTCAAGTATACATCCCGAAATCCAGCTCAGAGGAAGAATATACAGAAACTTTTTATAAGACAGTACAATCTGTAATAGACCAGACGCCTAGTGGATATAGTCTTTATATTATTGGAGACTTGAATGCTAAGGTTGGAAAAGATACATCAAATGGTATTATATAATTGTGTAGTAGAAATGACCTTCGAATCATGAATACATTCTTCAAGTTACACCCACGGATGCTTTATACATGGATATCGCCGTAAAAAATTACTAGAAACCAAATTGATTATATGTTATGCAAGACTAGATGGAAAAGCAGTATAAACGAGTTACATTAGTGTCTGGAGATGATTGTGGCATTGATCATAATTTTCTAATAGCAGACATCAAGATCAAACTCAAACGAATACAACGATTAAAGTAAACTCCAATATATTATGTTGAAAAAATCTGACTTGACTACGGTAGAGATAAAAAATAGGTTTAACGAGCTCATAATAAAATATAGAGAACCTGATGAACTCTGGAATGATATTCGAAATATACTAAAAGAGACAGCGTATAAAAAGATCCCAACAGTCAAAAGAAAGAAAGTTTCTAAATGGCTATCTGAGGAAGCTTTACAAATTGCACAAGAGATAAAGGAAATGCGCAATAAAGGAAAATATGAAGAATTTAGAAAGCTAAACGCAGCCTTCCAGAAGAAAGCAAGGCAGGATAAAGAGCAAAGCATCATAGATAAATGTAAACAAATTGAAGATAATAACAAAATGGGTAAAACAAGAGACCTGTTTAAAGAAATAAAAGAGATGACAGGATCACGCAGCTCAAGGTGTGATGCTATGAAACTAAGTACTAGAAGAGTTGTTTCAGAATAAAAGAATATAAAAAAGAGATGGCAACAATATACAGAATATCTATACAGAAAAAATCCTAATATAAATGATATTTTTAATGAGAATTTATATGAGGACGAACCTGATGTATTAGAAATATAAGTGAAAGAAGCAATCCGACATATATCTAATAGAAAAGCTCCAGGCTGCGACGGAATATCTATAGAATACCTAAAAGCAGGAGGTGATGAGGCTATAAGAGTCATGACAAGTCTGTGCAATATCATATTGAAAACAAAGATATGGCCAAATGACTGGAAGAATCTATATATGTTCCTATTTACATAAAGGGCGATAAAAAAAGAAAGTGGAAACTACAGAACAATCGCCTTAATATCACATGCAAGTAAGATACTTCTAAGAATATTGCAGAAAAGACTTGATAACTTTCTCATCCCTGAACTACCAATAGGACAAGTCGGGTTTCGAAGAGGTAGAGGAACCAGAGACTACATATATAACTTGAGATGGATGATGGAAAAAGCTAGAGATCATCAAAGAGAACTCTTCATGTGCTTTATTTACTACAAAAAGTCATTCGACTGTGTATATCATCAAAGACTATAATGCACTCTCAAATATATGCGAGTACCTGAGCATCTGATAGTAGTGCTGAGAAATCTATACACAAATCAAGAATCTACTGTAAGGACAGAGTATGGTGAAACAAGCAACATCCCGATTAGTAAAGGAGTACGGCAAGGATACATCCTATCCCCATTGCTATTCAATATCTATACATAAAGAATAATGCGAGATGTCCTGGAAAAGTGGGATAAATGCATCAGTATAAGTGGCTGTCGTATACAATGCTGACGACACTACATTGATAACAGGAACAAAAGATGATCTCACAGATATAATTGCAAAAGTCAAACGAGCAAGCGAAGAATCCGGCTTATATTTAAATGTCAAGAAAACAAAGGTGATGACTACAGGTAAATTGGACCATATAATAGTAGATTATAACAATATCGAAATCGTTGATATATTTATCTTCATGGGATTCCTAATTACAAATGATGGAGTTACCGATAAGGAGTTATGAAGAATACTCGCAATGGGAAAATGTGCCATGGGAAGTCTGAAACTTATATTAAAAGATAGAGGCATTATACTAACGACAAAAATAATGATTGTTCAAACACTAGTGTTTACCAGCTGGTATTTCCAATTATCCTTTATGGAGCAGAAACCTGGACTATCAAAAATTCAGATAGGAAAACTATTGATGTTTTGAACTATAGTGTTGGAGGAAACTGCTTGGAGTTACTTACTTAGATAGGAAGAGAAATACTGAGATAATTGATATAATACAACCTAAAAGAACGCTCGAATCCAGAATGATCAAGGCTGCCCTATATTTTTTCAGACACGTTGTTAGATTAGATATAATGGAATTGCAAATGATACTGGGAAGAATGGAAGGTCGGCGAGGAAGAGGCATACCACATTGCACATGGCTAGACAATATACAAAAATATCTCTTTAAAGATATTATTAATCTCTGACTAGATGCTAGAGACAGAGCGGGATGGAAAATAGCTACCATGGATGTCGCCTGGGGTCGGTTTCGACTCGACGGCACAAGGTAATATATATACATATATATTAATCTTTATATTAAATTGTCATATATTCAATATTATTAACCTTTCATGTCTGTTTTTAATTTTTTTTGTAGTTTTAGTTTTTTTTGTAGTTTTGGTTTTATTAATGTCTATTTTTATTTGTATATATTACATGATGATTTTTGATCATTTGTCAAGTCCTTCACAATTACAATTATTTGATCTTATTCATAATTAGATTTAGTGTAAAAAGGAAATCAACTTAGATATAACTTTATGTTATATTCGTTTAGGTAATTGTATGGTTTAATAAATTTTGGTTTTAAATAAAAATGTCGTTTGTGTTTTAATAAATTACGCTACAATTACGATTACTATATAGGATATAAATAAATAACGTAATATTAATCATAATTCGATGAATGGCGAAATGCAGCTCGGCCCAAAACTTCTTTAGGGGCGGGTGGGAGGGGGGCGGGCGGGCGGGGTAGTCGTGTTTTTACTATTTTTACCATTTACTCTTCGTATTAATTATTTGATTCTATAATTACCTGGTTGTTAAAATAAAATATAATAATAATAATAATATATGTATATATATATATAAAATAAACCCCGCAAACTCAAACTTAAAACATGCTGATTTGGTTTATACATATATATGTAAATATACTTATTTTACTTTTAATCCCGTGATTATGAAATCATAGGGTGAATTAACACACTTGACTTTGAAACAACTTTCTCACTCCGTCTAGCTCATGTAAAACATTTATCAACTACTTAATATCCATATTAGTCAAATCTGAAATGTTATCTATTCATTGCTTTTTCAGACGTCCTCGTTTACGTACTCCATCAACCATGTTTTCATTATAGTGTTTTCAGAGGCCGTCATAAATACGAAAATCCAATAGGTGAGATATATAGATGAGATATTCTGGATTTAATGCTGATATAATTCAGTTTATTTATTTAAAATGAGAAATGGTAAATACTGAAACTTTCAATTATATTCACAAAATTGTGTTTTTTTAAACTTAAATATAAGTATATTATTATAAAAATTGTATAGAAATATATAACACCTCAGAATAATCAATAGTAAACATAATGAAACTATTAAAGTATTATTGAATTATATAAATAATATTTATAAAGAAATAATCGTAAATATAAAAAGTGCACATCCTTTACGAAATAGACAATAGTGAATTCAATAATAACGATAAAGTATTGGATACTAAATAAAAGTATATCAATATAAATGTATAATACATATTATATAATTACATTATAAATATAATATATAAAATATATATATATATTATTGTTATTATAATATTGATCGAATTCAAATAACATTTAAATTTAATTAGAAACCGAAATAATTTCCCAATTATTAATTTATAAATTTAATTAAATAATAATTAACGTAAATTATAATTATAATTTAAAAATCGACCTTATTCACGGAAATTCGACCTTAATTTATTAATTATTTAAGTGTTGCTACTTATATTATCATTCTGTTCGGTTCACGTTCATACAGGGCTCGTATATCACTACATACCCCGGTAACACTCGCATCGGTTCAGGTTTGTACCCGTAGCGTACATCACTAGCTACCCGGGTCACGATCGGATCGTATCGGTCGCGTACCCCACTAGCTTGACCACTAGCTTGACCACTGTCTATACACCTGACCACTAGAGATGAGTTTACCCGATTACCGATACCACCCGGTAGCGGAGTTCGTCGCTCTCGTAGAATCTCACATCGTCGCGTCGGTCAAACAATTCCGGCCGCCCGCTCGACTCGCGCACCAACTGGACACAGAGGCGTGGCGAATGTACCACGTGATGCTGGACAACGCCCACGCCCTGGACAGGTCATCGTCTTCGGGTGATAATGCGGAGTCTCGTCGTATGGTTGATCTACACGATAGGCTGGATCGTTACTCGGTCAAGGTGAACGCGTTGCTGTTTCAGGTTGAACAACGGTTGTGGTAAGTCGAGCGGAACCGAACATATATTATCTCATTAAGATTGAATAATATAATAGGTCAATATTTTGTTTTAATAATAAACATAAGTAATGTGTAATTTCGTAATGTAAATACCGACACAGTGTCATATATACTCATACATTATATATATATATTAATATAAATATATATATATATATATATATATATATATATAATTAAGTTCATTAATTGTATTGCATGTCTATAATCCGATATTCTAATTTCATAATGAATAATAATACCAAACCAATAACTATTTTTAAGAGATTTTATTGTATGTAATATATTTTTAATATATATATTACATTTTTAAAATAACATTTATTTATTAACGTAATCTAGTACTATACTGTTTACTATACTACACACTATAATAATAGTCTATGATTTAATCTATTACTAGTTTAATAATATTATAATTTTATAAATATGTAATATACATGTATGCATAAATATATAATACACATTTTAATATAAATTTAATCATATTAAAAACCCCGATACTCTTTATTATTTTGTATACAAAATAAATCTATAGATTATTAATATTAAGAAATAATTTATATTTTCTAATGACACATATACATATATTTATAATTAATTGATTATAAATTTATAATAACTTAAGTTATTATAAAATAACTATAATTATTTATCTACATCCAAATCCTAATTTAAAAGTTGATGTATATTGAGTATATTAGTACATTACATTAGTATATATATTGGGGAGGGTAACCGAATACGTATAGTGCCTTAATATTGACACTCTCGTTATCTCAGAAAAAATAAACACTAAAATAATGTTTAATTAATAAAATATTCATAATTATATTAATAGTCTAAATAAGTATTTTTTATATTTTAATTATCAAAAATAATGCTCATATATCCAATAAACTGATATTTTTATTACGTTTTGTAATTGATGTCAACAAATATTAACTTAAAACGTTCCGAAGAATATATAAAACATAACAATATATTATTAAAAACTAAAGAATTCTAAAAATTATATATATAATTTTTATATTTATTATCACATATCCATTAAGTTATAAGCTATATCTAGAGTTCATGTAAGCTTCTTATACGGACACCATATAACCAATCAGAATTTTCATAAAAATCTCGTGCGATATAATATATATACCATAAATGAAGCTAAATCTAAAAAATATAATATGTATATACTTAACTTCTATTATTATAATCGACCAACCTTGATGCTGATCTTAAAGCCTTCAAAGTATCTCGCTCAATTTATAGATGTAAACTTCTTACCTATAAATCATCCTACTTTACTGATAAGCTTGATAATTTGGGTATGTCCTCTAAACAAGCATGTACACTCTCATTTAAATTGATTGGTCGAGATCTTAATAGACATCTTCCAGATCAACCCGACTCTTTTCTGTGCACTGCATTTTCCAGTTTCTTTCAACGAAAGATTTCTTTGATAATTGATTCTCTCCCTAGATTTGATCCCGCACTTTTTGATGTAACACATATTAGCTCTACTGACCATTGGTCATGCTTCAAACTTACATCTCAGACAGTAGTAGGGGAGAGCGGGGCAGGTTGACCATAGGGGCAGGTTGAGCCATCTCAATTATTTCTTTTATTAATAAATATCCTAATGCAATTTTTAATACATGTATACACAATTATATTTAGCATTAGTATAACAATTCAAAAATTATTTATTTTAACTAATTAAAATATTATTTAATTATTAATATTTTATGAAAATCTCGTTAGTGGGACAGTAAGTTTAACTTTGATATTATTATATATTTTGTAATAACATAGCAGTATTAATGGTATATAAATAAAGTATATTTAATATACTATATAATATAAAATAAATAATTCAAAACTTATCACTCACAAATTAATTATATTACGTTTATATATACTAGTGATATGGGGCAGGTTGACCATAGTAAAACGGGGCAGGTTGACCATAGGGTCAATCTGCCCCGTTTATCATTAAACATATTTATATATTCATTTATTTAATTAATTAATGACATATTTAAATAATAATAATAATCTAATTAATTAAATATATAATTGAGTACTTATTTTAAATAATTAAATAAATGGTTTATATGCTGGATTAAAACATAGAGAATCTTCTCCTCTCACCTAATATAACCTCTTGCCTTAAAAGTTTCATTGGTTTTGATATTAATCTTGGTGCATATACTTGTTAAATAACTAATAAATATAAATATATAACTTTAACTATGTTTATCTGTTAAATATATCTTTAATTTCGCATTTTTTCTACCTGGCTCAACCTGCCCCAGTAGACGGGGCAGGTTGAGCCAAATTAAAAAAAAATTAAAATGTAATTATATAATTAATTATTTATCATTACACTGATTTATGAATGTTTTTAATTGATCATAAAATATATATATCTTATGCACTTTATTTTATTAAAATATATTCATAACATTATAATATACATGTATTTTTATAAAAACCGGCTCAACCTGCCCCGCTCTCCCCTACTCTCGTTACGTAAATTCTCTAAAATCTCACTCTCCATTAGATCCTGTTCCATTATGCCTATTTCACTCTATCTCTCCTTATCTCATTGGTTTTATTACAGATATAATCAACTTGTCTCTTATCACTGATGTTGTACCACAATCGATGAAATACTCGTATATAACACCATTACTCAAGAAACAGACTTTAAATCACTCCGACTTAGCTAACTACAGACCAATATCCCAACTCTCATCTATGTCAAAGACTTTGGAACGAGTTGTCTCTTCACAGCTAATACAGTATATTACTTCCAATAATATTGTTGATTGCTTTCAAAGCGCTTATCTCCCTCACCATAGCACTAAGACAGCCCTAAATCTTATTATTAGTGGAATTTTCTTATCCCTCGATGCCTCCTTGTTATCTTGTTCTATTAGATTTATCGTGTGCCTTTGACTCTCTTAATCTTCACATTCTTTCGTTTCGTCTACATGAGATTGGTATTAACGGCCAAGTTCTTAACTGGTTCAATTCAATTGTATCTATTAGATCTTCATCTGTAAAAATTAATTCTTCGTTGTCAGTACCTTGTGTTCACTCCTGTGGTGTTCCACAAGGCTCTGTCATTAGTCCCGTTCTATTCATAATTTATATATTACCAATTAAATCAATATTTCTTAAATTTCCTCATATACATTATCATCTTTATGCCTATAATCTCCAAATATACACGTCCTTCCCGCCTTCTAGCGATCCTGAATCCAGTCAGTTATCTATTTACAACTGCATTACTGAATTAACTAAATGGTTCGCTAATAACTCACTTTCACTAAATATTTCTAAAACTGATACTATTATTTTACCTCGTCCAAGTTCTCCTTTAAATATAACACATCCGTTTTTACTATCCCTTCCCAATTCCCAATCAGTAACTACACTCGGTATTACTTTCGACACTCACTTCAATGTCACAGCGCAAATAGTAAATATTATACGTACTGCTAACTACTATCTGTACAACATTAGAAAGACGCGAAATTATCTAACTTTTAATTTAACCAATTGGTTAATAAGGCACTTAAGTGCCTTATTCATGCTCTTGTATTTAGTAGACTCGGTACTGTTGTTCCCTATTTACTACACTACCCCTTCATTTATTGCACATACTTGAAACTATTCAGTGTCGTTCAGTAAGAATACTCTATAAACTTAAACGTAGAACAATGGTTTCCGTCTCATCTCTGATGCATTCGCTTGGATGGTTAAAGTTCCGGCTAGTTTGCAAGTTCCGTCTCCTTTGCATAACGCATCGAGCCATCTATCGAGCCAGCCCTAAATATCTCACGAATATTATTACTATACGAACGGATTATCGAACTCGTCGTGTTGGCTTGACTATGATGTCCATCAATCTATCACTACGACTGTATATGCCGAATCGTCATTTACTGTCGCAGTCCTAAATGTTGGAATGCATTGCCAGCTGACATCAGATCAACCTAGTCTGCACCTTTGTTTAAACGTAAAGTATATCATTATTTTATGTCTTTATAACTGCATTATTTAATATTGTTCTTATTCTTTTATATATATATTGTTCTTGTTATTATTCTTATTTTTTATGTTTAAATTGTTATTTCCTTTATTATTATTATATTATATGACGCCGATAAACATATGATGTTTAGTAGTCAATAAACTATTTAATAATAATAATAATAATTATTAATTAAAAAATAATAAAAATTAATAAATATATTACTAATTAAATTATATTAAATTATTAAAATGTATTACAAATAATATAATTTAAATTTATCTGATTGGTTCATCAATAATATATAATTTATATAGTGGTACATAGGTGTATGTATTATAACACAGGGTACCAAATATGGACACCCCTGTTATATATTGAATACAAAATGTAAATCAAATGTTAAAATCAAATTATATCTTATAATATAATATATTATAATTTTTGAATACAAATATTGAGTCATAAAATGTTAAGACCATTTATGGTTAAAGTGTCCATATTAGGTTACTTTCCCCTATATATATACTATTCATTTAGAATAAGTTACGTTTAGAATATATTAATAACTGATTTTTCAACTATTAACTTTACTAATGGTTATATAATATTATATATGCGATACCTGTAACTCAAAACTCTATACTTAAATAACGTAAATGTTCTTTTCGGATATAACTGTTACAACTTAATATAAAATATATTTTAAATAATTATATAATAATCCATATGGATTATATTTTGTATTAAAAAAAATAACCCTTGTTAAATAATCTATAGCAAACTTTTTGGGTCTTACATGATTTCATTTTCCTTAACTAATATACATTTATTCTTGTTTTTATTATTCAATTAAAATTAAATGGTTTAAATATTTATTTATCGTATTTGTGCTGATTTTAATAATTAATTACGATAATATATATATAATTTAATTATAAATTCCGTATATTTACTGTTAACAAATTTGTATATGGAAAGATTTAAATTAATTCTGGATACAGATTATTACATTGTACAATGTAGATCCATTGGTTGGATATGGTTATTCAGTTTGATAAATGTAATTTTTTATTAATGTATGATATGGGATAGTTCTCTAATATCGACATGCACGTAGTATCGAAAATACTATAGATCTCCCAAAATATAATTCCAATCAAAAAATAATTAATGTATGAAATGTTAAACAATATAATATTCAAGTAATATCGACACCCTTTAACCAATCAGCGTTATTTGTTTATAATGTGCGCGCGTTGTGATATTATTCATAAATTAATAGACATACCTAATAATTATAATATACACATATACTTGGAATTAAATAGTCTTTCGGAAAGTATATAAAACTCCCATACGTACTATATTTGTATTATAATTAAGTAATTTCAAACTTAATACTTATAATTTTTCGAAAATAACGTATGAATTGCGTGTGTTAACTAAAAGTAACGCGTATTTAATTCTGATTGGATAGTGGATATTAAATTATATATGGTATATATAAATATCGATATATTTAGGGTGTCGATATTATGTGCCAATGTGTCGGTATTCGAGGCAGTGCCTGTAATATCGACACCCCTGTTATATCAGAGTTAAACAAACTAAATTTAATTTAAAAATAGCTATTATATGTATATACCTACTTAATACTTATAGATACAATTTGGAAATATTTAATTGAGAAATAATAAAGTTATGGTGATTTATTGTTAGGGTGTCGGTATTAACTACTCTCACATACACTAAATGGATTTGTGGATATTGATCTTGATCCATGATATTTGACGTATATTGTTATTGTTATTGTTATTGTTATTGTTATTTTATTTAGTGGATCTTTTAATCTCATCCAGGAACTTAGATGAAGTTTTCACTTATAACTATTTGGCTATACTTTCCCTTCAATGCCGCTCTCATGTAATATATGTAGAGATAATAACCTACCCAAAAGATAAGACATTTCTTATAAAATATGCATATATGCAGATTGAATGCATACGGTGAATTACACAGATTAATGACTTCGGCAATAGAGTGTCAACATATTGGAATTAGCTGCCCACCAATGTTATATCCCGTAACACAATATTAAGTTTCCGTGATGCATTACAACGTACTTCGTAGTTTTCATCTCGTTTTTAAAATATATCCATATTTGTTATATGGGAAATTCCATATATATATATATATATATATATTGTTGTTAATGTTATTGATATTTTCATCAAACTAATTTATGGACAAACTCTTATGTAATATGTTTACCGCTTCGCTACGTAGGTCGACGCCCACCTCGTGGTATGCGCAGTGTACCTATGGAATGTGACTCCTTAGTTATTATTGGCTAACGTAATTACTGCACCACGCGATGCCTACCACTTCAATGTCAACTGATATCACGGCACCACGCACGGCGTCGTCTATACTTATATACATATAATAAATATGAATCATACCTAAACGTCTTATTCACTGTACACAACCATATAACAATATTAGGATTATTATTATTTATATATCTTTATTTGTATTTGTGTTTTCTTATAAATATATTTATTATCCTATAGGATGATTATCCCTTATTATAATTAATGGTTTATATTTGTATTTGTGGCATACTTGTGATAGGTTTATTATTATTAATATTCATTGATAATATGATGTATGACCCTTGACTTTAACTTCCTGTTGTAAATAAATATATTATTAACCAGTCGCGTCTTATTAAATATATACAATATAGATCATCATCCAAATACACAGCCATCCGTATACATGTACGTGTACGATACATATATATATATATATATATACTAGATTGATAACCCAGTTAGATAGAATAAAGATCTAACATAACATGGTGAAAGCCGTAACAAATCCACCACAAAACATCTGACATTTAAAACCTTCAAAAAAAACATACATAAAAATCATTTTTAAATGGACGGCATAGGATACTAAACATGATATGGTCAAGAGACCTACATCATGAACTAATGATATTCAAATAATACGTTACTTTATAATTAAAGGTCTATTATAAAAACTGAAAACTGAAGAGAAGGTGAAATACGTCCTCATATGTAACTGCGAAAAAGGATTACAATGAGGATCTACTACACTTGGAACAACGCAACAAAAACTCTAATATAATTTTGGAATCACCTTAGCGAGGTTATAGAGCCACTTTCTAATTATAGACTGGCCAAACAATTCAAAAGATTAAATATGCGATCGACGAACTAATAGACTATTTTATGACACAATGCAAGCGAAGAAATGTAAATTCCGGGACGAGATGGAGATAATCTTGAGACTAATAGAACAATTCATCAAGGGAGATGCCCACAACAAGGTCAAAGAAGATATATTATATAAAGACGATCCTTAACGCTAGACCAAGCCATGCATACCGCAAGGACGTACGACGTATGACGTCATACGAGACACTAGAGAAATAACGCACGGAATTTAAAATGAGAACCATATGAGGTTCTTCATGTTGGGCTACTACCACCTGCAGTCACACCCGTCTATCATACGGGTACCTATTACCCCTCCAAACAGTCTTAGTGTCGATTTTGCAATATATTTGGAAACTGGGCCGCAGTATGAGGCAATTAATTAATACCTATTTCTATCCAACCTCTCTATCCTCCTAACCCAACAGATCACCTGAAACCTCTTATCTCAAGTTCGATGAATTAAAGTTCAACTAGATCACAATCGACTCTACCAAATATCTGAGCGCCTACCTCCAATTTACGTTGAGAGACCAACTCGGAACCATGATGGTGAATGTCGATACGGGAGCGGAATTAACTACATATAATTAACATACTAATATTACGTAAGACATACAGTCGTATGTACTCCCGAATGTACCCAGAACACTATAAGGGTTCACGATCAACCCCTGGTCACCTAAAACGAAGCCAAACCATGTTGACCGTCTATGATGGAGATTTTTTTTTGAATTACGGAACCATAGAAATATACATCACGCTAAATGATTACATGACGCGAGCCATATTCTTCGTAGCAGAGATCGCTGGTACCATAATATTGGGTCTACCATCAATAAAACAGATGAATATCATTACGATAAAAAAATCAAGACGAACAATATAAATACAATAAGCGACCTCACAAACATGTATCATAAAAGGTTCGAAGGTATCTGCAACTTCTAAGGTACATACCGTATTGTGACCGACCCTATTGTACCTTCCGTGGTACTCACCCTTAGAATACCATCGATATCAATGATACGTGAAATAAAAGAAAAACTGGACCAAATAGAGAAAACAAGAATAACCGAAAAGGTAACGTAACCTACAGACTGGGTTTCAAGTTTAGTTTACGTACGGATGCAGTCTGCCGAACTTAGAATCTGCCTTGACCAGTGAGACATAAACAAGACCATAAAGTAAATCCACTACCGACGAGAATATTGAAGATATCTCCTACAAGCTGAAAATATCAATGATATTCAGCAAATTAGACGAACTAAAAGTGTATTGTAGAAGCATCGACTATGAATCTAGTTTGAAAACCACATTAAAAGCCCATACGGAAGATACATATTTAATATTACCATTCGGCTTGTATCTAAGCCTGGATGTGTACCAACTGAAGATGGACATGGTAATAGAAAAATACACCGGAATCCTCGGCATAGCAGACGATATAGCTATTTTCGGGAAAACCGAAGAAGAGCATGAAACGAACCTCCACCATCTAATGAAATACGCACGAGCAGGTGGGCATATATTCAATAAAGAAAAATGCAACATAAACAAACACTTCTTTGGTATCATCTTCAAATAAGAAAGAGCGATACCAGATCCAGAGAGAATAAATACGATACAAGACATAACACTTCTAAGGATAACACCCAGCTGTAATAATTGTTTGGCATAGCTACATGGATCCCTTTGTACCAAACCTATCGACAAACATGGTACCACTACGTGACCTGATCAAGAAAAATACTGATTTCACGAGGATACTCTCCCACGAAAAGAAATTTATAATGTTATATATTTTATAACGACATTAAAGACATAATCTGCAGAGATTGTGAACTCACTTACTCCAACCCCGCTAAAACAACGTCATTCCGGTAGATGCCTCAGGAAGAGGTATTGGACCTGTAGCGATACTGTCCGGCAAACCCATATCGATTGCCTCAAAATCCCTTACTGAATACGATCAGAGATACGAAAATATCGAACGCGAAATGATCGATGTGGTAATCGGCTGTATTCATTTCCAGACGTATATATATATATATATGTATATATTGGAAATACTGTACAATCCAATCTGATCACAAACCACTCTCCATTATTATACTGAAGAATATAGCAAACGCAGAGAATCTAAAGAATGCTTCTTAATCTACAAACATGCGACATAAACATAGAATACGTTCACGGAAAAAACCTACCTCTATCAGATTCTCTCTCCAGACAGCCTCTACTATAACAACATGATATACTGTTCGATAAACTGATATCCTATACCCGCTGAACCCAGGTTGGCCATTATTAATAACGATACCAATGACGAGAAACAAAGCCAATAGTTAATAACTATATTCGATAACGGATGACTAACATAGAGGAGAAAACTTCCCAGAATCATAAGAGAATTCTGTCCCTACCGTGATGAACTGACCTTCGAAAATAATATGGTCATTAAAGGAAACCAAATACTAATACCGACGTCTCTACAGCATGACATACCTACACATTCCACACCTTGGAATTGTCAAAACAAAGCTATTACTTAAAGTATACTTGCAATATAGTTAGCGTATACTTTCAAAGACTTGTATCTATTTGCCGAAAATGAAAAAGATATTCAAGATATCACGGACAAATTAAGCGAGTGACAAATTCACCAAAGAAGATAAAGCCCTGTATAATTATATATAATATATATAATTATATATAATTAATACGTAAACAGGAAACTACCACGACGCTGTATCAGCCGACCAGTTTGGATTAAATAAAGAACAATATCTGCTGGTGCAGATATATACACCAAGTTCCCAATCCAAGGGAAGCTAAAAGCACATATAGACAGAGAATCATCCACAAATTAAAGGATACATTCTTAGAACATGGTATCCCGAGATACATACACATGGACAATGGAGCACATTTATAAGCTGCGTCCTTCAGTCAGTACTTTGAAAGTTGGGATTTCCACGATAACACAAGTTCACCGTATATCCATAAAGTAATGATTCATCGAGAAATAAATTCAGACTGTAAATGGAATCTTAACCTAAACAGATGACCCAGAAAAATCACTATTACCTCGGAGAGCCTCGCCATTAGAAAAGAACCATCCCTCCCCGGCTAAACTACTATATTCCAGAGTCATCAAGACCAAACTCACTAAACATCAATAATATAGAAATACCACTAAAAACCAACTACTCAACGACCGTCAAAAGTAAGCTGTCGAGAGATAAAATATAACGTCACGAAGAAACAAACCAGAATTGAACGACGGACAGAATATATTCATAAGAAACCCCAACGAGTGTATCCCTGGAATGATTCTCTAGAAAACACGTCACCAAACGTATACATGGTAGACTCCGAACAGCACGACTCTACAGTCCGGCTAACCTTGAAATACATCCGTAGAGAGAAAGTCGCCACTCGAGTACCACCCATAATCACCCCGCCCACGTCGCACCTACGAGCGACTATCACGTCATAAACGGCCACCCAACCGCCTTGACCTATAACATGTGTAACAGCATACAACCCATACCGTCTATCCCTCACAGCAAAACACAGCCCTTAGGTTGATTATTATTATATTTACATTGGTGTTGCTAAGATAACCTACTAGGTGTACGGTGTACTACGTGTATGGCAAAATACAGCTCTGACTTTGACTAACAAAGGGGGATGTTGTATTATTAATAGTCATTGATAATATGACTTATGTAACCTTACGATACTTCCTGTTGTAAATAAATATATTCTTAACCAGTCGCATCTTATTAAATAAATACGATATCGCTTATCATCCCAGTACATAGCAACCCTTATGTATCGAGATTGATACCCAGCTAGATATAATACAGATCTAACATAACACACATATATATATACAGAATTGAAACCAATGTTTTAATAACACAATGTGTTTTGCCTAACTATAAATTACATTACGTACAGAAGAAATATTTCTCTTAAAATGTTATCAATAAGGTATCTAATCAGTAATTCTAAGTAGTTGTTAATATAGTAGGGCAGTCCGCATTAGTACCATAATTAGCAGACCGGCATGTCACTAATTCATTTAGTTAGGAGTATATCAAATGTAATTTATTTAGCAGTAATAATATGTATAATAATACAGATTAATTAATTGAATATTTAATCAATACAACACCTCGTTATTAATATATGACGTAAACTTTATATGTTAATATAAATGTGATTCTGATTAAATTATATAACGATAATTGTATATAATTATATAAATACACAACATAGCTTGATGTACTATTTTATATTATAATATTTCGTTGTATAATATTACATCATATTGATCCATCGTAACTCCTTCCTTTATGCTGATGGTATACATTCAAATAAGGAAAATATCTGTATGCTATTTATGTTTTCTGATTTGAAGTTCTGTAAATTAAAAAAATATGAATATCGGAATATTAAATAATAAAAACCTATAAAATTAAATTAATAAATATATATTATAATATTATTATAAAATACAATAGTATATATTAGTAATATAGTTTAAACATATATATATATATATATATATATATATATATATATATATATATGTTTTGGTATATAATATTATTATAGAATTTTGTAATGCATTATTTATATTCAAAATTCTTAAACTTTATAATTTCTTCATAATATATAAACTATTTATATATTACATATATGTAATATATGTATACATATATGTATATATACAATATTAATATATTACATATATTAATATATAAATACTGTATTTAAAAACATGTAGATATACCCACTAGTAGTAAGGACACTGCAATGGTGTTTAGGTATGCAGGTAATATACAAAACTAATAGTTACGATTGTAATGTGTGTCTTATTTATAGATAATACATTTATTAATTATTATTGATGCATTATATAGGTTATTTTGTATATAAGAGTTTTTATTACAAAATTTGTATACTATATAAATAGTCTAAATAAGTATTTTTTATTTTTTAATTATTCAACATATTGCTAATATATTCAATAAAGTGATTTTTTTATTACGTTTTTAAATTTATGAAAAAAAATGTCTACTTAAAACCTTCTCAAGAATATACAAATGTATCGATATAAAACATAACACTATATTATTAAAAAATAAAGCATTCTAAAATTATATATATAATTTTTATATTTGTTATCAAATATTAATTAAGTTATAAGCATATAGCTATAGGTCATATAAATTCCTAATATGGACACTCTAGATGTCTTAATACGGATACCCTATAATCAATCAGTGCGCAGCGTATGAACTATTCTGATTTTCATAAAAATCGCGTGAGTTATAATATTAATACAACCAATAAAACTAAATCTACACATTTTATTATTTAGATATTTAAAGTGTATATTAATTAAAAAATAATACAAATAAATAAATTATTAACTAATTAAATTAGAATAAATTGTTCATAAAATTAATTATAAATAATGTAATGAAATTTGTCTGATTGATTCATCAATAATATATAGTTTATCTAGTGTATATATGGTGTCCTTGTTATAACACAGGGTTAGTGATATGGGAACCGAATACGGACACCCCAGTTATCTACGGAATTAAAAGATTAAATAAAATTTTAAAATCATAATAATATCTATAATTATAGATATAATCATATAATAATAATATATTGTAATTTTCGAATAAAAATAATGAGTCATAAAATATTAAGACCATTTATTGTTAAAGTCTCCGTATTAGGTGTCCACTTTCCCCTATATATATATCTATTTGGTTTACTAATTTCTTATAAGCATAAAATGTTAGCATATATGGTGCATATAACACTATAGTGTCATTTTTGACACATTTGACACCAATTATATACAAAATCACATAAACGAGGTGAACTATGAATGAAATAGAATAGCTAAACAAACAAAAATATAAAAAAACTAAAATAAACAAATTGAAGGTATAATAAATAATACCCGTAAAAAGAATAACATTAGATAATCATTTAATTGATTTTCATATTTTGATAAAATTTGTTTTTTTTTAATATTTTTTAAAGTTTTTTATAAATATTTTTGTAAATAATTATTTATTTAAATTATTTAACATAAACTAATAACATATTTAGGGAGATAATTTAAATGATAATTATAATTAATGAGTTATGATAACGGTTTGATTTTATATAAAGTAATTTGAAATTATGAAAAGTATATGTGTATAGGATATATTGTTATATCTAGGAAATAATAATGATATTCTGCTTGGTCATTTCTTTAAATGTTCATTGTGCATGAATACAATATTTTTATAAGTTATTAAATATTTAAATTTGAATTTATTAGAGAATACAAATACATTATCAGTATTAGTACAAATACAAATATTATTGACAATTTTAAAGATAATTTATTTACAATTCAATTAGCCTTTTTTTCTATAGTTGAAATACATTGAAGGTTATTATTCAAATTATTTCCCATAATTTCTAAACAATACATCATATGAGGCAAAAACAAATAATGTTAACGTAGCTTTAAAATATATATTGGTAAATAGCTCAGCTTTCTTAATGTATATATATAACATGTGATAACTTCTATTCTAATCTTCTATGATTTAAAAAATTTAAATTATTATCTATAATAACTCCAAGAAAAGTATAACTATATACTAAGTGTATTTCAGTTTAATTAATTTATATACCATAAACAGACCCAGTTATTTTATTTTTTTGCCAAAGCCCAAAATAGCTTAAATTGGAATTTTCGAAATCCTATTTTGGGTTATTGTTGACCTTTTTAGAAAACTTCAAAATACGTTAATAGCCATACTAATGTATGATTACTATTATATATGTAATAACTATCATATTATATAACATACTATTATTGCATATTTTATAAGATATCAATAGACTTTATTTAATTTAAGAAATGATAATATTATAAAATAAATATCAATACATTTTTAATTTTTATTATATAAAATGAAATTAAATAATAATGAGAATATATGATATTAAATTAGATTGTCTTAGTAAAATACAAATCAGTTTTTTTATATCGTGTAACTTTTGCAGTCTTATTACTTGGTTCACTTATGCTAACCGATGTATCGTCAGAAAAAAAGTATGAGATTAAAAGTAATATTTAAATATATATATATATATATATATATATATAAATATATATATATATATATATATATATATATATATATATATATATATATATATATATATATATATATATATATATATATATTTATATAGTATATACATATATATATATAGTATATAGATAAATATAATTAAAAATAGACAATATAATTGTATATAATATCCTAATAATATGTTTGACACAAATAAACAAAAATTCGAATATCGGACATTATTATTTATATTAAATTATATACTACAAATATAAATTATATGTATAGACTTTCTATTAGTTCTATTAATAGACATAGACGTTTTATCATTAGATAGGTTTGTGATTTTTCAAAGAAATATTTATCTCCATTACAATTATAGGGCTTAATTGTTATTTATATTGCATACATGATTAATTATAATTATGTATACATGATATTAACCAGATATTATATAATATATGCATAACATATAATATATAATATAGTATATATAACATTAATTAGCATATTAAATATATACTAGATTTTGAGACTACATATATAATATGCATGTAGGTTTGAGTGGGTGTGATTATATATATATATATATATATATATATATATATATTTGTGTGGTACACACTGTGTGTATATGTATGTATGTGTGTGTATATAACTAATAACAAGTCTAGTCTGATGGTTTGCAATTTTTCAAAGAAATATAATTATAGGGCTTAATTGTGATTTATATTGCATACATAATTAATTATAATTACGTATACATGATATAAACCGGATATTATATAATATATGCATGTAATATAATATATAATATAGTATATATAACATTAATAAATATACTTATATATATGTATATTTATTAATGTTATATAATGTGTGTGTGTATAACTAATAACAAGTCTAGTGGGTGTAATAGATGATAGTCGCGATTCCTATTACGCGTAGCGATACTTATGTAAGAATATATTATAAACGAATGATTTCAAAAAATCAAGTTATTGTTATGACTAAAAAGGCGACAAAACTTTTCTGTTACGTTACAGGTAACTGGTAAACTGTAGATCAATTTCTTTATTATGAAAATTGTCCACAATATTTGAAAATATAATTAAAAATCGAATGAATTAATTCATGAATACATTTTCTAAAATTAATGAATCTCAATTTGTATTTATGAAAAATAGTAGTAACAATTATGCTTTAAACTATCTTATGTCAAATATAAATTATAATTTAGAAAGTAAATTATTATTTACTATTTTATAAAATGATCTATGTAAAACCTTTGATACAATAGAACATTAATTACTAGTTATTAATATTTTATAATTACTTGTTATCAAATATTTGTTACTATTTATCTTGAAAATGAAATGCAATTTGATATCTATAATGATATTAATTCTGATTTTAGTAATATTAATATTGGTGTTCTTCAAGTTTATGTGTTGAGTCCTTTACTTTTAAATATATTTTTTAATTATTTACATATTATTTTCAATTCTTCTATTCCTATTTTATTCGCTGACGATACTAATTTAATTTTTAAAGATACAAATAATAATACTCTTAAATTAACTATGCCTAATGAAATTAAGAAATTAAATATATGATTATCTGAAAATAAATTAACTATTACCATAGATAAATTAACATCTTATATTTTATTATTTAACAAATAAATAAATAATTTTGTTTTAAATATAATTGGTAATAGGTATATATTAATAGAGTGTAGTATTATGTTTAGGAATTACTATAGATGATAAATTAAATTGGAAAAAACATATAAATAATATAGCTAACATATGTTCTTTATTAATTAAACAATGTATAGTCAAATTAACATTTTTAAATTTATTATTCCATCTTTCCGTCTATATATAACAAAATGTTGCATAACTTACAAAGACCCTTTTTATGGAATATTATTGAAATCAGATTTAAATTATTTATAATTACGTTTACATATAGATTAAAATATAATTAGATTTCGATGTATTACATACTGATTTCTTATGTGTTTTATATTATATCTTACATATCTTTTATATATATTGTCCGATTATATATATATATATTTAACTATGTTAAGTTAATTTTATATACTTAATTTTATTTATTATATTTTACTTCATTTAATTTATTTTAACATGATGAAAAAATACTCGGGAATGGAATTTTTTTTATTTTTTATTGATTTTATTATTTTTTTTAAAATGAATACATTTTATATATTTGAGCTTTATTATTTCAGAAATATTCTAATTGGTATTTATTTTTTTAAAGTATATTTATTTAATTATTTGTATTAATATTTGTTCATAAATATCTATTTATTTATATGACTTTCATATAATTATATAAATTAACTTATATAGTGATAATATTGACATTAAATGTACACAATAAATGAGTGATTATATATATATATTATGAAAATAATATATTGGTATGAAAAATTGTATTTGTTGAATCACTCATTCTTTTATTTAATTAATATTTTTTCAAATTTGGTTGTATCCTTTAGGTTATTTTTTAGTTTTGTAAAAAGTTATAAAATGTTTTTTTATCATATATATTTGTATTATTATTTTCCATTCTAATAATTAACAGGTAATATTATACGTTCTATATAACAAGGTAATATTTGCTTTTTTCCTAACCAGTAGTTTGCTACACCTTATAAGTTATATATATATATATACATTATGTTATATAATATATATTATATTACGATTACAATTACGCTATATATATGATATGCAGCATACATGATGTGTAGTTAGCTAGCTGCGATATCGCTTACCATTAGGTTTGACCACGTGACCATGGGGTCAGTAAGTGTCGTAAGACAAAGGTTTCTGTTCCATTGTTCTGCTGGTGGCCAGTAGTCTCTTGACTAGACTCCTCAGCATCTCGTAGTGCGCATCACTTCTGCTCATGTCCTCCATTGTACGTTTGCGATTTCCTAACGGTGTTGTTATAATATTAAACTATAGGTTAATTATACATATTAATATATATATATATATATATATATATATATATATATATATATATATATATATATATATATATGTATATATATAATGATATATAATGGAAGTCATTACAAGTTATAAAAAGAAACTTCCTGGTAGCATATTGAAAAGATACTAAAATAAAGTGAAAAAATAAATAAATAAATATGAAAATCAAAACTTATCATGAATGTTAAAAGGTTCGAAATACACATTATTGTATAAATTATAATGTGAAATTGGATTTGAATATTAGATTGCCTTTTATTGTATTTTATTGTAATAAAATAAATACATAAATAGATTATTTATTAAATATTGTAATTGTTTCCTTGTGATAGATATATTGTTGGATTTTAGTTAAAATTATATTATAGTATTTGTTTTCTTTATAGGTCTATCTTTATTATTGGTTTTGAATTTGAATTAAGATTAGGTTTGCATAATATTTAATAGGTATGCTAGTCAGTATAGTTATTATATAGCATTATGCCCAATATATTCTATATATTATATAGTCATAGTTGTAATTTATTATATGGTAAATATCAATCATATACATTTATATATAATAAAACAAAATCAATATAAAATACAAGGCTACAAAATAAGTAAATAGGTACTACCTAGTAGCTAGTAGGTACTACCTACTATAAAATTACTAAAATATAAATAAAAATATCATATACACACATATATTATTAATTAGTATACTATCTATAATGTAATATTTGTTCAAACACATATTTAGTGAACACCAATCATTTTCATGTATAGTATACGGTTATTAGTGTAAAGTAATACGTAATGTTATAATGTAATCCTCGACAAAATAAATCTAATATTTATATATTAGTAAAAGTAATATTATACGTGTAGTATGTATGTAGGGGCGCTGCAATAGAGGGGACGTGGGGGATATATCTCCCCACTTTAAAATCTAGGGGGATCTCCTATGTATTGGTCCCCCCCCCACTTTTACCACAACATTTATTTGTATTGGTTGGTCCCCCATATATATAAAATCGTTCCAGAGCTCCTATATACGTGTATTAATATTATAAATGTGCATACACACAATATAATATAGTTTATATAGTGTTCTTTTTTCAGGTAGGTTCCTATACCAAAGGTTCCTATACCAAAAGCATCATTTCTACGTTTTCAATGTGATGTGAATCATTCCTGATTCAGATACACGCCTAGTATTATATATTTATAAAATATAAATATAAATTAAATAATATATAATATGACGATGTATACTTATTTAATATACATTTATATTTATATATATATTTTTATATTCTATACATATTTCATGTTTAAAAAGTATAAATGATGCATACTTTATAGAGGAAGTAAGAAGGTATATTAATCATAATATATGAAATATGATAAAAAGAATGTAGAATGCACCTATACACATAGTATATACATATATATACCTATATATATATATAGAATGTATGCCGATATCAAGTCTAATGTGTGTAGATATTAATCAGAATACATTCTAATAATAGGTAAATATAATGCATAGATTAATCTATGCATTATGCATAGATTATTTGTAGAAAATAGACGGAAAGTATTTTCTTATATTTAGAAATTATTTATAAAATCGGCCAGTTTTTTCTATATGATATCTACATTGAATGAACATATATATATATTTAGGTAAATCCATTCTATATATATTTATGCAATAAGGATTTATATTTGTACTAATTTAATCTGTTCTAAGGACTTTTTACGTTGTTAATATGTTAATATGTTAATATTTTTAGCGGTAGTGTATTCTATAATATCACGATGTAATATATAATACCGTACATATTTAATGCCCTTTTTATTTTAAATAGACAGATTGACTGCTTATTATTCATACGTGTTAAAATAACGATAGTTATATTTAAACACGCGGAGTGATATGTTAATTACGCGCTGAAAGGTACGCTGCAATCTGCCACCTCAATCCACCAGGGAGTACTAGTTATGCATTATGTATAAGTCGGCATCTGTGAGATGTGCTTCTTTAACTGTCTGAAAAAATGGCCGAAAAACAACTCTATTAAATATTCTCTTTTTCGATTGATTCTCAACCTAATCAATACAATGCCGACGTTATATTAACACCTTGTCTGTTGCAATATAACATACGGTTAATAATGAAGAATGCAGTCTGATATTATCTATTTTTATTATCTGTATATCGCCCTCAAATCACTATTATATCGGGCTTACGGTTATACATATAATTATATGTCTGAAATGAGAGGATTTTGGTATTTATATTTAATGGGGGACAAAAACAGAAAATATATTATTTGTGAAGCCCTTAGAACACAAGAAAGAGAACACATTATATAAATATAATTGTAATTAACAACAACAACACACTTTAAATTCTTCTAATAAATATTATTATTATTATTATTTTATCATATTACGTTATCCGAATTATACTATTTTATAGTTTTAAATTAAAATCATAATTGCAATTTATATCATGATATAATATTAAAAATAGTGTCATTGAAATTTAAGAATTAAAATGATATACATTTAGGCTATAGCCTGTATTGTATACAATATTTATTTAGAACTAAGACATATTAATATCAATAACATATATTATGATATTATGATTGAAAGGTATTAATTATATATGTATACCTATATACCTATATAATACACTACATAATACGCATAGTATTACATAAGTATGCATCAGTAAGTAGATAACTAGTATATAGATCTAATATATTTACATTTCTAGTATTTATATAAATGTAATACATTGAATAATATTACTTGTGAATAGAATACATGAGTTGAATTCAGAACTCATAAAAATTAATAATTTCAAAATAATTTTTAAATTATATTTAAGAGAAAATCATTATTATTACTAATACATTTACAATATTTCATTTAAATTGCGATAACCAATATTATAAAATTAATATACAATATAACAATTTCGTCTTGATAATGTACAATAACTAATGTTATATATACTTTATAAATCAGTAAAAATTAACTTAAAGTATATAATATAACTAGTATATAATATTTACCAAATAATAGTTATCAAACTCTTTTTTTAAACGATCATCGATTAAAGGGTTTAATTCACGAAAACAAATGTTTTTTTAACAGTGTAGGACAAAGATTAATATTTAAAAATCAAAAGTAACCGGTTATATAATAATACTTATATAGTTGATATTGTTGATATATATATATAACTAATGTTTTTATATCTATATAATACGCGTATTCTTTCCATGGTTGCTAAGAAGTAACTGCCGTAAACTATAGTTATTAACAACGTTAGTGTAACCATACCCGAATGACTATACTCACAAATAAACTATAGTTTAGCTGACGCGAACATAATCATTTCACGATCGTGCTCTTGTTTATATATATATATGCATTAAACATTATCGAACACGTGTATTGGTATAGCGTATAGCCTCAATAATTGGATAGCCACATATTAGTTTTAATTAAATATAAATATTTAATATTCTCCATATGATTAATACGTGCACGTCGTATACTGTATACTGTATGTATACATGGTTAGGGTAGCTAGATTTTAAAAGTGTTGCTAGTTCGCGCACAGTATACTCATAGTATATATGACTTATAAGTCATACATGTTATATTAAATATATTTGCGAAGTTTCATCACAACATCTTTAATATTGGTAAAGCTAAGTTCACTTTAATGATTAAATAATTAATATTTAAATGAATTTATGATTCAACATAACTTTCTATTTTATTTATATATTTATGTATTTTTGTAAGTATGCGTTGTCATGACAATACATATTTTATACATACGTGTATACATATATTATAATAATAATAAGGTAAAAAATAACGAAAAAATATAATTAATTTTAATTTTTTTAATTTTTATATTAATATAATTTATTCGATTATTTTTCTGATAAATTATTTTAATAAAGCATCAAAACTTATTATGAGCTTATAATAACCTTGTAACCTTGTAACCAATTTGTTTAGACACTGCGATCAACATCAGTAATGAGTTTTCGGCGGTGTATCGTATATTAATTATTATAAGCTATATTAAATAGATGTGTTTTCAATTTGACTTTAAAGGTGTGGTCAGAAACTATAGATCTAATTGAGTGAGGTAGGGAGTTCCATAGTTTAGGTGATATTATAGAAAAAGAAGATTCCTGTTTTTTATTTAGTGATAAAGTTATTGGTATATTTAGTTTGTATTTATGTATTGTTCGTTGTGGTCGGGATGACTTGTTGTTCGTAAGTAGTTCAGTAAGATAGTCAGGTTTATTTTAATGGTTTTCAACGAGGTATAATAAACAAAATATTTTTCTAATTAATCATTTTTTATGACTATATTCAACTATAGTTTACTATAAAATTAATTTGTTGTTAAATACCTAATAAAAGTAATTTTTTATAATTATATGCTATTTTTATAACAATACTTATAATTTTATATTCATGTAATGATGATATAAAAAAAATATTTACATTAATAATTTTTGTTTTTTAGATTTAGAATTTTTTTTAAATAAATTAATATTTCCGTTAGATCGATTTAATTATTTTTATTTGTAAACAAATTTTCCTTTCATATATCTTTGATTTAATTTTTTTTCGTAATTTTCAATCTAAATTTCTATCTTTTTTAAATATTGTTTTTCTTTCCGAATTGTTGTCGGTTTTCAATTTGTTATATTATATCTAGAATGATTAAAAGGAGTTATTCCGAAATAGATGTCACTTTTCTATGAAGGGAACTAAAAAAGTTACTAAAACATGCTACTGTATATAGTGTACATATATGTATATGTATATGTACATATACGTTATAAAGGTCATATATATATATATATATATATATATATACAGTCAACTCTCGGTAAGTCGGACTACTGATAAGTCGTACTTCTCGATAAGTCGGACACATTTAGTTAGTTTGGTTGAATTTGTATCTAGTTCATGTTAAATTAATCGGATAAGTCGGATAAGCTTGCTTGGATAAGTCGGAATTTTCTATAAGTCGGACACATATTTTAGTCATTTTATGATTTTTATACTGGATAAGTCGGACTTTTTATAAATTGTCAGAAATGTTTACTTTAAATAATGAATATTATAATTTTAGTAAGTATTATTAATGTATACAACATTTAATGTTGTTGATTGTTGCATAATTCCACATGTCGGCAACCATTTAACTTGCGTTGCGCATTTCATGTCTTATTTTTATGATATTCTAAATATCGGATAAGTCGGACATATCGCTAAGTCGGACATTTTCCCGGTCCCTTGCGAGTCCGACTTATCGGGAGTTGACTGTATATATATATATATATATATATATATATATATATATATATATATAATAATATATTCGAGTGTGCACCATAAGGAACACACATATGACCACACGTTACAAATACTAAAGGCCGCATAACGATACTAATCGCGATGAGTCAGCTTATCTCATAAGTGTTTCGTCACTCTTCAGTATTACGTCATCGTAATATTACGTAATACGGTCATGCATATGCGCTAAGTCAGCTAGATACCATTACTTATATAAACGTAAGCGCATTGTATTACTTCCAATAGCATTATATATTCTTATAGACGTATATATATATATATATATATATATATATATTAAATATAACATATTAGAATATTTGCATACCAAAATACTATATAAGGGAAAGTATACTTTTAGGTTATAACCTCATACGGACACTTTAATAATAAATGGTCTTAATATTTTATGACTCATTATTTTTAGGTACCTATGTCCGAATACGGACACCATGTGTTATAATACGTACACCCTATATACGATTAGATAAACTACATATTATGAATCAATCAGAAAAATTACAATTACATTATTTATAATTAATTTTATGAATAATTTATTCTAATTTAATAAATTATTAATTTATTTATATTTATTATTTTTTTAATTAATAATATAATTTAAGTATCTAAATAATATAATTTTTAGATTTAGCTTTATTGGTGGTATTAATATTATAACTCACGTGATTTTTATGAAAATCAGAATAGTTCATACGCTGCGCGCTGATTGGTTATAAGGTGTCCGTATTAAGACATCTAGAGTGTCCATATTAGGAACTTACCTGACCTCTAGATATATGCTCATTACTTAATGAATATTTTATAACAACTATAGAAATTATATCTATAATTTTTAGAATGCTTTATTTTTTAATAATATAGTGTTATATTTTATATCGATATATTTGTATATTCTTGAGAAGGTTTTTAGTTGAATTTTTTTTTCATAAATTTAAAAACGTAATAAAAAAATCAGTTTATTGGATATATCAGCAATATCTTGAATAATTAAATAATAATAAATACCTTTTTAGACTAGTTATATAATTAATAATATTTTATTCATTAACATTTTTTTTGCAGGATTTATTGTTTCGGAGATACTGAGAGTGTCCGTATTCTGTTACCTTCCCCTACCAGGGAATATAAAATAGTAGAGATATGCAATGATGTACACTATTGAACATCTTAATATACAACCTTTTTTTTATTTAAAATATATAAATATAATATATAAAAATATATTAAAATATTTATTTGAAATTTTTTCTTTCTAAATATTAAATAATAATTATTAATATTTAAAATATTGATAACATTAATAATAATAATATTTATTAAATAATAAATATCTATTTTAAAATAATTCTTTTAATAATATAAATATTGTGAATGTTATATATCAAGTTGTTTATGAAAATAACTTAATTTTTTTTATTTATCCAATATTATTGATTATTTTAAATTTACGTTGTTGATAATTTTCCAAATATATATTTTGTTTATCAAGTACTATTTTTTTATAATTTTATAATTGTCAATATTAAACTATTCATAAATAACAAGTAAATTAATACTGTGAATAGTGTGAACATAGTGTTAATTAATATTAATATTTAGTGTGTAATTCTACAAAAGTATATTTTTTTATAGATAATAATTTATTTATAAATATTTATTAGCAATTCTACATAAACTATACATGTTAAAAATATTAATTACAAGTATTTGTCTTCATTATATTAATTAATTGTAATTAATAATTACTTAATATAATAATTACTTCGAAATTAATTAGTATACTTTAAATGGTTAGAATGTAAATCTACCCTAACATAACATACATGCGCCGCAAGTATACATGTAAGTATGCGCATGTGTACAAACCTCCTCCACAAGCGTGAATAGCCCATGGTCCAACACATTTGCCTGTGATATTGTGTATATCTATAGTTAATTAGATATATATATATATATATATATATATATATATATATATATATATATATATATATATAGATATATATATATATATATATATATATATATATATATTTATATATATACAATATGTTATGTATACGTATACACTATAGTAAAACAAAACGACACAATATATATAATAACATGATATTACAGTATATATGTTATTAACAAAGCTCTATGTTATAACAGAGCTTTACGATACAATATTAGTGTTATTAGCGAACGATTTATAAGCGATTTAGAAGAAGAGATATCATTAAATGAATGCTTTTCTCATTATCTTGTACCAATCCTCATTACATGTAATACTTTCACAGCTAATGTACCCCTAGCAAGTAGATATCGTTGTATATATATACGATGTCGTATATATGATATTAGGGTAACTTATATAGTTATTATTGACAATATATATAAATACCCTTTAGTTTATGAATTAATGAAGTCAACATATATTTATATAATTAATAATATCAATAACTCTATATTATATTTGATAGTATTAATTTTTGTATAATATGAGTTTTCCTATTTAAATATTAGTAATATATGTTGTAATAAAGTGGAGGTATACCTAATGTGTATACGTATACTATTAAGTAATACACGTATATGTTATGTAATTACTTGAATAATGTATATATGCGCTTTTAAAATGTAACACATTCAGTATATCAATCAGGGGCATTTGTAAAGTATTAAATAACATTGTATTTAATTGTTATTGTTTTGTATCTAAGTATATCATGTATAGGTATATCGATACTCGATATTCAATAATCAATAGTAGTACATTGTTTCTACGCAAATCATTACACGTAATTATAACGATTCCGTGCGAAGATTAACTAACGTTTGGCAGCACTTAACAATACTACATTAGAGGTTTTTACAAAACTAAGTAATACGCTTTTATGAGCGTGTATTACAAATATTATTCGCAAAGAACATGATGCCGCGTGTCCTTTCGCACGTGACCTAATTATAGCTAATTACACTCGCTAGGTAACGCACACACACAACTAATTATATACTAACATAATTAATTATAGTAATGAGTACATACATACTTATACTCAATTATAGGTTACTAGGTAAGTTACCCGAGAGTGCTTTTATATATAAAGATAATATCGTATTATTTAGTTGGGTGTAGTATATTATATATGTATGTATGATGAAGTTATATAATGCAATCGTTATAAGAAAAGTATAAACTTACAATCCCATAATATATATATATATATATATATATTATTTATTTATAATATATTTTCAAATGTATACGTGTATATATATATAAATATTAATATTACACAACGAATTATAAAATATATTAATATATCCATAATTATATATTATTAATTTATAGGCGAAAATATAATGTATTTTTAATAAATTTATTTAGAATAACTTAAAATTTAATTATAATTATAATTAAGGTATACACATATAATAATGTATATACATATTATGAATTATATATATATATATATATATATTTAAATCGCATTTTATCCAGTATATACATGCTAAGATTGGCACCTCGTAGAAAAAAGTAGCATTATTTATGTACATGAATACATCGATTCAATAATAATTCACGAATCAAAAACAATAGATATTTGTGAATACATGTACAGTTAACTCTCGATATCTCAGACTACGTATATCTCAGAAAACCGCCTAACTCAGCAACATTTCTTCGGTCCTTTGAATTCTGAGATATCATAACAGCTAACTGTATATGTTTCTATACACGACAATATATTGTTAGCACGTACCTGGAATTTTTTTAACCATGTATTCTCTACCACGTTTACCTATGTTACGTCATTATTGTATTATGTAATGTTATTATTGTAGTATGTAAGAGTTATTTAACAGTATCTACTTATCTGCATGCGATACATTATTATAATATATTAATTAATATGGGTTTTATATGTATATGAATATATTAGTATGTATAATGAATTACTTAAGTAATTAATTATACATACTAATATATTCATATACATATAAAACCCATACATATACACCCATAAATCCATATATAATATTTATACAATATAATATATATATATATACATTTTATTTTGTATTAAAAATTATTTTTAAATATTCTAAATAATCTTCAAAAGTATGTATAATATGGCATTCAAAAGTAACTATCAATTTTTCAAATATCAAACATCGAAGCTATATTTTACATGTGCTTCGCGAACATATCATCGACCATTATAGTAAACCAATGTCACTATTTAGTATCTACTTTTATTTTCTATAGAGATATCGCCTACTATATAATATCACCTACTATAGTGTCTAAAGATAATACTATTAATAATATAAGTTATAAAAATACATTATTAAGTTATTATTTTATTAATATAACAAATAATTATTAAAATATATATAGATTTATTTTCCATATGAAAAATAGATATAAAGATGAGTTTATTATAAAATATTATACACCTATTATACTATATTATATACCTGTAATACTTTATTATATACCGTTTATAGATATAAAGGTGTACATATATAGTTTCTTTAATAACGGGAATATTAATTTTTTAAATATTATAATATAAGTTATTAAATTTCTTAATAATATAAATTAAAATAATATTAATATTTAAATGAAAATAGTATCATATTACTTAAACTTAATAATTTAATAATACGGAATTGTTATAATGAAATAGCAACAATATATATTGAATTTGCGGCTTATTTGACTATTTTAATCATATATGATATATATATATATATATATATAAATCAATATATAGCCGAAAGCTGAGTTAAAAGTATAAACTTTAAATATTTGTTAATGATTATATATGATATTTAAATAAATATTATTATGAAATTAAAGTATAATTTATACACATTATATATTTACAGTAAAAATAATTGAAAAATAATCAAAAATATAAAATAAGATATTTTTGAACCATTATCTAATGTATACTAGTTTAACTATGAAATAATATCACTTTGTGCTTAATTTAATCCATTCTACTCTACCTCAATATATGCATACCTTTCTATATATAAATGGTTCTAAGTATTTAATAGTTACATTTTAAATATAACAACAATCTCATTTTTATATATTTAATCTTATTTTTCATTATAACAAATTAATTCTGATTTATTGATATATAAAAAATTAATATATGTAAAGTTCCTCGTGTCTAACTTATGATATTATTATAATACTTATTCGTTAGGTCGATATTGGATAAAATGCGATTTATCCATTTACTTTAATATATATTAAATATATTTAAATGTGTATTTATAGGAATTAATATTTAATTTAAATTAAATGTCGTCGTACTACATTACTATTAATATCGCTGCCGAGTAATGACGACACGCAATAGATTACTTAACACCGTAGCTTAGGACTAACATTGAGTGTAGCAAGCGACGCATAGCACCACTACTAGGATACACAGAGCGTTCTTCATGGTTAGTGTAGGTCGGCGGTGTTTACTGTGATCACGTGGGTGACGACGAGATGCGCTTACGATAATGACGGATACGCCCGCAATCCGCGCCGATATATACTCGGGCGCAACGCACGCACGACGTGGTTATTCGCGTGGTCGTGTAATAGGGTATTCCACACGCATGCGTGAACGAAAAGATGGCCGCCGAATAGCTAGTAATTGCTCATTTTTCGCATGTTATGATATTATTTAATTATAATATATATACATATATATATATGTGTTCATATATGTATGATAATAACTATTCGAAATGTATCGATATAATTTCAGCTAGCGCACTATAGTTCTATAGTACTATACGCTATAGATTTATACATCTTCAGATTACAATATTATTGTAGTATACGCCATAACGCCACGAAGGTATACGTGCACATATTAAATATGATCATCAGTAATTCTGCCAGAGTGATATACAATATTTGTCCTCGCAATACTGTCTAGTCATATTTAATTAAATAAAAATCGTTTAATTTCGATTAACTGTGTAAATATAGGCTATTATATATAGTACAGAAGTGTTCTATAAAACACCTTCTTACTTATATAATATATCGGCATTCAGAAAGCCTACTAGACAACTGAGATCATCATGACACCTGTTTAATATTCCTCGAGTGAATAATAAATATATAGGTTCCAGAGATTTATCGGTAGCTATGCCTTCATCACTGATAACACTTCCTAGTAATATTTAGAACAATTTCTCATAATAAAATATTTAAAATCACGTAGAAAACATATCAATTATTAATTACTAGGTAAACATTTTTCATTTTTATAAATTAATATTTTACTATATATTTATTATTTTATTTTATTATTATAACTATACTTATTTATAAATTTATTTATTATGTTCACGTTTGAGCCTATTTTAAATACATATATTTGTGATTTAATAAATGCATCTTCATCCTATAGGATATATGCTTACATTGACTAGCCTTCTATGAGCTATTTCGATATACGTTAAATATAATGTTTACTACTAGAGTGACAGAATAATAATGTAATAGATGTAATTGATGTAATCGTTGATGACATATACATTATTTACTATCGGTTATTAAAGAGAATACACTATTCAATATCTATATATATTGTATTATAGTATATTATAGTATATTATAATATTAATAATGGGCATTAACATTAAGTAATTATCTATGTTTTACATTTGTAAACGTAATCGTATACACTAATATAAATATTATATATATATATATATATATAGATAGATCAACAGTTTATTGAATTACTGGTTATATATAAAAAAAAGAAAAAAAAGAACATATATTATATACAAAAAATATATAAATGTGATAACAGTAAGACAAAACGACACGATACAAAAATCAATACATAAACGGAGAAGTCAAATAAAAATAAAAAATTTGATTATACGTTGATATATTTATATATAATATTCGTCAAATTCTTTCAGTTTGGAATTATTGCCTGTGAATATATTAATATACATACATATATATATTATAAGAAGATCTATATTAATGTAGGTATATATTATACTATAATGTACTTATATATATTTTATGTGTATATACAAAGAGTAAACAAAAAAAATATATCAAATTAAATATATCACTTATATAATATATGAAATAAAAATTAATTATAATGTTAATTTTTCATAGTCCAGGTGTCGATCATAATTCAGTTATATACCCGAATATAACTAACAACATCTTACATATTAATATATATGCTTACTTGCTTAATGCCGCATACAGTGACCAGCCATTCTCATCCTTCTCGATTTTATTTTAGATGAAACAAGAAGTAGTTTACCATACACATTTTTATTTATGGAGTGTTCTTTCCAAGATATATTTAGGGCTTTACGAAGTATTGGCGTGTATGTGCCATCCAGTTATTTCTGCTGTTGAACAGTCAGTGTCCATGACTCAGATATATAGGTTAGTACACTTTCTACGGTTGCTACAAAGAGTGTTCTTTTCAGTGGTAAGTTTATCTTAGACTTCCATATAACGTGCATGCTATGTATTGCGTTCCATGCTAGAACCTTTCTCACTTTAATGTCCCTTTGACGAGTTGATCCAAGAACCAAGGTATTTGAAGTATTTTTCGACATGTAATGTTTGACCATCAGCTGTTTATAATACTATTTATTCAGGTGTGTTAAAGGCCATTCCTTTGGTCTTTTTAGTATTCAGATGTAGTCTTACTTTTTTTTGCATTCAGACTCTACTCTTAGTAGTAACTCACTGGCTTGACTTACAGTGTTAGATAATTAGGCTATATCATCAGCTAAATCTAAATATGTTAAAACAGTTGGATGCAATCTTCGACTTCTGCGAGGGACAATAGTAAATCCTAATTCCTCTTCATGTCCGTTGATTGCTTTTATTAGTGCATAATCTAGTACAATAATAAATAGATAAGGTGATAAATTATCCCCTTGTATAACTCCTGCTACTATATCGAACTCTTCAGATACATCTTTCCTCTATGTATAGAATCAAATGCATTCTTGAAATAAATAAAGATAGCTTGTAAATTCGTATCCTTAATTCTCTCCAGAATCCTCTTATTGCTAGTATCTGGTCGACTTTTGTTCTATTCTGTATGAATCCATTTTGATTGGGTCTAAGTAGAGGATCTAATACCGGACGTATATGATTGAATATCATACAATTGTAAGTTTTGGCCATTACAGAGTTGTGGCTATTCCACGGTAGTTATCAGCTTTTGTGAGATTTCCCGATTTAGGTACTGGGATAGTCCCAGTATGTTAGAAATGTTACATATGTCAGGCTTTTCACTGTTTTTATATGATTTGTTTATGATATCAAGCATACTATCATCAATTGTAACATATTTGAGTACTTATGGCGTTATACCATCTTACCCAGCGCTTTTTCCACATATTATTGATATTTTCGCTTTCTTATATTCAACAAGTGTAAATATTTCATTTTGTATATGTAAGTTTTCAAAAACTGGAGGTATTTCTTCATTTTCATCTGTCACTTCAGATGAGTTCCCGATAAGTTTTCTGAAGTGTTCATACTATATAACAACTATATCCTCTGCATTATTACCATTTAACTGTGATGATTTGGTGACTTTCCTGCCTATCTACCCAGATCAGCTTGCTCAATTACAATAACTTTCTTTTCCAACTCTCTCTCTATCTATATATATATATATATATATATATATATATATATATATATATTTATATATATATATATATATATATATATATATATATATATATATATATATATATATATATTATAATACAATTATTTGTATTATCAACAACATTATAATTATGAAATTTATATATATATATATATCAAATATTGATTTATAAAATTAAAAAAATAAATTTAAAAACTTAAAGTCTCATATATGATAAATAATGAATTATATATATATACCATTATCATATACCTATAGGTATATAATTATATATATATATAAATATATATACAAAAACTTAAAAATAAATGAATGACCTAGGTTCAAAATTAATTTTTGAATTTAAAAATGTGAACTACTTTTTTAATATTACAAATATAGGTAATGTTTTATTAGGGAATAGTAATTCATTTAAATATACATTATATACATAGTAATACACCTTATACAGTAATATTTGAAAAATTATTTGAATAATTATGATTAATATATAAATATAAAATAAGATAATTTAAAGAAGGAAATAATTTATAGATGTTTTAAGAATTATCTATATGTTGAAAATAGAAGTATGGTCACACATGAATTATAAATTATATTTGACATTCTAGTTTAAATTTAATTTATAGTGTAATGCCATTTTTAAGAGAGAATGAGAAATAATCAAGTTGTTTACATTAAGTTTAAAGGAAGTATCAGAAGTCGATATATTAAGTACAGTAGTCTTAGAGGAATTAATTAGTAATGTATTGACGAGGAGCCATAATCTTATGCAGTTAGCAAACTCAACTAATTCAGATTTAACGATAAGTTGCTTGGAAATAATTCATATAAGGGTAGGTGGGATCAGGCGATAATTGATAAGGGAGTTTGGGTCAATGTTTTGTTTTTTTTTTAGAATAGATGATATTATGGAAGTCTTGAGGCAGGGCGAATTCTGGCCAGAGTTTAGTAAGTTCGCAATAATATCTAAGAAATATGAGAAAATAAGGGTGACAGTTTTAATATAATGATATAAGTAGGGGATCAGTGTGGGTAGTACTATGATATTTCATGAGTAGGTTATTTAATTCATACAGTGAAGGGATAGTTAATATACGTAATGATTCAATATAATGGGTAATAGAGATTATAGGATAGAGTATGGATGGGGTAGACTACAAAATAGTATTAGTAATGCTTGCAATTTTATTTTCAAATAATTTTTCAAAAATAGAGCATAGTTGAACATTTGACATGTTTCGTAACATGGGGAGGATTTTTTCATCTATAGGAGAGATAGTTTTAATTTAAATTCTAAATAATTTCAATAATCAAAGGAGATCAAAACTACCTTTTTGTTATAATAGATGGATTTTGAACGAGATATAGTATATTTGTAATTTTTTCTAGCTAGAGATAGAACTAATTTATGATCACTCTTCTTGAAGATGAACAGTTTGTGAGAAAACCAGGAGAAAGGGGGCGGTCGGTAATTAATGGTTTTTATAGGTGCATGTATATTTATACTCTTTTGGAGAACGGAGTTTATGAGTACAGGACAGCGGTTGTAGGATGAGATATCTTAGTTTGTATATTGCTTACAAATTTGATATAGATTAAAAATAGACTTAAACTCTTTATATGTAATGCGTTTTCGTTTAATCTTTATGAATTTTAGATTTATAGAGAATTAAACAATAACATTATTTGTTAGTAGTTCAATTTAATGAAAGGAGTTAGGGTTTAAACATCCAATAACACGACTGGAGTGTAAATATCATATCAAGTTTATTACCACTAGAATGGGTGGGAAATGATATATGTTGGCACAAGAAGAGAGACTCAGTTAGGAGTTTAAAGTCACCATGGGGATAGATGGGAGAATTAAAGTAATAGTTTAAGTCACCAAGATGAAGATGAAATCATAAAATTCATCAAAGAATAAAATGGTTTCAGATTTTGGTGGATGCTATATTACGGTGAGATGTAGAGTTAAACTAGGAATATTGAGTGTCAGCTAAATATAATGACTATATGAAAAGGGAGGGAATGACATGGATGGAGAAAGGTATACATCATTACGTACTCTATTACCTCACTACCAAGGCTCGTTTGTCGTGGAGTGAGATATAGTGTATATCCAAAGTCAAATATGGAGGCAAATATGTCAGAGTCATCATTAGAAATCCAGGTCTCAGTCAATGCGATTATAATACATGTTGTTTAAATGTGTATACATTCAAGGTATGGGAATAGAAGGGATATATTTTATATCAATAAGCGAATGTTGATCAAGGCTATATTAGAGGTTAGTCAAGCTTAAGAGGATGAATTATTTTAAAATGAATTCCTAATGTGATAAAATAATAAAACCATATTTTTAGATCAGATTCATGGATTAGAAAAGGGGAATATGAAAGAGGATTATTTTTAGCCCTAAGTTCAAATGTTTGAGAATGATTATTGATAATACTTTGTACTAAAGGGCGTGAGTTTTAAATAAAAATGAACTGGTTTAAAAGTTTGATCTTACATCATAATTTTGTTTAATAAATTACAACTTATGACTTTATAAAATTAAATATGTTTACTTTTGGTTAATTTCACATTTTAATCTATAATAAATAACATACATATGCCTATATATGCCTATATATATTAGAAAATTAAATATAGATAGTGAAACCAATGAAATAATAAATAATACAATTAGGTATTACAATTACTTTAAATACAGAACTAGAAAAAATGCATATATTAAATATGGCATATAAATAAAAAAATAAAAAATATATTAAAATGGGAATTTCCTATGAATTTACTACTGATCAATTAATAACATATACATAAATACTGACCTAAGCTATAGCTATCTTTATAAAGATAGTACACATAATTATACAAATTATAAAGTTAGATTTATCAATAATAACTTTAAATTAATTTCAAAAAACCATAATTTAATCACAAAATGGAATCTCGATTATATAAACTCTATGAATATAATAAATTAAATTATTACTTATTAAATAACATATCAATAATTATTTTAAATATACCTAGTTCTAACAACAATATAGATAAGTTTTTAACTCAAGTTAATAAAAAAAATGTTCTGAGTTTATTTACAAAAGAACCAGATATAATAAATTTTACCGAAAATTAGCTAACTAAATGTTATGATCCTACTATTTATTTACAAAATTATAATATATACCAAACGAATATATCATTTAAAAATAAAAAAGAGGTGAGTGTGAAGCTATTTTTTTGTGAAAAAAATATAAAATTCAATAATTGATAATATATCTATTTTAATTATGTATTCAATTGATATTGTTTCTATAAAAATAATAGATAACAAATGAAAAATTTACAATATTTTATCTGCCATTTACCTGATAGTGATCTATTTATATTCAAAGAATTCATTTTCAATTTATTTTCAAATTATATTAATATAGATATATTTCTTTGCGGATATTTTAATATAGACTTTTAAAAAATTCAAAAACCACAAATTTGTTTAGCTACTTTTACATTTTAATCTCTAATAAATTAAATACATTGTATTACTCGTATAGATATACTTAACCTATAGGTATGTATATATATACATAATAATCTATATTATATATAGGCTATATATATATTATAAAGTAGAGTCTGCAGATATATCGATTAATGTAATATACATTTATGTCGAATTGAATTTAATTCGAGAATTACGTAATCGATATAATAATAATTATTATTATTAATTGAATCACGTATATCGAATATATCGAATACAATACAAATAACCGATTCAAATGGACCCCTCAAGAAGTCATAGACTTGTACATGTTATAACTCATAAATAATTAACTAATAAATAACTGTGAAGTGCACAGGATAGTAAGACATAGTAATAACTAGAAGTTAAATATAACTGCCTGGAGTCGAATCCAGGACATCTCGCTTATTGGCATATATACAATTTGTTAGGCTTCACGCTCGGTTGATGTCATAGCCATGTGTAGATTCCTAATTTTTAGTTAAATTTATTATCATCTATATATTTATTATTCGTTTTATATTTTATATTTGTTGTAGTTTTCCAACGTTGTTTCGTTCGTTTCCTATAAAAGGAACGCCGCTCGGTGAGATCGATATACTATTGGTTCTGCATCACACCGGGTTGGTACTATATTGTCATTGTAATTGTAATTATTATTATATTATTATTATGTTAATTTATGTGTTTACTTCAATAAAATATATACACGAACATCTACTTTGTTACACATACACAATTAAATAATATATGCGTAATAATATGCACTAGTGTTGAACATTAATCAATGTTTTCTTTGAATCGATACATGTTCGAAATTAAAAATAATGTCAACGTTATTATTCAAAATGATTTATTAATAACTAATATTAGATTTTAATTAAAAGATAATATTTGTAGAGTTATATTTATTGATAATTTATTTGAGCAAATGTATAATCGAAAGTATAAATTATAAATATTTGCTAACGATAACAAATGTTATTGAAATAAACAAAGAAAAATATACAATTAAAAAATAAAGACATTATAAACGTTTAATGTAAATAAAACAAACCTAGAATAGCACGTGATACCTCAGTGAACACGTGATCACCCGATGCACTTGCACTCTCACTTGCTGTCACCGAATACAGTTAATGTAATATCATAATTTCGATATATAGATAAACTAATACACTAGAATAATGTGTAACGTTACATTTCATGAACATCCCAAATGTTTGATACATTTCTAGATAATTTACAACACTAGTATTCATTGATGTACAATTGTACAATGTACGATGTACATTGTTACGTCACTTATCCGTTATCTGGGTCAATACGATAATAATGATATAGCAGAATTTTATCAAAGTATATAAATAGTATTTATACATAAATACATCTATAAATAGATATATCTATAAATATATATATATCTATAAATATATATATCTATAAATAGATAGTATATATATATCTATAAATAGCCACTTATTTAAAATGCCTCGCAAATTACATAAAACATTAGTGTACATAATGTATAAGTTAATTGGCCACCACTCTGTACATTGTACAATGTACATTGTTACGTCACTTATCCGTTATCTGGGTCAATACGATACTAATGATATAGCAGCATTTTATCAAAGTATATAAATAGTATTTATACATAAATATATCTATAAATAGATATATCTATAAATATATATATCTATAAATAGATATAATATATATCTATAAATAGCAACTTATTTAAAATGCCTCGCAAATTACATAGAACATTAGTGTACATAATATATCTATAAATAGCCACTTATTTAAAATGCCTCGCAAATTATATAGAACATTAGTGTACATAATGTATAAGTTAATTGGCAACCTAAAACACTATGTATTCTATAAATAGCCTGCGGTTAACTATATATGATATACAGACTATATATATAGACAATTTCATATACAAACACCTTTATTTACAAACATAATATAATATAGTACCAAATTATAAATAAAAATAAATTAAAAACTATATATTAATTAAAAAAATACAATCCTACTTGTGATGTTTGTTTACTTTTGACTGTTGATGTTTCGTTTACATAAACAATAGATTATATTTAAATCAAATACGATTACAAATACACAAGAATTTAACGTATTATGGTAATTCGGTAATTCGATTAGGATGACATTGCATGTTCGAATACGTAGGAGTATTGTGGCAGTAGATTGTGTATTTAGCTAAGAATAACGTTTTTGTTATCAACAACAATAATCTATATTGAAAGTATTTTAAAATTATCGAAATTTATCTTTATGTTGATTCTTATAATTCAGAAAATTAGTGTACCATTCAATATGATATATATATATATATATATATAATATATATTATATATATATATATATATGATGATGATGATGATGATGATATTAAGTTTATTAACACTAAAATAGGTTCATGTAGACCCCTTCGCTCATGCGGAAAGAAAATAATAATAATATAATAGTAATACGATACAAATTTAATAATAATATACATTGAATATAACAACGGACAAAAATAATAAGTGATTTAGAGGGGTGTTATACTATAGTACAATACAGACTGCATTGATATAGTGGAGTGTTATACACTACAGAGTATGTAGTACAGACTGCATTGATATAGAAGAGTGTTATATAATAATAAGATAATAATAACACGATAACTATTTAATAATAATATACGTTGAATATTAGTTATGTTAGTTAGTTAATATTAAATTGGATGATTTAATGATTAGAGGTACAGAGAAAAGAAGAAGTAAGATTTATAAATATGTTGTTGGATCTAATAGAACGAATATTAGGAGGGAATATATATATATATATATATTCATATGTATGCATATACAAGTATAGATATATCCGTATAATAACTCGTATACGAGTAAAAATAGTTATATACAAAATAAATATACAATGTATACTATACATGTAATAAAATTATAGAGATAATTATAAATAATTTAATATAATGAATATATTATTATTGTTTTTTATAAATTGTAATATTATATATGTAAATTATTATATGTAATTTTTAACATACATATATATACATATTATGCATAACTTTATATTATTATTGACAATAACTCTTTAAGGGCGCAAGCTCTCGTTGGGGTTTACCATGTTAATTCTATCTCTATCTAAAATCCTAAGGATATTAAACAAATAAAGATAATGAATTAATTTTTTTTATTCCATACATATTATTCTACTTTATAAAAAATGCAATTATTATAAATATATTTTATTTAAAATAATGTAAAAAAATAGTTTAAAAAAGTTGAAATATTTGTTATATATTTTTTATTAAAAATGTGAAGTTTATTATAATTTATTAAAAAAATATATAGGTATAATACAATATTCTGTCAATATTAATATAGTATTCCATGTTATTTATATACAGTAAAAATGTCATATATAATATTAATAATCAAAGAAGTAGTAGGCATTACTAAGTGCATAAAGTAAATAATTGAGAAAATTACATTCAAAATTTGTTTAAATAAATAGTCTGTCAATTTCATATGATTTTTAAATTCATATGAATTAATAAATTTAATAAAAATATAATTTCTATTGTACTTTTATCGTATACAATAACTTTATATCTATATACATATAACTATACGAATAGTATACAATAGACGTGTACATTGTACACTGTACAACGAGTATTCAGTTGGTTGTCACATACACGCTAACTATATGCACACACGTATACGTTGAGGCCGGTGTCCGTAAGCGTGTCCTTAACTAAGCTAATCAAGTGACCGACAGATCACTCGAGTCGTATTACTACCGTTATCCCACCGTTCTCCCTGTATTATCGCCCTATATTACCCTGCTTAGGTATCCTCGTCGGAGGAGGATATCCTATACACATCGCTAGGCGGCCGATTACGTAAGAATTACGATGAAGATTACATTTCGTCGCGTAATAAGATCATAGTACATGTATATATATATATATATATATATATATATATATCCTATAGTACATATATATATAATCCCTTAATAAACGATTAAACGAGTTATGTTTAGTAATGTCAGTTATATTAATAAGTGCCATTTGTTATTGTTTAAATACCACAATGTATTCTACCTTAATATGTGGAATTCGCGTTATTATAAATTATATATTAATATATAGATTAACAGAAATTGTGATATTTCAATTTATATTAGCATTATCTCTAATATACTAGTCTATAAGGCTACACTAATTAATATATAAAACTTGATGTTGTTCTAAAATCCAGAGTAACTATATAATCTCCATATATTGAATATATTTTTATCATAAATTAAAATTATGAGAAAGTATAGCTGTGAATTATATTTTGGATAGATAAATATATTTTAATTTTAATTTTAATTTACCATATTCGTATAAACCATATATATATATATATATATAATATATATATATATATATATATATATATATATATATATATATATCTGTCAGTTAAATTAATATAGTATCCTAGATATGTGAAGTCTTCTACTCGTTTTATCATATTTCCGCCTATACTTTCCATATGTAGGTTATTGTTCGGGTTGAAATTAATGTATTCTATTTTATCAGTATTGATGTTAAGTCCAATTTATTTTGCGGCTAGTTCAATTGTCAGTAATAGAGTATTAGCATATGTTAAGGTATTACTTGTTACGGCAATGTCATCTGCGTAGTCTATGTCGGTAATTTGTTCTGTGGGATATAGTATGCTTCTTCTTTCATTTAAAGTAAATCCGAGTTATCTGTCATTATCCAAATATGTTATTATAGAGCATCATTATTGCGTTAACTGTTTCTTCCAGTATGACATATTTTATAAGTATTTATTTCATCTTTTTGCGGTTTATTGTGTCAAATGCTTTTGAAATATCAATGAAGAGGATTGTTAGTGGTAAGTTTTTATCTTTTACTCCTTTTAATATTCGTCTTATATTCAGAATTTGTCCTGTCGTAGATCTATTTTTACGGAAACCATTTTGGTTTCGCCTTAGCATTGGGTTAATTTCTGATCTAATTCTGTTTAATAACATTAAGTTATATATTTTTACGGATATTGCTGTTAGTTTTATTCCTCGATAGTTTTTAGTGATGGATAGGTTTCCTTTCTTTGGAAAAGGAATAATACATCCATCTATCTATATTGCTATATAATCTTGAAAATATACACGGTTACATGAGTCTAGTAAGAATTTTAATTCTTCTAATTTCTATACTTCTGCTGGTATTTCGTCCAATAAAACTGCTTTTCCGTATATTATATTTTGTGTGGCTTTTATCACTTCTTCTTTTGTGAATGGACCAGTTTTTATCTCAAGTTTATTCAGGATTTTAGTTGAATTGCCACTATGTATTGTTGATTGGATATTCTTGCCTAGTAGCTCTTTAAAATGATTATGCCAAAGTTTGATTATTTCTGTATCACTATAGTTGCTTTCAGTTTCGCATTATTTTAATTCTTCCTTCCGCTGACATCGTTTATTGTTTTCCAAGCTAGTGCAGATTTCTTATTTGTAGCAGCTGTTTGAATTTCATTTATCTTTATAATTATAATCTTATTATCTTTATTATTTATATAGTTATTTTATTCTAGATCGTAAACATTTTCTAGATATTGTTGTGCTTTAATAAAAGTGTCGATATTTACTTGTGTAGGGGCGCTATCTTTCAGTTTTGCTACTTTGTGCAGTATATATCTTTTCTGACAGATTTCTGCTGTTTCCCATGGTCTTCGTTTCTTTAATTTGGGTTCAAATGGTATTAATTTATTCTCTGCTTCTTTGTATGCTTTTTCAAATTGTGTATATATGTGTTGATTGGTGACGTTGATGAGGCAAGATAGTTTTGAAGAGCTGAGAAACTGTTTTTACTGTTATAATGACCTCTTTTCTGATTTTAGTATCATGCTGCAATGTTGCCATGTCGTATGGATTGCATTTTATATCTTTCAATTTTGTTTACTCTAAGATTTAGCTTTATATTTGCAGTTATGATTCGATGATCAGATGTAATACTATTAAACGAATTGTAAGCTCTGCAGTTTTTTAAACTGTTCTTCCTGTTTATAATAATGAAGTCAATCTGTGATTTAAATTCATTTGGTGAGTTATTTGTCCATAATTAACCATTTATTTTTTGAAAGTTAGTATTTAGACATATCATATTGTTTTCTTGAAGATAGTCCTTTTTCATTTGGATATTCTGGTTTATAGTTTTGTGATAAGTGTACTTATATCCACTTTCTCGTCCGAAATGTGTGTTTAAGTCTCCTCCTATGATCAGAACATTATTCTTTCGTATCTGCCATGTCAAAGAGGTAAGTCTTGTATAGAATAATTAAATTTCTTGATCGTCACGAACATTTGTTGGACTGTAGCATGAGATCACTGAGGTGTGTGGGTTTCCTTGAAAGTGTGATATCATAATTATAGGTGATATCAGCGTTATAAGCTATGTTGCTGACCAGTAATCCGATTCCACCAGTTACAACATTTATACTATTTTTCCTGGCTGAGAGGGTTAGAAGTTTCCATTTATCATACGATTGTTCCTTTATGATTATATCTACGTGTACGAATCTATGCTCTTGGGTACAAATTACTTCTTGTCCTGTGCTTACAGTTGACAATATACATTTTGGTATTTTATATACTTTATTAAGTTTATTGGTTAACCATGAGAGTTGTTCAAATGTGGTGTCAGAACAAAAGGACAAAGTTCAAAAATATGGTGCGCAGACAGCAATTAGATCCCGAAGGAAATACAATATCAAAAATAGACAAATATAACAATGAGAGAACGATATTTCTACGATCTTTGACGTTGTTATGTAATGTGTTAATTATATTAATTATAATTCTACAAAATGTTATGTTATTATAACAATAATCATTTTTATATGATATGAAAATAATTATATCTGTATTATCATGCTAGTTATTATTAAAACTACTATATTATTTAACTACTATTTACAATAAAAAGTGTAAAAATATGATATATTCATATTAATAAATTATAATCACTTTACATTCTTATATTTAATATTCACAATATTTAAATTAATAATCATATTAATTTATTTGATTAAATGTTAATATGATACTGTTAATATATATATATATATATATATATATATATATATATATATATATATCTATAATAAATAGTGTAAATATTAATAATGATAAATGTAATGATACAGAATCATATGCAAATATATTAAATAAAAACTTAGAAAAAACTATTGAAAATACAATAATTAAATCAGTCAATAAAAATATATCTGAAACTAATAATGTAAATTGTATAAAAAAAACTATTATTCTATACAATGTAAAAGAACAGATATTTAGTGACACAAATTCTAAAGAAAATTCTGAATTTAAATATATATCAAATATTATAGATATAGTATCTGATCAAAATAAAAATATAAAAATAAATAAATTCCATAGAATTTGTAAATTTAATAAAAATGATATAACAAATTTATCTAAAAATAGACCGATGAAAATTGTACTTGATTCTGAAGAATCAAAATCAATATTAATCAGAAATGCATATAAATTAAAAAATTCATCTTTTAATAAAGTAGGAATATCTATTGAATATAGTATAGAACAACTTATTCAAAAGAAAGAATGTTTTAAAATAGCTAAAGCCAAATGTAAATTAGATACTATTTGTAAAGTTCAATTTATAAACAATGAATTTAAATTAATATATTATAATACAGATACAAAAATCTATAATACAATAACAAAATATTATAAATATAAATGAATCTTTTAAATATAGATGAATATAATGAAATACATTATAAAGATACAAGCCTATCAATGATATTATTAAATATACGAAGTTTTAATAAAAATATAAATAAATTACTAATATGTATCGATAACTTGACTCATAAACCTGATATTATTATATTAACGGAAACATGGCTTACTGATAAAGATTACCCAGATATATATTTCCCTAATTATAATATTTTTATAAAAAATAGAATATTATCCAATAAAAAGAGAGGCGGAGGTGTACTTATATTAGTTAGTAAACTGATAGTATGTTGCATAATTGAAGACCTTTCTTGTTCTATAATGGATTATATTGATATTATATCAATTAAAATAATTATTAATTCTAATGATTTTAAAATTATATCATCTGTTTACAGATCACCTTATTATAATGGAAATGATTTTATTAATTTATTGTTTAACTTATTTCATAAATATATAAGTAGAGAAATGTATATTTGTGGTGATTATAATATTAATTTATTAAATAATACTGTATTATCTAACTCGATTAAAAATATATTGATCCAATTAGGTATATCTAATATAATTGATATGCCCACAAGAACCACCCAAAATTCAATATCAAGTTTAGACAATATTTTTACAAATTGTTCTGATGTAATACAAGGTTTAATACATACAGATATTAGCGATCATTCATTAATATTTTGTATTTTTAATTATAATCTATTTATTAAAAGAAAGGATCAATATACATATTCACGAAATATTAATGAATTAAATTTACATAATCTAAAATTAGAACTAGGTACAATACATTGGAATACCATTTTAAATAATCAGAATTGTTGTGAACTATACAATACATTTATTGATATATTAACTAAGAGTATTAATAAGCACTGTCCTTTTATTAAAAAAAGAATTAAATTGAATCACAATTTTAATCCATGGCTAAATAATAAATTAAAAAATGCAATAAAAAAGAAAAATAAATTATATACAAAATACAAAATTAACAATTGTCATTGTATATTTGGTAAATATACAAAATTTAAAAATAAAATTAATAAAAATATTAAAATTTTAAAAAATAATTACTATAAAAATCTTTTTACTGTAAATACACAAGAAGAAAATTGGAAAGTCATTAATAAAATAATAAAACCTACAGACTCGGATTATCCAAATACTTTCATAGATAATAATATTAAAATGAATGAAAGGTACGAACAATGTAATGCATTTAATGAGTATTTTTCGAGCATTGGAAGTAAAATAAATAATTCAATTAATAATATAAATAAAAATGATTTTAAAGAATTTTTATCTAATAATTTTAATAGTTTTTACTTTTTACCAATTGACAATGATGAAATAATTAAAGTGACTAAGGATATTAAATCAAAAAGATCATTAGATATAAATAATCATGACATGACCTTAATAAAAGATATTATTCAATATATTTTAGAACCATTAAAAATGATATTTAATTTAAGTATCCAAACAAATACATTTCCTGACAATATGAAAATTGCAATTATTAAACCTTTATATAAAACTAATGATAAACAACAAATATCCAATTACAGGCCAATTTCATTACTACCACAAATATCTAAAATTGTTGAAAAAATTATTTTTAATAGATTATCAAAATATATATTTAAGCATAATATTATTAACAAAAATCAATATGGTTTTGTTCCCAGATCAAATACAAACATTATTAAATATTCAGCATTTCATTTTACATAAACTCTCTCAAAAAAAAAAGTAGCTACTATATTCTTAGATCTCAAGAAAGCATTTGATGTGGTTGATCATGATATTTTACTTGCTAAATTGGAATGTATAGGGTTTAGAGGTGATACAAATTTATTTATTAAAAGTTATCTTACAAATAGAAATATTATAACACGAATTGATAATACTCTATCATCTAGAAAGATTATTAGATATGGAGTGCCGCAAGGATCTGTTCTGGGACCTCTACTATTTATTATCTTTATAAATGACATATCAAATATTTGTAATAATGAACAAGTAAATAATATTAATATCAATTTATATGCAGATGATACATCTATAACTATATTTGCTGAAAATGATACATTATTAACATATTATTTGCAATATTACATGGATAAATTAAAAAAATAGTTTGATATAAATAAGCTTATGTTAAATATCGACAAAACAAAAATATTGCCATATATAAATTCTGGTATATTAAAAGATATATAACAATATAGTCAATAAGTCGATATAGTTAATAATTATAAATTTCTTGGGATCTACTTAGATTCCCAAATGACCTACAAAAAAACTATACATTATTTATCGAATAAATTGTCAAAAATGATATATACTATAAAAAAAATATCTTTTTTAGATACAAAAATTTTAATTTTGTTATATAATTCGTTCTATTTATCTAATTTATCATATGGGATTGAAGTATGGTCAAATACTTATAAATCAAATATTACAAAATTAATTATGTTACAGAAAAAAGTTATAAGAATTATTAATAAACAAATAATAGATAAATCAAATTTACCATTAATACGTCTAACACATACTGGTCCTTTTTAAAAAAAAAATAATATTTTAAAATTTGAAGATCTAATTATATATAGAAACACATTATTAATCTATAATTTCTTAAATAATAAATATAAATTAGATTATAACTCATATTTCAAGTTAAATAAATTAAAAAATAAATTTATTCTACCACTTATAAAATCAAATAAATTAAAAAATACAATATTTTTTAAAGGACCAAATTATATAATGAATTAATGTTTAATAATCTTTTACGAAAAAAGAATATTAATAATGTATTTATTCTAAAAAAAACATTAAAATATTCATTTATAAGTAAATATTAGTTTTTTTTTATATATTTTATATATTTTAATATTTTTTTTTTTAATATTTATATTTGTTTTACATCTTGTTTCGTTTATTGTTTTAAATATTGTTTTAAATTATTATTGGTATTATTAGTCATCTGTAATTTGACAGGAATGTGGCGCCATTGTACGTCTTATTGAAAGATGATTAATTTTTGTTTAGTAGTTTTAATTTTATAACATACTTTTAGATATTTTTATTTTACACATATTTATAATAATTTACTATTTTTATTAACAAGTTCTCAATATTGTAAATTTACATGTAAATTTACTAATATATATTTTAATACATTTTAATATTATACAATTATTTTATTATCTTATTTTATTATTTACTTTAATGTAATGGATTGAAATATGATGATAACTTATGTTCATGAACAGTGTTTTATTATTTTTATTAATTTATATATATATATATATATATAAATATGTATCTTCTATTTTATTACAAAGAATGCTAACACATGAATCATTATTATTATATTATTACTTTTACTAATATTGTAATCTGTACATGAACATATTGGAGGTATCGATATATATATATATATATATATATATATATATATATATATATATATATAATCAGTAATCATAACCCTACTGCCAATTATCCTTTCATCAATACGCCACCCATATCTGCTTTCTTAAGTTTTTTTTTCGTCCGCTACATATATCTCTAATATCTCAACTCCTAAATAGTCCACTTTGATATCTCCCTCCTATCCTGTTCCACTATCTATTTTGTAATGTTACCCTGATTATCTATGCCCAACTATCTGTAAAATATCATATTCTCTAAATTCCAGTACTGTCCCTTCTATTTTTAAGCAAGCTATAATCACTCCGATTGTTAAAGAACCTTCATTCGATCCCCAATTACTTCTCAATTATCGCCTAATTTCTCAGCTATATTTGGTGAGTAAAATTTTGGAAAGATTTGTCTCTAATCAACTAATCTCCTATTTAACCGCTAACAATCTTCATCTTATTTAGCAAAGTGGTTTTCTCCGAGGACACTCAATAGAAACATCACTACTAAATGTAATCGATGTAATAATGTATATCCTTAATAATAATAATTTCTATCAACTATTCATGCTGGAAATATCCAGTGAGTTACGCTTGCCCAACAAATTTTACTGTCCCATATACACCTGCTTAGAGTTAGAGACCTCATAAGGTACACCCTCTCATGTTTTACTTAATATCTATTTAACCGTATGTAAAAGTATATAAATATTTTTCTTCCCCTTCCCCTATGAAATATATTCCCCATTATAAGCACTTGGTACTTCACTTTCTCTATTAATGTATATCCACTACCATCCATAATATTTAAATATCCAAATATCTATTATCATCTATATTCAGACGACATACAACTAAATATGTGTCTTCCTATTAATTCATCACCATGTCTCAATGTTCGACTCGACAATGTTTCTAATAACATTAAATAATGGATTATTTCTAATAATATCTCATTAAAAGAAATTTATTTCGAGCAATATTAGAATTGAAACTGCTATATGAATCCATAGCATGAACGCTAACTAAAAACATGATATTAAGTTGAATGGAGCTTACATAATAATACTAATGTATGTACTCAATATATCTGGGAGACAAACCCCTACAAATAATTACGAGTTATATTGCAACATCCCACCTTTATAAGCGTTGATATATCAAGGAAATAATTATTATATTCGCTCGCCATTGTATAATAAGTAAAAACGTTGTAAGTAATGTTTATTATTTGGAAACCAAAACACGGACTGAGAAATGCTTGAAAACCAAATAAACTTACCTAGATCAGCTAATAAATTATATCGGCATGTCTATCTAGTAAATATCAATATCGATGATGAAACATGAAGTCTGGAAGATAATTTGAAATAATGATAGGGCAATCAGAGTAAGTAAATAATTTCTTTCATAATTGTCTTTATTATTTTAATTTATTGTTATCCTCGACATTTAACATCACTATACTTGTGTAGTATATGTTTGTATGTGTTAACGCCATACTAAATATATAATATTAATATATGCATATGCTATATATATAATTATTTATATACATATTGTTAATTATTATTCTAATATAATATATATATATATATAATATTGTATTATATTAGAGAAACTTTATGTATATTATATTCCAAGATTATTATTTACATTTAATGAATGTAAACAAACATTTATAACAACAGTTAATACATTTAAATATTAATAATAATTATAATCTTGTTTACATGTCAACTGTTTATATAAATTATTTGATTATATTTTGTAAAGTGTAAACAACAATTTTGGTATATTTATTACTGCACTAAAATATTAAATTATAAAAATTACTTATATATTAATATATATATATACCTCTTCCAATAGTTGTGGGTGTCGACGACAACCGGACGCGTCCCCAGGTTGCGGATAGGGGAATGGCCTTGAAGAGGTTAGCTGCGAACTGAAATAAGCAGTGGCGGACAAATTGACATAACCTCTACTGCCTTGTAGATACTTCATGGACTGAGAAAGGCTAAGGGAGATAACCCTGACAGAAAACTGTTAACGGAGGGTTCCCTTAGGCGGTTATCAAGTATAACTGATTGGTATCCGGCTCTTGGAATTTCTTTGAGAAAGTGTCTAGGTTAAAAAATCTCACAATACACATTAACACAACAAATAATAAAATGGCCCTCAGTCCCGGGCAAATAGAAACGGATACGAATAATATATTTTTACATGAAATAGAAAGAATGGGAATTGACATTATTGGTATAATATAAACTCATTGGACATCATACATGCCTACGATATGGGAGAAATTGGACATATCTTCATACACTCTCCCCGACAAGATGGAATATTTAGACAAAGAGTCGCTTTAATCCTGAAGAAACAGTTGGAAGAGAAGATAGTGAACTATAAAGCTATATCAAGCAGGTAGCTAAAGGTGACTATGAAGTGGGAATCCGATAGATTCACATACTGTATAGTATACAGACCAGACTCCAGTTACAATGATGTATTTGTATAAGTCTTTTTCGGTACACTACAAGATGAGATGAAATCACACTTTGAGAAACACCAAATTTGAGAAATTACTTTCCTACTCTATGTAATTCCCTTCCTTCTACCACTCGCTCTATTAGATCCCTCAATTGATTTATAAAACTTACTTCATATTTTCTATCTACCTTATTATTTCTGTATTCGTTATTTTCATCTCGTTTTATCTCCAACGTATTATTATTAAATAATTGTTATCGTATTATTATTATATTATTATTTTTTTCCAACACTAGTATCGCTCCCGAGTGATGGTGCCTATAGGCAAGTAGGCAAGTATACTTGTCCCTATTTTAGTGCCAAATAAACTGTATATCATCAGCATCATCATCATCATGTTTCAATGATTATAATAATATCGTATATGTGATCACTACCTATAATAGACAGAAGTGCTGTAATTACTAGACACTTCGTGAGTTAAAGTAATACACTTCTATCAATGGAAATAGTCAATTATTATAAGAATTATTATTATAATAGATTTAGGTACCTACTTTTTTCCTTATTTTGATATAATAGGATAGAAATATTTTAACTTATAATCAATAATATGCAGATTAAACCCCCATTTTATATGTATAGGTAGGGCCCTAGGAACAGGGAGGTAGTGGATGCCCGGACCCCCCCTGATTATAACAGGTGGATCAGGATATCTTTGGACCCCCCCTGTTCTTGCTCCAAATTATAAAAATAATGTAATACTTTTTAATAATTTGTTAATAATTTTTGGAAAATTGTATGTTAGTAGATAGTGATTATTAGTAAAATACATAATATAATTGTTGACTTGTAGTCACAATATTATCAATACCTTTATATGGTGCTTCTCTTCTACAATCTTTTATCGCAATATTATTAAAATCAAATATGCATCGAATTTCAATGGATGCGGAGAATAATAATAGCATTAAAGATGTAATGAGTATACATAATAAAAATGATATACGAAATAATAATATTGTTCTTAGAGCTATATTTATAAAAAAAAGTATACTTCCATAAGATACTTATCTCAAAAAAACATAGCCTTTAGAGGCACGGAACATTTTGAGGGTAAATTCCTCAAACTATTAAAATTAAGAAAAAAATTAAATTCCTCGATTAGAATCATGGACTTACTGGACTTACTTACATACATCATAACTGACAATACTAGGAAGATACACCTATTATCATGGCAAATTCAAAACGAGATTATTGAAATATTTGCACATGCTGTTTTAAGAGAACTTATTAAATAAATAGATGGCTGCTACATTATAATGTGTGAGGGCACCCATGATATGTCAGGTATTTAAATTTTATATAATGATTATAATTATTATAAATTAAAATAATTAATTATATTATAAAACTTTTCAGGAAACGAATAAGAATCGATATGCATTCGTCATGTCAAGGCAAATCTTTAAGTTAAAGTAATATGTGTTGTTCTATACGAAATATCTAATACAAAAGCAGAAACTATAGCAAATATGCTAAAAGATGTATTGATAAAATTGTGTTTGCCGATAGAGAATGTACGTGGTCAGTGGTATGATGGAGCAAGTAATTTTTCTGGCAGATACAATGGTGTACAGGCGTTAATATGTCAGGAACAACCGCTGGCATATTACACCCATTGCATAGCTCATCGAGTAAATCTAGTCGATCAATATGTTAGTGAACTGGAATATATTAGATTTATATTAACCATAGTTAATGAAATAGTACAATTGTACTCTAATTCTATCAAATTTAGAAACATTTTCACACATTGTAATTGAAGACATTATGTCCAACCCGCTGGACAATAAGATAGGTCGCTATACAAGATACACTCAAATATTATAAAGAAATGTATTCATCTTTATATGAAATGATACATAGAAATGATATTACTTCTGACCAATATGATAAATGCAGATCAATTATGAAAAAACTTGAAAGCGGCAATATTTATCTAGGACTGAAAGTAGCATTAAGTATTTTTGAGCCTTTAGATATATTAGTAAAATCAATGATGGTAACAAATAATACATTAGATGGTGTCAATGATTCTGTACAACTATGCTCCAGATACTTGAATATTGCAAAAATTCATATTCAACATTATTTCATGAAACCCTTAGCGAAATTCAAAATGTTGCTTTCATTGAAGATATAACTAATAAAAGAAAAAAAAAGCAAATACCAGGTATGTTATGTAATATATTATAAGTATTGTGTATTATAAAATAAATATATCTCCAAATATATAAAAATAAAAATGACAAATAATGATATGCTTATTATTAACCTATACTTAATATATATATATATATATATATATATATATATAAAATATATAACATATATTAAATGAATATCTATAAATGAGTTATATTATCGCTTACTTATACCAAAGGGATTTGCTTATACTCAAGTTACTTATACTCAAGTTTAAATATAATAATAACACAATATTTTATAGATATAACTATAGTAGTACCAAAGATTTTGCGAAGCAAAGATATAACACTCCCTATGCATGCAACGTAATTTAGTAATATCCCCAACCGCTGCTAGCAGTAGTATCGAAATCACTGAAATAGATTTAGGTTCGGCTCTGTTTGCATACAACAATGTTTTCATTGCTCTATTAAATTACATGTAATATAAATTAACTTTTACTTACTAAATATATACTTATAGCATTTAAAACATAAATATCTTATTTGTTTGTTATATATTAGTAATGAACACTTAGTTTTCATCATATAAATATTAATTTAAAGCATATTATTTTACATTTTAAAAGTGTATATTTAAATACGAATTTACATTATAAACAACTCATAGTTCCTAAAAGTAACCCGCTATAGGTGGCACCAGGGTATTTTGTATACAAATTCGAATTACACGATGTCGCGTAAGTGTTATATCTTTCCTTCGGAAAATCTTTGGTAGTACCATATATGGTATCGATAACAATGATGGAGAAGACTTTGATCATTTAACGTAAATTATATTTGTCATATAACCTAATTGTCATATATCCTATATCCTATATATATATATATATATATATATATATATATATATATTAATACATATTATTTAGAGTGAACTATTTGAATTCATATGATATTGTAACAAGAAGACTTGAAGACAAATTTAATTGTGAATCATTAACATCATTTTTCAATCTAAAGGATATACTATTAAAAGAAAACTATATAGATTTAAATGAGATTAATAAATATCCAGAATCGAATTTAGAAGAACTACAAACTGAATTACCTCTATTTAAAAGAGAGTCAAGAGCCAGGTGCTTAGAAGATGCCATATTATATTATAATTCATGTATGGAAAATATAAAGAAAATATATTCTAATGTAAAAATATTGATGAAATTAATCATTGTAAGACCAACAAGTTCAGTTGACTGTAAATAAGTTTTAGTAATATGCGCATCGTATACAATTGGCTAAGAAATTCGATGGAACAAAAGAGACTGAATATTTAATGATATGTAGTATTCACAATAAAACTCTAGACGAATTAAAAATTGATGAATTTATGTCATAATTTGTTTAAAAAAATATAATGGAGAAAAGATGTTCTCATTTCATTAAATCTAACATCTAATAAAAGTACATAATAAAATGATATGTACATTTATAGACTTATTTATTTATATAATATCTAAAAAATTGTAATTAGTTATACACAAAAAAAAATATATAATAATAATATAAATTAGTGGACCCTCCCTATGAAATATACCTTCATGCGGCCCTAATTTCTATATAATATCAGCAAAATATATAATAGAATTACAAATGAATAGCAGCATAATATACTTTTAACGGCAACATAGCGGCATAATAACATAATATAAACATTTGTGGCTATCGTGTATGATATTATGTTTCTTGTATGAGTCTATTATTGTAGGCTGACTCAGCCTGGCAGAGTGTGATTTGAATAAATAATATTATATTTGTCACAATATTTTATTTTATACACTGGTTACACTGATGGACAATAGGAATATAGAAAGTATTCAACATTAATATAAATAGTAAATAAAATTGTAAATAATGATACAAATAGTGATAAAAATAGTGGTCAGTGAAATACAATAGTAAATAGATATGTTTTTGATAGAGATTTAATGAGTTTGTGGATTGAGTGAGGCGTAGTTCATGTGGTAGTTTATTCCATAGTTAAGGGGCCGATATGTGCCATGCACGAATATTAATGGTAAGGAGATTAAGATTAGAGGATAGATGTAGAAGGTAGGAAGTAGTAGAACGAAGAGAGATAGTATGAGTGGGAATATAGATTATAGGAAGATAGATGTTCAAGTTGGTTGTGGTTAAGAGAGGTATGAGTTAGTAGAAGAACTTTAAATATTATTCTAAATTTTATTGATTGATAATTTATTTAAGCAAATACATAGCCAAAAATATAATCGAAAGTATAAATATTTGCTAACGATAACATACGTTATAGAAATAAACAAAGAATAATACGATATTAAAAAATTGAGAAATTAAAACGTTTTACAGTTACCGTAAAAATAAACAAAAAACAATCGAAAGTAGAAATAAATCATATAGTAAAAATAAACGAAAAATGATCAAAATAGTAATAAAAGATAGCGTAAAAATAATCGAAAATAGAAATAAAATACATTATTTTATAAGTGGCATCGAAATATTCAATTTCTACTTTAACTTTATAGAATTCTTCTTATCTTTGTACCCTGTTTTAGTAATATATTATTAGTTATATAGTTTAATATTTAAATGTTAAATTTTAAATATATTATAAACAGAACATGTTAAATTTATTGGTAGCCAATGCAATCTCTTTAAATGTGGAGAAATATGTATTTGAGAAAAGCGATCAATTTTAAAAGTTGATCGTACTAACGCATTCTGTAGTATTTGTAATATTGTAATTTGATAGCTAAGTAAGAAGAAAAGGAGAATATGCAGTTATAAAAAGCGGTAATATAAAATATGATGCGATAGTTATAGATACATTTAGGGAGATGTAGGTACGGATTATACGGAAAGAGTGACGATGAAAGTTTATAGAGCGAAGAAGATTTGAGATGTGGCGATGAAAAGATAGAGAATTGTCGAAATAAATATCAAGATATTTAACATTATCAGAACATAATATATTATGAGTGTTAACCATGATAAAAGGTGGGACTGTTAATAGGTGTTTAGGAGAAGGGCGGTGAAGAAATATGGTTTCTGTTTTATTGGGATAGAGAGATATTTGAAAGCCAATTATGTATAGATTTAATAAAGTTAGATATAAGATTTAGAGCAACATTTATATCAGAAGTGCATTTTACGTTAAGTTGTATATCATCTGCGTATGAGTGAATTGATAGGGGGATATTTAGATACCTATAAGGGGAAATTTAGAAATGATATTAAAAATAGGAAGTAGATAAATATTAAAAAGAATCAGTCCTAATACAGCCTTGGGGACTCCGTAAAGAATATTTCTAGGAGATGATATATTCCCATTGATAATAATAACAGAAGTACGGTAAGAAATGTATGTCGTAAACCATTTAAGTGAATTAATGGCGATACCAATATTAGCCAATCGTGATATGAAAATACTATGGTCAATTATATCAAATACTGCGCTTATATCAAGTAGAACAAGAAGTGTTAAATATGTATTATTAAGGTCACATAAGATATTTATTGTTACCTTGGTTATTGCTGTTTTAGTAGATTTGTTCGGTACCTAGTTTTAATATTTTTTTAGTCAAAATATTATCAATACCTTATACAATGATATACAAATCGTTGATAAACCCTTCCAGCCAGATATAATATGTAATAAAACATATGTTTATAGTCGTAATAGCAAATATCAATCTTTATTATTCCAGAAAAACTGGTACAACAAATTTCAATGGATTTATTGGTGTAGTGAAAAGGAAGTTGTGTTTTTCTACTATTATATTCAACATTATAAAAAAACTAAGTGTAATAATATCAGATAATTTATAATTACTAGTTATTCAAATTGAAAAAAGGCATTTGAATGATTTATTAATCATGGAAAATCTGATATGCACCAAATTTCAATGGAAGAATAGAAATACTATTAAAGATGTAATTATTATACATAATAAAAATGATATAAAAAATAATAAAATTGTTCTGATAACTATATTTACTTTTATAAGATAACTAGGTTAAGAAAACATATCTTATAGTGGTAAATAACATTTTGAGGGTCAATTCCTCAAAATATTAAATAAGGAAAAAATAATATTCTCAATTAGACGCATACATGGTTAAATATGGTAACTGAAAATACTAATAAAATACATCTATCATCATGGAAAATTCGAAATGATATTCTTGAATTAATTGCACATGTACTCTTATTAAGAGATATTATTAAACAAATATATAGATACTATAATAAAATGTGTGACGACACATATGATATTTCAGGTAATTAAAGTTATATATAACGAATATAATTATTATAAATTAATAATTAATTATATTACAAAACTTTTGATTAAACGAACAAGCTTGATATTTATTCGTCATGTCAAAGCAAACTTCGAAGTTACAGAAATATAAATACGAAATAGCTAACACTAAGGCAGAAACTATAGCAAATATACATTGGATAACATTATACATTAATAATATGTTGTTTGATGCGAGATAATTTACGAGGTAATATGATAGACCAAGTAATATGCCAAGTAGATACAATGGTATACAGGAATTAATATTTCAGGAACAACCAATGTCATATTACACTCATTGCACACTATGTACATGCTCATTGCACAGCTCATAGAGTAAACATAGTTGCTCAATATGTTAGCGAATCGGAGTCTATTATATCTATATTAATTATAGTTACTATAATAGGATAATTGTACTATAATTCTATAACATTTAGAAATACTTAAACATCTTGTAAATTGAAGACATTGTGTATAACCAATACCTCCTATAACCTCCTATAGTTTCTACCTTAGTATTATCTATTTCATATAGACATACTCATATTTATGTAATTTCGAATTTATAGGAGGTCTTGGTATAAAACACTTGAAAATAAGAAAGGTCGCTATAGCATATATGCTATAAATATACTCGAATATTACAAAGAAATGCGTACGTCTTTAGATGAAATAAATAGAAATTATTTACCTCTGATATATCTGATAAATTATGAATAAACTTGAAAACAGGAATATAGAGAAAAATATAGAGAAATTATATACCAAATTTGAACACATTTTTGACATTAATCGTTGTAAGACCAAAAAATTCAGTTGACGATGAAAGAAATGTTAGTAACCTGGATATTGAAAATAACTGACTGAGATATTCAATGGGAAAAAACTGACTAGTTTAATGATATTTATTATTCACAGTAAACTTATGAATTAAACATTGTTGAATTGATGTCATCATTACAAATGATAACAGAATGAAGAGAGAAAATGGTATCGTGTATTTTATCTCATTAAATCTACCGTGTATTAATATAACCTAATAAAATCATATGTACATATAGACTAATTTATTTATATAATATCTAATAGTTTTTAATTACTTATACATAAATATATATATATATATATATATATATATATATATATACATATATTAATGATATATTATAAATTATTGGACCCCCTATGAAATATGCCTTACTGCCCCTAACTACTACTACTAATTAATTCACATGAATTCCATAATATGTATATGACTTTTAGATGTACATTAAAACTAGATTTATTTTAGAAATATAATTATTCATTCGTAATATAGTTTTAATTTATAATAATGTACATATTTTTATGTATTAATATTATATATGATGATATTCAGCTTAAATATATATGTAGTCATTATAAATATGTAAACATTTATTAACAATATTATTAGACCAATACATTCAACATAACTCTATTTTGTATAATTAATGATTATATCTTGAGGTTACTTACTTATAAGTCATAGTGTTATTACTTCAATTATATTCATAATTTGATAATATCATAAAATTCACTCCTAAGATTATTTAAAATTTCTTTCTCATATATTATTTATTAAAGTTAGGTTTAACATAGTGCGTTATTCAGTTTAATTTACTTAATTTATACCTGTATTTATCACTTTCATACATGACCTATTTAAAGGTTAAGTATTTTTTACACTTATGCATACATATATAAGTTAATTAATATGTCTAGTATCCCAACATGAAATAAATATTATATGTTGAAGATGTATAACTATTATAAATCTTCTTTCAGTACATCTAATTAGTATATGTTAGTCGAATAATACCATAATAGACAAACTTTACGCTATAATATATTACAGGATATTAGTTTAGTATATTCATTTAATATAATCAATTAGACGTACATACATGTTTTGTTTTGATTCTTTACTTTATGTTATACCCGCATTTAAAAATTAAATGTTTATTTTGAATTACAAACAAAATTCTTACATTATCTTTATTTTTAAAACCTAATATTTATCTATAACTTAAATAAATTCATACTACATTTAGTTATTAATTTAAATATCTGATTCGTTTATGTTTACTCCCACATTTAGACTATATTAATTAATATATTCCTATATATTTATATACTAATCTACATGTAGTACATTACAAAATAATATTATTATTGTATTTATAAAATTCATAATATAAAATTCAATATTATTATATTCAATAGACTTTTACAATATAAACTAATATAATAAAAATCTAATTAAATATTTGTTATATATACATATACATAAACATATATATATATATATATATATATATATATATATAAATTTTAAGCCAACTCTGAGTATTATTATTATTATATATATATATATATATGTGTGTGTGTGTGTGTGTGTGTGTGTAATAAAACAGATATTTAACCTACAGGAAATTAATAATGGTGTAAATAATAAACAAATTACGGTAACGACAGCTATCATCATTACTGGAACCTGGTGGTAAACAATTAATAGAGGAGTGATACTATAGTATATGTATACAAATACCGGTAGTCTCATTCCCTCATTGACTACATGTGCTGGCATCATTACCCGGTGAAACATAAGTTCAGCAATCAATGTCTGAATGATGAAACACACGAGAAGGACATACAATTGTTAAAGGATCTATACGTATGAGATAGATTGTGTTCCAAGATAAAGAAACAATCGCGATAGTAATCAAGTAACAATGAACCCGTATGAAGTAGTGATCTAAAACGAGCCGAGTTTTTCGAGTCGAGTCGAGTTTGATATTGGCTCGAACGAGCCGAGCCAGTAATATAGCTCGAATATGTTTATTATCTTTGGAATTTTAAAGAATTCGCTACATTTATAAAAATTAAATTAAATTGTATAAATATTTTATCAAATGGATTATTTTATAAACGATGTCAAGTAACAATCACTAATATGTATAACTTGTTTATAAACTAAGCAAATACATTTAATTGATAATAACATATTAGTTAAATGTCTATAAAAATGACTTTTGAACTATACAATTATATTCAAATTTAATAAATATTGTATATAGTATTTACTAAATACGGAAATATAATATTATAATATTATTTCTTATATAAGTTTGATTTATATATATAATCTTTATATTATAATATAAGCAAAGTAATTGAATTTATAATAATATTAGTTAAATATCTATAAAAAATATTTTTCAACATTTTGTTAAATATATTTTGAAATATTTATTATATTTTAAAAATATTTTTCGATATTTAAAAAAATATATTTTGTAATATTTTTTTATATTTTTTGATTTTTTTTTATATTTTTCCTCTAATTTTTGAAATATTATTTTAATATATAAATATTATATTTTTTATATTATTTTTTGAAATTTTTTTTAAAATATATTTTGACATATTTTTTATATTTTTAAATTATTTGTCTACATTTGTTTGTATTTTAGCTAAAATTGATTTAATTGTATATACTAGCAATGTAGAATCATGAATAGCTATACTTAATAAATAATAGATAGACAAACAATCAAAAACTGAGCAATGACCGGTTGGGTATGACTATTATTTACTATTTGAAGCTTTCGAAATGAATATATTCACTATTTGAAACTTTAGAAATGAATAATTTTCATTTTTTAACCTTCGAAATGAATAATTTTAATATTTGAAAACTTCGATTACATAATTTAACAAAAATAATACTATTTGAAACCTTCGAAATGTATATAATTACTATTCGAAAACTTCGAATGAGTGAACAATCTGAAAATTTCCAACATACTAGTGTACTGATACAATACTGATACTTAACAAAATTATTTATGATACTGATACGATACTGATACTTTGATTTTTTGAATTGATACGATAGCAATACTTATATTTTTTGAATTGAGCGATACTGATACAATGAAATGAGGGTCCGGTTACAACACTAATATGTCGTATTGTATCTGTTATTCTTGGGATTCTGCCGTACAACTCCTTATTTGTAGCGTGATCTCTCCATAACTTGTTAAGCGCACCATGCATGTATATACTTTGTACATACGCATCAACTATATTCTTTAATATTTAGGTTAGAGCCATTCGAAGCGACAAATTAGGATGTTTTATTTGTTACGCGCATCATGCATGTATAGACTTTGTACATACGCATCAACTTTATTCTCTAAAATTGAGGTTAGAGCCATTCGAAGCGACAAATTAGGATGTTTCAGATGTTTCGCAACATATATTTTGGATTCTGTTCGAAGCGACACTAGTATGATTCGAATGATTCGAATCATATATTTTGGATTCGGTTCGAAGCGACAATTTAGGATGATTCGAATGATTCGAATCATATATTTTGGATGTTTCAGTTGTTTCGAAGCAGGGAATTTTGGCTAATTTTAGATCACTAGTATGAAGGAGATTCTGGAAGCATTCTATAGTTCATAATGTGTCATGGCAATGAACTACAATGCATTATGCATGTGAGGTGTCTACACAAAATGTGTTTAATAACGTAATCAGTAATACTGTTTATTGTAGGACACGGGTTCGAGCCTCGTCCGGACCATTAATTAATTTTATAAAATGGATCTTAAAATATTATTTAGAAGTGATATTATATAATTGTGTATAAATAAATGATCGGTTCTCGTTAAAACCACGGATGCCTTAATACGAGAGCGGCTTCGAAGGGACATATTAGCCATATATGGTATTAGTGAACACTTCATCTAAGTTCCTGGATGGGATGAAAGGACTCAACCAAATACAAATAACAATAATAATAACAATATTGTGATGTTTAGAACTTAATTGTAAAATTGAATAAATAATATTTGTACTTTATATACTAATTAAAGTTGAGAAGGGTTGATATAACTGACATACGTTTAACAATATTATCAAATATTATAAGTATGAAGTTATTTGAGTCAATAAAGCATACTGTAAATATGTTAAATTACATAATTCACTTAATTAAGTGGCTTTAGTGGCAATAATACACTTATTAAACATATTAACTAATTATCCCTATTTAGGATATTATATTTAAGCGTAAACTATTCAATTATAAAGATAAAGATATATATATATATATATATATATATATATATATATATAATTATATATATATATTATTATTATTATTAAATTTTATTTAAACACTTTTTAAACGTAAAATAAACGTTAACAAAGGTGTGTATACATTCATATAAAATATGTGATTAAAAGGATTATATAAACGATGGAAAATAAATAAGGGTTATATATATATATAATGTATTCAGTATAATTTATAACATATTTATAATGTAGGTACTATTTATTACAGTATAAATAATTCGATATATAAATAATTAATAATGTGTATAAATAAAAATATAAAATATGTTATTATTTTTTATTTGTAAACAATATTTCCTGTCGTGTTTCTTAGATGTATTAGATTTAGGTTTTGTAGAGTTTCATAGTTTGCTTTATGTTTTGTAGGGTTTCTTAGTTAGCTTTGGGTTTTGTATGGTTTCTTAGTTAGCTTTAGGTTTTGTAGGGTTTCTTAGTTAGCTTTAGGTTTTGTAGGGTTTCTTAGTTAGCTTTAGGTTTTGTAGGGTTTCTTAGTTAACTTTAGATTTTGTAGGGTTTCTTAGTTTGCTTTAGGTTTCTTAGGGTTTCTTAGTTAGCTTTAGGTTTTGTAGGGTTTCTTAGTTAGCTTTAGGTTGTGTAGGGTTTCTTAGTTAGCTTTAGGTTTTGTAGGGTTTCTTAGTTTGCTTTAGGTTTTGTAGGGTTTATTAGTTAGCTTTAGGTTTTGTAGGGTTTGTTAGTTTGCTTTAGGTTTTGTAGGGTTTCTTAGTTAGCTTTAGGTTTTGTAGGGTTTCTTAGTTAACTTTAGATTTTGTAGGGTTTCTTAGTTTGCTTTAGGTTTTGTAGGGTTTCTTAGTTAGCTTTAGGTTTTGTAGGGTGTATTAGTTAGCTTTAGGTTTTGTAGGGTTTCTTAGTTAGCTTTAGGTTTAGTAGGGTTTCTTAGTTAGCTTTAGGTTTTGTAGGGTTTCTTAGTTAGCTTTAGGTTTTGTAGGGTTTCTTAGTTAGCTTTAGATTTTGTAGGGTTTCTTAGTTTGCTTTAGGTTTTGTAGGGTTTCTTAGTTAGCTTTAGGTTTTGTAGGGTTTCTTAGTTAGCTTTAGGTTTCTTAGGGTTTCTTAGTTAGCTTTAGGTTTCTTAGGGTTTCTTAGTTAGATTTAGGTTTTTAGTGTTTCTTAGTTAGCTTTAGGTTTCTTAGGGTTTATTAGATTCATTTAGGTTTCTTAGGGTTTCTTATTTAGCTTTAGGTTTCTTAGGGATTCTTAATTAGCTTTATGTTTCTTAGGGTTTCTTAGTTAGATTTATGTTTTGTAGGGTTTCTTAGTTAGCTTTAGTGTTTCATAGGTTTTCTTAGATAGCTTTGGGTTTTGTAGGGTTTATTAGTTAGCTTTGGGTTTTGTAGGGTTTCTTACTTAGCTTTAGGTTTTGTAGGGTTTCTTAGTTAGCTTTAGGTTTTGTAGGGTTTCTTAGTTAGCTTTAGCCTCTACCTCCTCCTCACCCAACTCCTCCTCCTCTTACTCCAACTGTTCCTCCTATAACTCCTCCTCCACCAACTCCTCCTCGTCCTCCGACTCCTCCTCTTCCAACTTCTCCTCCTTCTCCAACACATCCTCGTCCTCCTCCACCTCCACCATAACCTCATCCTCATCCAACTCCTCCTCAGCATCCTCAGCTTTTCCACCTCCACCTCCACCTCCTCCTCCAATTCCTCCTTCTCCTACACCTTCTCCTCCTCCATCTCATCTACCTCCACTTCTTCCTCTTATACCTATATCTTCTCATATTCCTCATCCTCCTCCATCTCTTACTCTTACTCACCATCCTCCTCCATCTCTTACTCTTACTCCCCATCCTCCTCCACCTCCACCCCTCTACCAGGAACACCAACACAATCAGTAGGTCGCGTTGATATAATCTAGCTTATGTAGAATTATACCTTTAACGTAAACCGGCCTACTGAATTGTGGTTTCCTAGTGTGCGACGCTATGGTTATCTCAGTAGAGAGAGTGGAGGGAGTGAACCGCACTAATCGCACTCGCTCCTCGCCCTTCTCGATGTCGACCTCCATTCTCTTATCGGTAATACGGCAGGCCATAACGCATATGAATAATCCTGTCACGAGGACAGCAGACACCGAACAGAATACAACTACCGTCTGTTGGAAGGACATATCATTAATATAATTATAAGTATATGTTTAATATACATAATAGAATATACCATGTATAATGTTGTGACTACATACTATGATATATATCTAAGCGTTGAGAAATACATAGTTGTAGTCCGGCATTGGAACTAGAGAACGAGATAGACGACAGAACACAGATAGCCTACACTTAGTTAGATAGGATAACTCCGAGTGCATGGGTCAATCACATTTCGGACATACTGACCACATCGGCTATAAGATTGTAAATCTAGATAATAGTAATAACCAACACACACATTATTCGAAGGATAATAATTACTTGATAAACTACATATATTGTATTTTAATACACATAAATTATATATATAATATGATAATTGTTATGTTATCATTGAATATATATATATATATATATATATATATATATATATATATATATATATATATATATATATATATATTCAATGATAACTTAACAATTATCATATATATATATATATATATATATATTCAATGATAACATAACAATTATCATATTATAGTGTATTAATGGTATGTACTTCAATGAGATGATTGCAGTTTGCGTGATGATGTTTGCAGGTTTAACTAGAACATCTTCATTGTTTACATGGTAGTGAAAGACCAGCAACAAAATAACGAAAAGGATAACATCGTATCTAAATATGGCGATGAAAGAGTGCACTCTAATGTAAGTAAACAATGAATATGTGCTAGTTAAACCTGTAAATATCGTCACATATACAGATACCATCTGTTGGAAGTACATGATATTCACGAGACTAGTGAAATTATATAGCTATACATGATACAACTGATATTATAGTATTCTAATTATTATTTGTATACTTACGATATATAGAAGTATTTCTAATTTAGAAATATGTATTTTAACAAATAAAACACACCGTATATATATAGAGGAAGGTATATATCCTAGGAAGGGAAGATAATATAGTTTCCAAGTAAGGAAAATAAAAAGCAGAAGAGTACAACCTATCACTGTTACATATAATGACTTCGCAGATGATATGGCACTAGTAAGCTTACTAGTAAAGGCATCAAAGAAGCCCAAGAGGTGCTCACTCGAGTCTAAAAATACGCAAAACATTAAGACAAAGCATGAATTCAGGGAAAACGAAAAAATGAGTTATAATACTAATCAACAGATTAATAGCTAAGCTATATATGGGTCGAATCTGAAAATGGTTGAAGACTTCAAGTACCTAGGGGTATGGATAGACAACAGTGCAAAAGATTTTAAAATCAGAAAAGCGCTAGCTTGGAGAACATGTCATCAAATAAGGATTATCTTGAAATCAACTTTTAGTAGGAAACTTAAAATCAGGCTCATACACATAACAGTTGAATCAGTTATGTTGTTTGGATATGATACTTGTACCCTCATAGATATACTACTCAAACAACGTGATGGAATATACACTCGAATTCTACGAATTATATTAAACATATATTGGTCTCATAAAGTTACAAATGAGGTACTTTATGGGGATATAGTATCTGCAAAGATCAGACGTCGATTATTAAAGTTTGCTGGACATTTCCTACATAGAGATGGTGATTTTGTTTCGGATCTAGTTATTTGGGAACCTACTTATGGAGCTAGAAGACTTGGAATCCCACCAGAAATCTACATCAGGAATCTGGAGCGCAACACTGGTATACAGGCGAGCGATATGAGATTAGCTATGATGAACCGTGATGTTTGGAGAACTTTTACTGTCCGGGAATCAACAATCTGGAAATAAGCAGGAAGTTATATATACATATGTAGGTATATATACCCTATATATATAACTGCCTGTATAGTTCAGTTAGCTAATTATCATTAATGCGTTAGATACACAAGAAGTATGACTAGGGTTCAAGCCCTGTCCTGAACAATAAAAAAGGAATACAAATTATATTTAAAAGAAATGTATATAATTATGAATACAAAATGATCGGCTCTTGTTAAAACCATGGATGGCGTAACATGATAGCGACATCGAAGAAAAATAATAGCAATGTTAGTATACAAATGCAATCTAAGTTCTTGGATGGTATTAAAAGACTCCACCAAAATAAAATATGATATTTTTAACAATTGTAAGTACTTATATTACTAAATATTTATAATTAAAATGTAATATTCAATTTAATTGGTCAGGCATATTATGATGTAATACCAATAATAAATAATATACTATATGATATAATATAGGTTTTACCTATAGGTATATATACTGTATTGTATCTTTCGACTGTATTTTACATACAATTTAATTACAATATGTTAAAATGAAAGTAATAAAGGTTAATTTGTAACGAAGAATCAATAATACATGAACTTAATGATAGTAATATTTTAAAATGGTATATGTAATTACGCATAACATAGCCGTATTATAAACATTTTGGTTCCTGAGATATCGATAATTGATTGAATAACTAATAAATCATAGCCAATGAGCAAAAGGGTTATCGCTAATCTAAAGTATAATTCCGTAAGCAATTACTACACACATTATTAGATGGGGTCGCTAGACCAGTTGAATTATAACTTCCAACAAACAATGTCTACCGCAACGCTAGAGAAATGGTAGTACCAATTTAATACCACGGTGTTCATTAATACAAGTTATAAAACTACTTCACAGTATACTAATTGATTATTTTACATTTTACATTGTTTGTCGGGTTTCTAGAAAGCGAGGGGTCATAGGTTCGACTCCATATATATCTTATTTTGTTCTCTTGTATTTATCAAGAACTTAGAAAGTATATATAAAAATACAAAAAAAACTGTAACAAATTATATTATATTATCCTGGCAGTTATTTATAACTTGTATAAGGCAAATATTTCTCGAGAGGTATATTTATATATGTATACAATATATATATATATATATATATATATATATATATATATATATATTTATAATAATAATAATATATATTTATTGAAATCTCATATATATATGTAATACAATACAAATATCGGATATAAATGGATCCATCAATAATTCATTGATTTATAAATGCTATAAATAACTGTGGTAATACAAATAGTACAAATATTTGTCATGTGTTTTGACTAATTGTTTATTAAGTTCTCGATAAATACAAAAGAAAAACAATAACTGCATATGGGGAACCCCGAAGAACCCGGTAACTCTTGTTACGAGCGTTTGTATGTCCCACTGATCCATAGACCCCAGACTATATCTAAACATATAAGGAGTTCAATAAATAACAATAATTATTGTATACGATGATCAGTGATTACTTATGATTGCTATCATGATCAACAACCGTTATCGTATCTAATGATCGATCCTGGTTAGCAAATGATCGTCTCATATAGATCTTTAAAGAGTATAGGTAAGAGTATAGGTTACATAATGTAATATGTACATATATACATAGCTAAATTAAGTATGTTACCTTAATAAACCCATATAACTTTATACGGGTTGATAATATAGCCTATATTATTATAATACGAATATTCGCAAATAACTACACTTTGATCTTTAAAAAACGCGATTATAATTCGCAAATAGTGGCGAATATAGTGGCGAACATGGGACCTGCTCGGCTCTAGTGACTGTAATGTTAAGTACGGATACATATGATGACGTCACCCTCAGCTACATACGATACAAGTGATACAAGTTATACAATTGTTACATGTGATATAATGAAAGCTTACCTCAGCTCTCTGTATGCGAAACTAACAGCGATCAATACGATATAATAATACAGATTACGGATGACTTACATGATTAATAATAACACATCTGGGAGTTCATATATGTAGTGATGTCACTAATGTAGTTTTAGAACATCACACACACACTTAACACACACAAATATATACATAAATATAACTAATGACCCCAATGTTTACTTCCCTGACATTATTATTAATCAACACAGAATCATTCCCACCAATTCTGTTAAATACCTAGGCGTCAACTTCAATAATAAACTTATTATATATAAACATTACAGCTTACTTACTCAATCTACGACTGCAGGGTTATTCAATCTTAAAAAATACGACCATACTTAAATAGAAATACTACAAAACTACTGACTCAGACTCTCATACTATCCAGACTATAATACTGTAAATCACTATTCTCAGAATGTGGAAAACTGAAAATAGACAAACTAGACAATTTAATTAACCACTCAATTAGAAATATATACAGACTACAGAAGACTGACTATACAACTAGAATTACTGACTAACGTAACAAACTTAACTTGCTAAACACTGAAGACTCTATCAACTACAAAATACTTACAATACTTAAAAAGACTATTACTTATAACTTACCCTATAATTTACGAAACAAAATAAAACATAAACCAAACACTAGCTTTTACGAAATAATAATTCCACTAAACTACACCAACCGATTACCCATTGCATCTAATACGAAAGGAGACAATTCAGCTCCGAATCAACAATTAGATGGAACAAACTATACCGCAACTTAGAAATAAAAATCTATCAATTATATCTTTAATAAGAAATTTAAAAAATGTCTTATCGCCCAATATTGATGTTCGTTTGGAATCGTAATATTATCGTGCGAATTATATATATTCGCTATTTGTATCTATATGTGATATATATTATTCTATCCACATTATAGAATTATTATTATTAATGACGTGTTTAAATAAATACTTTAACAACAACAACAACACACACATACACACCAATATAAACACACACACACACACACACACACACACACACACACACATACACACACACGTACAAAGTGGAACATTCGTTATATTACATATATGCAATGCACCTATAGGTACATAGCTCTAAGTACGTACGCACCTATACTGTGTGTGTATGTGTATGTGTATGTGTATGTACGTGTGTGTACGTGTGTGTATGTTTCTCTTGTATGTAGCAATACATTATAATCAATGCGTAATGAAAACTGTATTACTATATCGTAGAGCTAAGTATAACATGTATATATCTGAATAATCATACAGGGTATATATATAATAATTCTATTACTACTATATATATTAATGTATAATACAAATTGTTATATATAATGCATAACATACGTAAATATATACACACATTGGTAGTAATGCTACGTATTCGTGTAGGCGTGTAGTGAAGTCACTATAGTGCGCACACACACACCTACACACGCACACACATACGCATACATAATCACACTCACACGCATACGCACGTAAACACACGCATACACATACATACACCGCGTACACTAATGTATCATAACTAACGTATTTGAATCTCCTCGCCATCCTGCTGTCCTCGGTTTCCTTTGCCCCCACTTGACTTATTGTCGCCAGCATCATCACGATAATTAATAGTGTATTCATTGTTATAGGTTATGTATGCACTGTTAATGAATAATAATTGAATTGTAATGAATATAATATTAATTTGGTTAAGTAACTGTAACATTTATTAAATGTTTAATTAGTGTTAATTAATTGTTTATAAAATTATTTTATTTAAATTAAAAATTTAAATTTATTAAAATGTGGTAAAAATAATAACATTTGGTAACAATACTGCTACTACTACTTCTACTTCTACTTCTACTACTACTACTACTACTACTACTACTACTACTACTACTACTACTACTACTACTACTACTACTACTAATACTACTACTACTACTACTACTACTACTACTACTATCAATCAATCAATCAATACGTTATTTATACACTCAAAGTTGGCATTCGGTTCGAGTCGATATTTTAGGTTTTAATATATCATTGATGTATAGTGGTTTAGCGGTTAGTAACGACTTATGTACTATACAAAGTAGTCGGTATAATTTTCTTTGTTTCATAGATAGCATTTTGATAGACTTTATCTTCAACGTTATACTAGAGTGATCGGTACGCGGTTGTTTAAAAATCAAACGTACAGATGCTCGAATGATTCGTGTGAGAGGACGAATTCGGTACTCGGTAAACCTTGAAGGATAGAGCAGCAGTAGTCAATGGGTGACATTGCTAATGAATTAACAAGTATTCGGCAGAGGTCATTGTTGATATATTTACGAATATTACGTATCATATGTAGCTGGAAATTCGAACGTTGACATATGTTGTTGATTTGTTTCTTAAAGGTTAAGTATCATCTATTGTAAAACCAAGATATCGTATAGAACTACTTGGTTCTACTATAATACCATTCACAGATATCACCGGGAAATCGTAGTATGTGTACGGAATGTTGATTAGCTCAGATTTAGAGGCGTTAAGCAGCAGCATATTATTCAATAGCCATGCACGTATTTCGGTAGCACATAATGAGAGATCGTTTCTGTTGGATGTAGAATGACGAGACAGAGATGTGTATAAAAGTATATCATCGGCGTAAAGATGATAATGAATTGATGGGTAGGATTTTATTATATTATTGAGAGGCGCAATATAAATTAAGAATAGAAGTGGGCCTAGAACTGAGCCTTGGGGAACACCCGTAGATGTAAGTTTAGTTATAGAGATGGAAGAGCCGGTTTTCATAGCAAAGGTACGATATTTAAAGAATGATATTAGCCAAGAAAGTGCTATTCCATCAACACCTATGTCACGTAATCTATTAGTTAGAATGTCATGGTCAAGGGTATCAAACGCTGCTGATAGATCTAATAACAAAAGTTGAATAGGAGATTCAGTGTCAAGTGAGTTAATTATATTGCTGATGACATGATTTAAACACGTTGCAGTGCTATGGTTAGGTCTATAGGCACTTTAAAAAGGGTCAATGATATTATTAATTTCAAGATAGTGTATTAATTACTTAAAAACTACCTTTTCTAGAATTTTAGATATAGTAAAGAGTTGAACGGTAGTTACATAGAGAGTTTTTATCAAGATTATTTTTCTTGAGAATAGGTGATATTAGTGCCTGTTTAAAGTCAATTGGGACAGTGCCATAACTTAAAGAATTTTTAAATATAGTAGTAAGATATATAGAAAGTGCGGGTGCAATTTTTTTCATAAGAAATAGTGGAATGGAGTCAAGGGGAGAGGAAGATTTAGATGATAGAATGAGTAATTCAATATAGTCAGTAGATGGTGGAGTAAAGGAAGATAATAAAAAGGAAATAGATGGTGGTGTATAAGGTAAAGTGGGTAGTGCAATACAAATAAGATTGTAAATAGTCTGTCTGATTATTTAAATCTTATTTGTGAAAAAAAGAAGAAAATTGATTGCATAGATCAGAAGAAATAATATCAGGAAGAATTTTCTCTTTAGTTTTTCCATAAGGCTGTCGCTCACATAATACAGTAACTTAGCTATATTTCCACAGTTTACTATTTTATTGTGGTAATATGATATTTTGGCCATTTTATTAGATTCTTTGAAGGTAGTTGAGGCTTCAATTAGTGCAATTTTATTGTTTTCCGTTTTGTTTTTGGAAAAACATCTTTCGGCTTTACGCAAGTGTTTTTTGGCTCTTATGTTTTCGGAATTAAATCAATGGTTATTATTAGTGTCAATAATATGTTTAGTTTTTTGTGGCGAATGTGTACTTAACAGGTGGGAGAGGCAGTTATTTAGATTTAGCATAGTTATGTCATTTCGATCATTGATAATAAGTACATGAAGGTCACTCAGAAAGTTAGTAATCGAGATGTTAGATATATTACGATAATAAATTGTTTTCTTAATAGGTTTAGTAGGCATTGAGTAGTTTACTGTAAAATTCACCGCATAGTGATCAGATAATAGATGTTTAGTATCCAAAATAGAGATTATTAATAACGAGTTAATACAAGAGAAAACGAGATCAAGTGTATTTCCTGAAATATGCGTGAAAGAATTTACATGTTGTTGAAGTGAATGAGATTGCATAAGTGATATAAAGTCTATAGAGAGTTTATTTTGTTTGTTTATAGGGATGTTAAAATCACCAAGAAATATTGTATTAGTTAAGGATTGGAGTGATGAGATAAACTCATTAAGATTATCTAGAAATGTCTGATAGGTAGATGATGGTGGTCGATAAACAAGAAATAATGTAATAGTTAAGCCTCCAGAAATAAGTAATGAGACTAGTATTGTATCACAGTCAATAATATATACAGGTTTGGAAGATATAAGTTTAATCGTATTTTTAAATAAAATCCCGACACCGCCTCCTATACGATTAATACGAGGTGTATGAATAAGTTGATAGTTTTTTGGTATAATAGAAAGTGTAGGGGTGTCAACTGTTAACCAAGTTTCAGTTAGAGCTATAATATCAGTATCAAGGTCAGAAATATTATCAGAAAGAATGAGATTGTTAGCATTTAGAGATCTAATGTTGATAAGTGAAATAGTAAGATTGGAACTTAGTCATTTAGTTTGGGTATTAGATATATTAGTAGTTTTACTAGTAGATGCATTAATATTGTTTACATATGATTTAAAACTGGACGACCAGCTTTCAAAATCCGAAGTAGAGATTTTTAACGAATCACCTTTCCAGTTAACACTGTTAGAGTTTGGTAATAATTGGCGTAATTCATAATCAGAACTTTTATGATTAAAAACCGATTTGCAATTACTAATCAAATTAGCCTTTGTGGCATGGTACAACATTTTTCCACGTCTAACTGTCTCTAAATTAACGTAGTTTCGAATAAAAATAGAGTCTATATAACAAGAGTCTTTTATCATAGTCTTATTTGACAAAAAAAGAGATTTAGCAAATTTATTTGAAAAAAATATAGTAGCTCTATTATAATTAAAAATAACTTTCGAGATTGATTGGCTATCGCAACTACTACTACTACTACTACTACTACTACAACTACTACTACTACTACTACTACTACTACTACTACTACTACTATTGAATTCAATTCAAAACGATTTATTTAGACACTCAATTATATAGCATAGAAATGCTCTGTTAAGTGTAATATATAAAAATAAAACAAAAACGAAACAATAAACTAAACGCGAAACAGGAGAAGTGTCTCAACTGTTTAATAACAAAAAGTTGGTAAAAATAATAACATTTGGTAACAATACTGCTACTACTACTTCTACTTCTACTACTACTACTACTACTACTACTACTACTACTACTACTACTACTACTACTACTACTACTACTACTACTAATACTACTACTACTACTACTACTACTACTACTACTACTACTACAACTACTCCTACTACTACTACTACTACTACTACTACTACTACTATTGAATTCAATTCAAAACTATTTATTTAGACACTCAATTATATAGCATAGAAATGCTCTGTTAAGTGTAATATATAAAAATAAAACAAAAACGAAAACAATAAACTAAACGCGAAACAGGAGAAGTGTCTCAACTGTTTAATAACAAAAAATTTAAGTTACGTTTAAACGTCGAATAATCTTGAATACCTCGAATATTCCTGGGAAGGGAATTCCACCTACTTGGGGCCGATTAGGTGAAAGCTCGATGTCCGGAGCGAGATAGATTCGGTAGGTGTACACTTAGTCGGGTTGTATCGTGATTTGATCTGAGCGTTCTGCGGGGTTGAATAATATTTAGACATGATCTAAAATATGCAGTTGACCAATCCGCATGGTTTTGTGAATGATACACAAAAGTCTATATTTAGAACGCTGAGATGTGGATAATATATGGTCTCTCCTCATTTTGATAGAAACGCTTGTGTGATCAGTTCGAGGCTGTCTATGAACTACTACTACTACTACTAGTTTTTTTTTAATTTGTTAATTTTATAAAATTAATTTTAAATTCATCAATTTTTTAATTTATCTATAATATAATTCATTGAGTAACATATATTTTACTCTTTTCTTGAACAAATTTTGATTTTTTATATTTTGTATATTTGTTGGAAGTAAGTTCCAAAGTTTTGGACCTTTTATCAGTAAACTATTTATTGTTCTTGTTGATTTTTTAATTGGTATAGTATACGTTTTATTTGTTCGTAAAGTATATTTATTATTATTTTTGTAGTGTATTTTAGTTAAATGTGTTGGTAATTGATTGTAATATTGTTTATGCATATATATTAGTGAATTATAATATATTAGCTTATCTAATCTAAGTATTTTATTTGATGTGAATAATTCTTGTGTATGACCTCGAAAGTGTTTTTTATTTATCATTCTTAAGGTTTTTTTTTGAATAGTTATTGTATTTATAGTATTATTTGATAATGTATTTCCCCGAAGTATATTTCCATAGTTTAAGTATGATTGGAAAGTACTATTATTTATAATTATCAAAGAATTTTTTTAATGAATTTGCTCAATTTTGAGGTTAAAGATTGAATTTGGGAGAGTTTGTTATTTAATTTAATAATATGATTTTTATAATCAAGTTTGCTATCAAGATTAATACCAATATATTTATAATTATATACGTTATCTATTAATGTATCATTTAATGAAATTATATTATTTGGATGTTTATTTAAGTTAAAATTTATCATTTTACTAATATTAAGTTTTAACTTATTATATTTATACCATTTTTTTATTTTTATTAAGGTTTTTTTAATAAATTTATTAATTCTATATTATTATCAGCTGTAAAATTTATCGCAGTATCATCTGCATATATACCTACTGTACATTTTACATTTTTATCTTTTAAATATAATGGTAGATCATTGACATAAATGATGAATAGTAAAAGGCCTAGTATGGAGCCTTGGGGTACACCAATATCATTAGTTATAATATCAGATTCGGTTATGTTAAAATTAACTAGTTGAGTTATATTATGTAAATAGTTTTTTATCAGGAATGCCTCTAAGTCCATATTTATCTAATTTGCTAATTATAATAGAATGGTCAATAGTATCAAAGGCTTTACTTAAATCTACAAATAATGTATTTATTGCTTTATTATCTTTTTTATTTTCATTATATGGTTGTAAATATCTAGTGTAGCTTGAGTGGTATTATGTTTTTTAAGGATACCATATTGGGTAGTATTTATTATGTTATTATTTTGTATGAATTCTATTAGTCTATTATATATTATTTTTTTCTATTATTTAAGATAGTTGACTTTAAATTGATATTGGTCTATAATTAGATATAATATTAATTTTATTTTTTTATGAATGGGTTTAATGGAAGATAGTTTCATTTTTAGAGGAAAAGTTCCTGACGATAAACATAGATTAAAAATATGGCTTAATGTAAATTCAATTTATATTTTGAAATATTTAACAATTTCATATTACGATAATCAGTGTCTAGAGAAGTCTTTGATTTATTATTTTGTATAATAGAATTTATCTCATGTGTTGATGTTGGATGAAGATTTATATATGATTGATTTATATATTGGTGTAATGTTCACTGGGTTGATGTTATTGATAGGAGATGTGAATTGTTTATTTATGGATTGACTTGTATTTATATAATAAGAGTTAAATTTAATGAATTAATGCATTTGCTATATGTTTATCATTATTGAATTTATTTTCGAATTCATCTATTATATAATTTGTTGTTTATTTATGAGGTTATTTATTAGATTACAATTTTCTTTAGTAGATATACTATTTTTTATTTTACTATCTATATATGATTACTTTGCTTTTTTAATATTTGAGATTACTTGATTTCTTAATTACTTGTAGTTATATAAGTTGATTTCATGTTTATTATCTAAGTAAATTTTATATAGTTTATACTTTTTATTAATGTCTCTTTTAATTTTATTTGTTATCCAATTTTTTTAGAGAATATTTGAAGATATTTTATTTGTAAGTATTTGGTTACTATATTATTAAGGATAAATTGGTTAATTAGTGATGTATATATGGTATGAAATTTGTTGTAGGAGTTTTCAGCATCATTTTCTTCAAGGACCGAATCCCAATTTGTATTTTTCAGTGCATTAACAAGTCTTTTATTATAGTATATGGTTATTTTCCTTATTTAAATTTCATTGAAGTTATTTCGTATTTTGATTTTATTTGAATTATTGTATATAGTGGGAGGTGGTCATTCAAGTATTCTAAGAATATTCCACTATTATAAATATTTGTTTTGTTTATATTTGTCTAAATTTGATCTATAGTTGAAGTGTTACTTTTATTGAATTGAGGTCTGGTGTTTTGAAGAATTTAAGGCGTTAGTACTAGTTGATTTATTAAAATGTTTAATTGAGATGGTTTGGGATCATTTAGTTATGATATTATAATCACCCATAATTATTAAGTAGTGTGAAATATATTTATGAAATTTACTATATAACATAATTATAAGATCTGCAGTTTAATTGAAAGGGCTATTATAAAGACATGCAATTAAAAAAAATAGTTAAAGTTTAATCTCTATTGTAAGTATTTCTAAATAATATTTTATATTAAAACTAAGTTATTTTATAAGTTCATATTGAATATCTTTTAAAACATATATTGAAACACCACCACATCTACATTTATTTTGTTTCTGTCTATAGTTTGTTTTATATGTGTAGTTTGTTATATTATTATTTAAGTCATTATTACTATTTAACCAGGTTTCAGATAAACATATAATATGAGGTTTGATTATTAATTTATTTATAAATTCTCTTAATTTATCCAGGATTTGAGTAAGGCTTCTAATATTTATATGTATAATAATCAGATTATTTTTATTTATTATTAATTATTTTGTTATACTAATAAATTGTTGTTTTTATTGTATTGGTTTGATTGGTAATTTATTTAAGCAATACATAGCCGAAAATATAATCGAAAGTATAAAGTATAAATATTTGCTAACAATAACATACGTTATAGAAATAAACAAAGAATAATACGAAATTAAAAAATTAAAGAAATTAAAAGTTTTACAGTTACCGTAAAAATAAACGAAAATAGAAATAAAATACATTATTTTGTAAGTGGCATCGAAATATTCAATTTCTACTTTAACTTTATAGAATTCTTCTTATCTTTGTACCCTTTTTTAGTAATACATTATTAGTTATATAGTTTAATATTTAAATGTAAAATTTTAAATATATTATAAACAGAACATGTAAATCAAATAAACCAATACTAGAATAAAACAAACAAATAATGTAATACTTACCAAAATATGTAATGATAGTAGGTAGTACTTTATTAATTTTATATTTTAATTGTATAATAAATGAAACATATATATATATATATATATACAAACAGAACACGTTACAAATAAAATAAACCAATGTACCAATACAAAAACAGTTAATAACAAAACATACCAATAATATTACGAAACAAACAATATAATACTTATCACTATAATCTGAAATAATAGAAAATTATTAATATTGTATTTTAGTAATATAATACATTTGAAACATATATACAAAATATATATAAAAAAAAGATATAATACCGAACAAACAAAAATAAAATAATACTTCCCACTTTATCTGTAATAATAATGAATTATTAATTTATATTATAATATATTTGAAATATAGATATAAAAACCCACATTTTCTTTAAAAAAAACATATTTAAAAAAAAACCCGAAGAGATAATGCAATAATTAAGATACAAAATGAAACATAAATCAATATAAAATTATAAATTTTGTTAAAAAAAAGTTGTTTGTCAAAACATATTTTGTTTATTTTATTTTTAAAAGATGAAACAGATACAGATTTGATTATATCATTATTTAATAAATTCCATATATTAACTGATCTATTATTAATTATATGTTTAATTGTATTATCATAATTATGTATTTCATTTAATTTGTAACAATTACCTCTAGTTCTACAATTATTCGAAATATTAAGAATATCAGATATATTTATATCTGTATAATTATTTGAAATTTTAAAAATTGTGGTTAGATCTATTTTTAATCTTCTAATTTCATGTGATTCTAATTTAAAATATACCAATCACTCTATATATGATTTATAATTCATATTTGATGAATTTGTATATCCTACGCATCTCGTAATGTATCTTCTAGTAAATAATCTTTGCACTCTTTCAATTTGGTCTATTAGACTACGAAATTTACTAACCTTTGAAAAAGGTGACCAAATTATGGATGCATATTCTAAATTTGGTCTGCAATAAATTTTATATGCATTTAATAATGCTCTAGGGGATTTTGTAGTAATGCATCTAAATATTGAATTCAAAGAAAAATAAGCTTTTTTACAAATATAATCAATATGTTTATTAAATAAAATGTTATTTTCAAATATTATTCCTAAATCTTTGTAAAAAAGTAACGTTTTCTAATTGAATATTATTAATAAAATATATTGATGGAGTAACCTTCCCTAAAGTCATAACTGCACATTTTGATAATGAAATATTTAATTGCCATTTATTTGCCCATTGTGAAAATAAATTTAAATTATTTTGTAAAAGAAATCTTTCACTCTCAGATTCGTAAGAAAAATATATTTTTGTATCATCGGCAAATAAATCAATATGAATATTTGAAGAGAATTTACTAGGAAGATCATTAATATATAATACAAATAAAATTGGACCTAAAACCGATCCTTGTGGTACTCCAGATTTTACAATAGAACTATTTTAAAAAGAATTTTCAACCCTTGTAATTTGAGATCTATTAGATAACACATTATAAAACCATTTTATTATTTTATTAGATATACCGTATGATTTTAATTTAAATAATAGTTTTTCATGAGAAACAACATCAAAAGCTTTTGCAAAATCAATATATATTATATCTACACATTTTTTATTATTCAATTCATTATACCAACATTTTAAACATTTTGTTAATGGTATTTCTGTGGATTTTTCACTTATAAAACCATATTGATATTTTGTTAATAAATTATTAGATTTTAAATAAAACATTAATTGTTTAGAAATAATACCTTATAATACTCTACACATTACACATGTTATTGAAATAGGCCTATAGTTATTTGAATTTGATGGTTCACCCTTTTTTAAAAATTGGTGTGCTTATAGATTTTTTCCAAATTTTCGGTATATTACCCGATAATAAATATGAATTAAAAATAATATATAAAGGCCTTCATAATTCATTAGATAATAATTTTAACATAGAAGATGGTATCCCATCAGTTCCGAAAATATGTGTAATTTTTAATCTATTTAAAAATATTTTAATTATTTCAAGATTAAATCAATATTATCAAATTTGTGTTTAGTTAAATTATAAAATTCTGGTAAATTTCCATTATCATTTTGTTGAATTGAACTAAAATATGAATTTAACGTATTTTCTTTGTCGAGATCTGAAAATAAAATATTATTATTTGATATATCAATTATAGGAGATACTCCAGATTTTAAATGTTGTCTTTTTTTCATAAATTTATAAAACTTTAATTTATTTTTTGAATTAATTGCATTAATATCTCTTAAAATGTAAAGATTCTAATTCTCTTGATAATTTTTTTTTGCTTCTATCCAATTATATTTATATTAAAAATAGTTTTAGATTTTCGAAATAAATTGTTTACTTGCTTCTTCAATTTTAATATATTCTTCAGAAGTACCTGTTTTATTGTATTATTTATATTAGGAATATGTGATATAAATAATTTATTTAGAACATTATTAAAATATTCTACTTTTTGATCGATATTATAATCATTTGAATTTAGATATTCCCAATTAAATCTAGAAAGATGATATTTAATCAATTTTATATTAGTATTATTGAAATCAACATTGTTTGATTATAAAATCTGTTTATATGGGTATTTTTCAATATTTACATTAAATGAAACAGAATAGTGGTCACTTATATTTGTGTATAATCCGAAATAGTCTCCAATATTTATATTAAATAGTAATTGTTTTTCATTAGTAAAAAGTAAATCAATTATATTATTATTACGAGTTGGCTTATTTATTAATTGTGAAAATGAATTTTTAATAATCGAATCGTAAAGTAATGCATAACTTTGTGGGTAACTAGGAAATGTATATTCTTTCCAATTACAATTTGGTAAATTAAAATCTCCTATAATTATAGATGAATTATAATTTTGTTGGGTTATATCAAATAATAATAACATATCTGTTCATGAGATACTTCATTACAATGTGGAGGTCTATAAACATTTTTTAATTAATTTTTAAATGTATATATTGAACATCTATGTTTGAAATACAATTTCTTACAGGACATAAACTAGATTTACAAAATATCGCAACACCTCCTCTATGAATTAATTTATCGTATCTAAATAGGGTATAATTTTTTTAACCAATTAAATATAGAGAATCACTATCATCTACCGTTAAGAATATTTCAACTAAACATATAATGTCATATTTATCAGATGAAAGTAAAAATTCCAAAAAAATTATTTTATTTCTAATAATACGATCATTAGCATAATATATTTAAATTGTTATTTTTAATATTTTCATCTTTATTGCCGGTTAGTCATCTAGAACCTGTAGTTTTATTTTTATTTTTTATGAATAATGGAATTTTTATAAGTAATATATGACAATTTCCATACACTAAAATTATCTTCACCAATTGACATATTCCAGTCAATTTGATTATTTATAATATATCTTAGTTCACAGGAATTACTTCTAGAATTATAAATACATTTGATAATTTTTTTACTTTTAATTAATTTATTTTTAACTACATGGTATAATATCTGATGTCGTTCTAGTGATATTTCATCTAGAGATGTTCTAATGAATGAATTTTGTAGATTTCGTAATTTACATTATCGGTTAACATTTGATAAAATAATTTTTTTTGAGACCACATTAGGCTATCTAAAATTAATTTTAATTTATTAAATGATAATTGAACTATTGATAATACACACGATTTATTAATATCTACTGTTTTACAAATACTATTTACTAAGTTTTTAAAGAAATTAGTTTTATCATTATTAGGAATATTTATATTGTGAATAATTATTTCATTATTGCTATCTATATTATTTTTAATAATATTTACTGATTTTACTAAATTGTCAGTATAGGTATCAGAAGTGGTTACAGTAGAGGTTACATTAGCGGTTACATTAGCGTATGATTTTTTAACAACAATCATATCACTTATTTCAGTGATTTTTGATAATAACATATTTAATTTTGTTTCTGTGCTATTTATTAAAGTATTAATATTACTATTATCAATACTAGTAGACGATGGTAATGAGTTATTTAAACTAGGTAGATTTATTGGTGTATTATCATTATTATTATTTATAAATGTATTACATTTAAATGTAACATTTTGTGAAACTTTGTGTGTAACTGAATAGCATATTTTGGTGGTGATTTATTAGACCAATTTGTTTTCATAATGTTTGCTTTATATAAGCATTTATAATGGTATTTATTACCACATGAACATAATATATAATTGTCGTTATTAATTTCTAAATTACATGTAATACAATCCATTTTTAATATAATAAATATATTACAATTATATAGTTTTAGAAATTATATATATTTCTAACACACTGTTTCCCTATGATTTTAAATTGAACAATTGCCGAATTCGATTTTTCTTGTTTGCTAAATAAATTAACGTTGCGATGTTTCAATTTTCTTATTTTCCAAATCGATTTTAAAACCTTATCCTTTAATTTAATGACTACTTAAATATTGAAAGTAATTCCGTATAATATATAGAACTAGTTATCCGAATGTATGTCGAAATTAATTAGTCTTAAATAAATTTAATTTTTTTTTCATTAGAAATAACGCGTTAAATTTATGCGACTTTTAATTTGGTTGCTATGCGTAAGGTAAATGTGTAAAAGGTTTGGTTTTATATTATATTTAATCGTCTCGTTTTTTTAGTTCAATTATTTTAAAAGTATCATTGCTATGACGACTACATATTTATTATTTGTTGTTGATTTATTTGTTTGCCTCGATAGATAGTTTTTTAATTGTCTCCAACTCAACCTTATTGTATTCTTTTGATATGCTTATATTTCTGAATTTTGAGTTTTTTAATTTGTTTGCATTTTGTATTATATTATTAATTTCTATTTCAGAGTTTAAAATAATTTGTAAGGGCCTGATGACATTATCATTTTCTTGGTATTTTACTAATCTAAAATAGTTTTGTATATTATAATGTATGTTGACTAGGTCTACAATTTCAGATATATTTTGTTTTATTCTAAATTTCTTGTTTCGTAATTAGAATCTATTGTTTATTTAACATTATAGAGTATACTAGTTTTATTTCTTATTTCATTTAAGTTTTTTTCATTTATAGTCGTTGATACTTTTTTTGAAGAGTATTATTGAGGTAAATTAAAAGATGATTTTTATATAATATATGTCACACTAATTTTATTATGGAGTACCTAGGGTTTATATTGGTTTTATATTATATACCATATATATTATATAAAATATACAAATAAATAGCAATTAAATTATATTACCATATTTAATATTACAAAAAAATAAATATTATAGAAATAACATAGTATAATAATAATAATAAAATAATATACAGTATTTAAATATAAAAAATACAATAGTAAAAATATCCAATATATATATATTTAATAAATATTATTTGTACATATATAAACGTATTCATGCAATATATATATATATATATATATATATATATATATATATATATATATATTTAATTATATAATATTTAACAATACTTGGAATTTCAATAAATATCTTTTATGACTTTTTTATTGCATTTTCAATTATAATTTAGAAATAATAATAAAAATAAAAAATATTAATATATTAGGGAGTTTACTTATGTATACATAAAATGTATATAAATGTATTTATACAATATAATAATAATAAACAGTAGGTAAGATTAATATGATATTAATACAATATATTATTTAAATATAAATAGAGGATAACTAATCTATGAATAATAATAATCGATTAAAAGAGTAAATAAAGTAGTTGTTGTTATTAAATATGTAAACAGTAAGTGAACATTATCTTTGTGATTAATATATATTTGTTGTTGATTTTAATTTTGTTAATCATAAAATGTAAACAAATACTTAATGTAAATATATCTAAATACAAAATTAATATAATTTCAAAACCAATGTAATATATTACAATCTTAGTGGATATTAATATTGGATATTACTTTGAACAATACTAATAATATAAATAATATAAAAATAAATAAATACGCACTTATCTTTATAATTATAACACGATTAAACGATATTTAAAATCTAATCTGTGAATAACGCGACTGTAATTTGGTTTCTATGTAAAAAAAATCACCATCTATTATTAGTAAATCATGCGTCAGATTTGTCTTACATGAGATGATAAATCATAGTAAAAAATTTAAATTTCTTGTTTTTCGTTAACATTTGTTGGGCTATAGCACGATATTATTGTAGTTAACGGGGTTTTCTTGAAATGTGGCTATTATTATTCTTGGTGATATCTTTTCAATTATTAGAAAATATTTAGTTAATTTATAAATTTATATATTTATTTATTTAATATTTTTATAATAAGTTTCCATATATATATACACTTACTTAGTATTCCCGTGAATAGTTTATCATGATACTTAATGGAGAATAACTTTTTATATTCACATAAATTAATAATATTTTCTAGAAATTCAGCACTTGATAATCTAGACCAAACGAGCATATCACCTATCCAACATTTATTTAATTATCCTACTACTGAGATTTAAATGTTTGCTTTTACCAAAGTAGGGGAAGGAAAGGTAATTTGGCCCACTCCAATATTTCATAAACTAGTTATGACCCCAACAAAAGTCTATATACAATTTATAGAATTTCATAATATATTTAAGAATAGTTATAATTTATTTTTATAATATTATTAAATAATCAATAATTATTAGTATTTATTGATTTTATAAAAATGCGTATTTTCTACAAAATAGGTGTCTCTTAATCTGCTTATCATTTCATAAATTCATGTTGGATTCTGATATTTTTTACACACAAATAAAAAATTATATATTCTTGATTCTATATGTTAATATCTACATTATATATCAATATGATACAAATATATTGCTGAAATAACAGCGCACGACGTGCGTCGTACGTCAACATATCTATTTTGGCAGATGCAAGTCGGGTTATTTGGCCGATCATTAACCAATCAGATATCAGATAATGAATGGTTAGAATTGATATAAAAATGTATGGCTTTTACTATAATCTAATATGGCGATGTTCTAAGTTCGCGCCTACTTAATCATCATTGTATTCAAGACATTTAATTTATATATTTTAGAACATAATTTCAACTATCGAGTACAATTTTACTATCGGCCAAATTACCCGACTTTTCTGTTTGTATGCATATTTATATAGCTTAGTAATATACATGTTATTCGCAAAATATACATAATTATAAATAATTAAAAATATATCGTAGATTAATATAATATTAGTTAAATTTATTTTATGGTTATTTAAAAATATGTATATTTTGATTACTAGTAACATACATAAAACATGGGTCAACTTATCCTTCCTTCCCCTAATATGCCTTGATATATGTTAAAATCAATATTATTATAATATCTAGTATTATTATAATATCTTTATAATATAATAAAGGTTAGTAATTACTTCTAATTATTGTATTTGATCAGCTACAAATACATATGTCTTGTTTATATGATATAATAATATGCATACTATACGTTAAACTTTCTAATCAGTTAAATATCTTTATTGGATTTTCAAAGTTTCGCGCCCATAATAATATAAACAGAGGATAATAAAGTTGTAGAGTTTACGTTTTAATTATATTTCATCTCTTTTCTTTTTATTATTCTTTTACTAATCATTTCGATATAGATACAGCCATTATCATTTTAATATATTTTAACTATTATAAGGTATACCCAAATATGTTGCGAAGCAAAGACATAACACTCCCTATCCACGCAACGTGATTGATATTCATACATCCCCACTGCTAGCTGCAGTATCTAAATATATTTAGGTTTACCGAGAATTGCTAACTATAATATTGTCATTGCTCTTTTAAATTACATGCAATATAAATTAGATTTTACTCGCCACATAGATATTTATAACATGTAAAACCAACATATCATATTACTTTGTTTTATATTAGCAATGAACACTTAGTTTTCATAATATAAATAATAAATTAAAGCATATGATTTTTCTTTTTAAAAGTGCATAATTTGATACGAATTTACATTATAAATAACACATAGTTCTATAAAAATAGTTAAGTAAATTGACCCTATATAGGTGGCGCTGTTGATTTTTGTATACTAAAACGAATTATACGATTTCGCGTGTGTTATATCTTTCCTTTGAAAAATCTTTGGTATACCTATTAGTGATTTACCAATATACAACTTTTTATTAAGAGATTTTTCCTACATATGAAGGTTTATATTAAGATTTCTTATAAGAAATCTTATAAGAAATAGTATACTATTTTCATGATATATTTCCGTACCGTAGCTCGAATAACTATTAACCTGATATTCACGACTATCAATATTTGTAGTTGAATAGTATTGAATTAGCGCATTATAATTATCTGCCAACAGATAAATACTATCAACAAATCATAGATTGCATATGTGTCGTCATCCTAATGAAATCACTGTAATATGGATTCATAATATGTGTACCTTACATCTTTATGATATTAAAAGATTTTTAAATTAATAAAGTTATGTTAAAGTATTCTTTGTTGGTACTCGTGATACAATTGTATCACGAGTACCAACAAAGAATACTTTAACATAACTGTATCACGAGTACCAACAAAGAATACTTTAACATAACTTTATTAATTTAAAAATCTTTTAATATCATAAAGATGTAAGGTACACATATTTAAACAAATTTAAATTAATAGTCAACAATTACATTCGCCATACGGTACTCCGCTTTTGTCTCTAACGCGTGTCTTTTCACTAATAGCCTTCGCTTGGGTGTAGTTCCTATTTAATATTATTTTAAGGAGAATATTGCAGGAAATGTATTGTTAAAGTTGTGTTAAAAATAAACACCAATGAAATAGGCGGAGCTTAATATACGTACGTATTAATTCCATTAATTCCGTTAATTAATACGTATACTATAATGTTGCATATTGTTATAATTATTTCATTAGATACACATATTATATAAACCACTCTACGTTGATTACGACCGTTAATTACGCGCTTATGTGACACGTATTACATAATCGCGCGAGGTGACTCAATAATCAATCATCGGCCGTATTGCTTATATAACTATAATGCATATTATCTAGTTATAATGTGTTGATTACGGTTGCTAAGCAACGACTAGCATCACCATCGCTACAGTGGTGGTTACAACGTATACACAACGAGAGAGAGAGAGAGAGTGCCATCACGTGGTGGTCGGGGTATCGGGTTGCAATGGCGCCACCTGCATTAGGCTGCCGGTTATCGACTTATTAGCCGGAGCGCTGGTAGCGACTTATTAATAGAGTTCTGCTGCTGGTTCTGGTGGTGTTGGTGGTGTTGGTGCTGGTAGTGGTGGTAGTGGTAGTGTGCCATTATCGGATAACAGTGCGAGCGATAGCTGTTGTGAGAGATCGTAATTCATTAATTACGTAATATCACGTGATATTGTAATTAATGAATTACCATCTCTCACCATCTATCGCTCGCACTGTTATGTTAACTTCCGCATACGCAGTATGTGTGGCTAAAATATACACACACATATATATATATATATATATATATATATATATATTAGTCTGGGGTCGATGGCTCAGTGTGACAATCAAAAGCTAGTAAGCCAGAGTTCCCCGTTTCGACTCCAGGAAATTCTTGTTTTTCTCTTGTGTTTATCAAGAACTTAATAAACGATTAATAAAAACACAAGAAAACAAATTTTACTATTTGTATTGTATTGTCCGGGGCCTCTCACAGATACTTATGACATGTATAAATATAAGTCTATGACTTCTCGAGGGGTCCATTTGTATATGATATTGTATTGTATTCAATATATATATATATATATATATATATATATATATATATATATATTAGATTCAATAAATAAATATTATATATATATGTATATATTTATTTGTATGTACATATATTATTTAATTATGTGAATATGTTCATTAATTATCTTAAATGTGAATTTGATAATTATAGAATGGTATTACGATACACATATATATAAGATATAATATACTTAATACTAATAATATCGAAACTTCCTTATAAAGCTATTACGTTTATAGCAGTTAATTACAATTTGTTACGATGGAAATAACTTTGTTTTTACGATCTCAATATTTTAGTATGGCCCTGAGAATATTCCATTTTTACATCGCGTGTCAAATATATCATACGTGGAAGTATTATAATACTGCCTAGACTATAGTCTATAAGGGTATACCTATAACTATAGGCAATTGTTATCATCGTTTACATACTTTTAATTATTTTTTATAATAATGTGTTTATAACATATTTTAAATAAATTGTCAACATTATTTAATATCGAACTATATGAAAACTACGAAAGTGTGTCAATATACAAATTATACTATAGTATATATATATATATATATATATATATATATATATATAAATATATATATATATATATATTGACTTACTCTCACTTGATTTCACTCTACCACTCACGATACATGTTCAACTTCCAGTATATATCTTGTTATCCCACAGCATCCTCACTTAATTTCCAGAAACTCTCATACTCCTAAATTATCACATCTATCTGGAGTGCATTACACCCCCTCACCTATAAGATCAATTCAACCTCCCAGTAAATCATAAGTCATATATATCCTCTATCTAATTTCATTATATTATTATCTTGTATATTTCGTTGTAATTACTTCCACATTGTTCCCTTAGTTTTTTTCGTTTTTTGTTGTTGTTGTGATTTATTATTATTATTTATTTTACATATACTTTCGAGGAGTATAATAACTTTATAGCGATGCCTAATCAATCATATTTCATCATTTTCATTCATATATATATATATATATATATATATATATATATATATACTTTAATCATTCGAACTATTCTATAGAATCTATAGATTTGATATATAAGTAACAAAAGGCATCATAATAATTAAATAATTCAATAAACTATATTATATAATACCTATAATTAGTAAGGAATATAACATTATATAATGCCCTATAAATGCATTAAATATTATAGTATTTATTATGTATAACAACTATCACGTAATACGATTATTATAAAATATAACTATTATGTAATCACCCCATTATAAAGTGCGATTATTGAATGGAGACTTCATTCACGGTATTCAATTAATATAATCACCCTCAATTCAAGGTGAATATGATTATCGTACATTGGTAAAGATACGCTATTACTGGTTGCTATGTTACAGATTATTCGCCATTCGCATGATTCATTTAACTAATTATTGTATATGAAATTATTGTAATGTAATAATACATTATTTAACAGTACATTATTAATTATTTATATAATTATAAATATTTATATTCGGTATGTATAACTGATTATTATTATTATTATTTAAATATATATATATATATATATTATGTATTACAAATAGTATCGACACGGTATATACAATGCATTGACAATAGGTATTGTATACAATATACCTTTACAATATACATTATTTAGTTTGTTAATTTAATAAAAAAAAAATACAAACATATACATATAAATATAAGTAGATTAAGATGACATTATATATCAAAATATTTTGCGAAGCAAAGAATTCATCGGAAAATCTTTGATATATATCCTTAATTATTTATCCTTCATATATGTATATAAATATATATATATATAGTTATAATATATAATTATCGGTATATAGGTATTGTGAATCGCACACAATTGCATATGGTGTACCCACCGCTGCTATATCACATGTTACATAAGCATATATTACATATTTTCTAATTATGACTTAATGGTATAATTCGAAAATATTAATAAAACAACTATACTCTGTAGACTGTACAATATTATTCAAGTTAATCATGTGATTTATTAGTATTACTAGCGATAATATTATTATTCAAATACGCGTTATCATTATATCTATCTACGTAAAATCTTGCCTTACCTCTGACATATTATCTCATTGTACTCATAGATGAAAATAATATTATGATTCCCATCATTCTAACCGACTATAAATACAATGAAATCCACCACTAATCTCATCCCAACTAATTCTAGCCCTATTATTATTATAATTATTAATAATACGCATCTATTGAACACATCCTAACAAACCCTCTTTAACTTCACCACATTACTATTATAAATATTCATTCATTTAGATTAACTCCTTTTTCCTTATCATAAATTAAAAAATATATTTTAATTGCATTAATTGGATCTCCACAATAGATGCTGACACGTTTCCCTCAGTAATGACTTTGAATACCCTGTATACCTTTACCCGGCCATTATGATGGGATGGTGATATAACATGTGTATTATCTAATTTATATCTTCAAACATCTTTTTATATTATTCTACATTAATATATAGGTACTGGTTATCGATCTCCTTAAAGTTATAAAGTATTACTCTTTCTCTTACAGTCTAAGCCTTACAATGGTAAATTATTTGATAAATTACATGCTTATATAATAATAATAATAATAATAATAATATTCATTTATTGAATCACACATATAATAATAGCGGATACAAATGGACCCCTCAAGAAGTCATCGACTTGTACATGTTATAAATAACTTGAGGAGCCCCGGACAATACAAAAAAAATATTAACATTTGTTTTCTTGTGTTTTGATTTATCGTTTATTAAATTCTTGATAAACACAAGAGAAAAACAAGAACTATCTGGAGTCGAACCCGGGACCTCTGGCTTATAAGTAATTATTAGCTTTTGGTTATCCCACTGAGCCATCGACCCCAGACCAATTATATATATATATATATATATATATATATATAATTATAATTGATCTATCTTTTTTCCTACTATTTAATCCATAGTTCTTGGCTATCTAAACTACAATTTTAACTCTACGACAATTCTTAAGGGGTTATCCCACTACAAGTATTTCCGGTAACTTACCGACAATATTGTATCTTTAAAATTATTTTATATCAAGTTATAATGGTTTACCCCTTTTAAAGTTACTATATTTCAGGCTATTTGCCGGAAAGTAAGGGGTGTACATTACAACGTGTAACCTAGTACAATTGTAGTTAACTTGATAGAAAACCGTTTAAATTTACTTTATTTCCGACAAGCTTCCAGAAATACCTGTAGTTGGATACCCCTTTAGTACATTGTTAGCGTATTTTAAAACTTATACTTCATTATAACTTCAACAGTATACGTATATATGTATACTCTATATCTATACATCAATCAGTATATCATATTCATAATACATATCAGTGGTAACACTCATGGTATTATGATTAATTGTTTGTCAAACAATCTTTATAATATTATTAAAATTGATTAATATCAATCTATCGAACTAAAATACCATTTCCTCGTTTCTCTAAACTAATAATAAAACTACTACATATATAAATTCAAATATGTTTATCTAAAATCTTTTACTAAAATATAGTTGTTTTATTATCCTAGTTATCATCTCCATTCCTGATCAACTAACGTTCGTAGATTAGAGAATACATTTCTCAAAAAGTCCTCAAATGATTATAAATCCGGGTTCTCCTAGGCATATTAATCATATAAATACGCTATTTTGCATTCATACTTTACTCTCATTAAAAACAAATCCTTGCCTTTTCTTCTGATCATCATAACTTATTTTAAATTGATAATAAACTTATCTCACCACCTGTTATAAAATCATCCATATTTATTCAAATATATCCCATGAACTGAGTTTGGTAATATTTGTGCTGTATTTAAAAATAATATGACCACTATATTGATCACCATGGTGATGCATTACATCCCTTTTTATCCTCCTTCATCACTGCCTCCATTATTTTACATCCAATCGATGCTTGATTTTGATATTTTACTAATCCTGATATAAGTCATTAATTATAAAATATAGGGTAAAGTAACCTAATTCGGACACTTTAACAATAAATGGTCTTAAAATGTTATGACTCATTATTTTTATTCGAAAATTATACTATATTAATATTATATGATTATAGATATTATTGTGATTTTAAAATTTTATTTAATCTTTTAATTCCATAAATAACGGGGGTGTCCGTATTCGGTACCAATATCCGAATACGGACACCCTGTGTTATAATACGGACACCCTATATACCACTAGCTAAACTATATATTATTGATGAATCAATCAGACAAATCACAATTACATTATTTATAATTAATGTTATGAATACTTTATTCTAATTTAATTAATTAATTATTTATTTATTTTTATTATTTTTTAATTATTAATACAATTTAAGTATCTAAATAATACAAATTTTAGATTTAGCTTTATTGGTGGTATTAATATTATAACGTATGCGTTTTATGAAAATCAGAATAGTTCATAAGCTGCGCGCTGAATGGTTATAGAGTTTCCGTATTAGGGACATATATGAGCTTTAGATATATGTTCATAACTTAATGAATATTTTATAAAAAATATATACATTATATATATCATTTTTAGAATGCTTTATTTTTTAATAATTTAATGTTATATTTTATATCAATACATTTGTATATTCTTGAGAAGGTTTTTAGTTGAAATTTGTTATCATAAATTTAAAAACGTAATACAAAAATCAGTTTATTGGATATATCAGCAATATTTTGAATAATTAAAAAATAAAAAATACTTTTTTAGACTATTTATATAATTATGAATATTGTATTCATTACATTTTTTTTTGTAGGATTGATATCAAAGATAGTTACTAGGCCTATAACAATTTTCAATTTACATTCGCCCTATTTCCAATATAATTAAACAAAATTCTTATATCCACTCTTATATATACGCGAATGAAATTAAGATTTATGTCCTTCTTCTCTTTCATTTCTCTTTCAACCTATAACTCAGATTTAATACAATATGGACAATTTTTAGAAGACCACTTTCATAAATATATCTACATATATTTATTCGTTAGACAATATACATAGTTACTTTTTCTACTCTAAATGCCTAGTAATTATATTTGACAACAACCTAGGAAAGTAACCGAATACGGACAATCACGGTATCTCAGAAACTATAAATCCTACAAAAAATGTTTAATGAATAAAATATTCATAATTATCAAAATAGTCTAAAAAAGTATTTTTTATTTTTTTATTATTCAAAATATTGATGATATATAAACTGATTTTTTTATTACGTTTTTAAATTTATGAAAAAAACGTAAATCAACTTAAAACCTTCTCAAGAATATACAAATGTATCGATATAAAATATAACACTAAAATATTAATTAATTTATAAGTATATATCTAGAAGTCATATAAGTCCCTAATACTGACACTATATATGTCTTAATACGGACACCCTATAACCAATCAGCGCATAGCGTATGAACTATTCTGATTTTCATAAAAATTGCGTGCGTTATAATTTTAATATCAATAATAAAGCTAAATCTAAAATGTGTATTATTTAGATACTACAATTGTATTATTAATTAAAAAAATAATACAAATAAATAAATTATTAACTAATTAAATTAGAATAAATTATTCATAAAATTAATTATACATAATGTAATTATAATTTGTCCTATTGATTCATCAATAATATATAGTTAATCTAGTGGTATATAAGGTGTCCATATTATAACACAGGATGTCCGTATTCGGACACAAGTACCGAATACGGACACCCCCGTTATCTATGGAATTAAAATATTAAATAAAATCTTACAATTACAATAATATTTATAATTATATAATATTATTATATTGTAATTTTTGAATACAAATAATCAGTCATTCAATTGTAAGTCCATGTATAGTTAAAGTATCCGTATTATGTTACTTTCCCCTATATGTTATTAAGTAGGTATACTTACATATAAAAATATGATAATGTCGATCAATATAGAATAACACAAATTAGAAAGTCACTATAGTAAATAGTAACTATAGTAAATAATCACTATTATAATCAGTAACCTAACTAGTATTAGTATTAAATTAATGCTTTAAAGAATTATAGTCATTTTTCGCATCGAATAAACTCTTCTCCTGACCAATACTAGTTAATCATACCATATCACCATCTTTAGATTGTCAATAAGAACCACGTTACTCTTACATAATGTCGATCAATCTTCTACAATAGCCCATCTACAATTGTTCACATTTGCGATAGCCCTTTTCTACAAGTTATAAACTCTGATTTCTCTTAATTATACACACCAAATCACAATATTCATTCATCACTAACTATATTACAGAAATAATTATAAGACGCAACGTTATTCATCCTTTTCGATATTCTAATTACCCCCTCCTCATTTATCATAAATTGAATTCTATTTAGTTTATTTTTAAAATAGTTTATATAAAAATGGGGAAACCTTCTCCGTGGTTAAAAATAATAAAATTATAAATTATTTATAAAAATGGTGACTATTTTAAAGTTTAATTTTAAGTATATGGTTTTATAGAATTATATATATACATATATATATATTGTATTAAATGGCGTAAATATAGAGAAAAGGGTGTTATAATATCGTAATTAGATTATTTAATCATTCTAGGTATTATTATGCTATATGGTTTGAGATGCATGTCTGGAGTGATAAGTACGAAAGGTAGTAAAGATATTATAGTAAACAATTGATTTACGATAATAGAGGTTAATAATAAAATTGTAGAAGATACAAAAATAACTGGTTATAACCATGGTTATATGCATATATGATATAAACCTTGTATTGAATAGAGTCAGTGAGAATATATCATAGTCTTAGATTTATAGTAAACAATATCGGGAGCAATTTTGACGTGTATGGATTATAGTAAGTTAAATGAGAAAATAGTTCAGGATAAGTATCCGTTACCTAGAATAGATGATACATTAGATGCATTAAATGGGCCAACATTGTTTACATATTTAAAAGCTGCAGCTTATAGTCAGTGCAGGTAGTAAAAGAGGATAGAGATACTACTGCTTTATATCACATCTAGGATTATATGAGTATAGTATAATGCCTTTCGGTAAATGCACCTGAAACTTTTCAAAGAATTATAAGTAATGTATTTAGAGAGTTTAATTTGCGAAGTGTAGTTTGATATCTAGCTGATATGGTAATATATTATAATAATCCATATGAACATGACGTATTATCTAGGAAGGTTTTGATGAGCAGTGGGGCTTTATTTAAATGCGGAGAAATGAAATTTCTTTTGTAGCTCAGTAGTGTTTTTAGGTTATATAGTTTCTTGTGATGGGGTATACCTATAGTTATAGTTACATATAAAGGACATATAGAGGAAGCTAGGAAATAGCCAAGGCCATATACGGTAACTGAATTAAGATATTTTATGGGTTTTGTAGCGTATTATAGAAATTCATGAACATTTGATCACAATGACAAGTCTAGTTCGACAGTTAATAGGAGATGTGACTAATGAAATGGGGATGCTATCTTAGAGTGAAGGACAGAACGTATCTAAAACGTAGTGATTTCAATATATAATTTAAAATATTATATATTACATTTTTTAAATTAGAAGTGTAAATGGTAGAAGTATCTTGGTATATATATATAGCAGACTAGTTTATTTTATATATGTTTAATTAGTTTTTGTTTTGTATTATGTAATAATATTAAACGTATAAATGTTGTTTACTTATATATTGATTTTTGTATTTTTTATTAATGTTATTTATTATATATTTATAGAATTTGTTTTTCCATAGAAAAGTAATAGATCAATTGCCGTTAGCGTAGCAATAATACTTTATCTCATTGATTATACCTTGATATGTGGAGGTTTATATACAATGATTTGGCAATATTTTCTCAGGACATCTCGCTTACTAGGTTTAAATATATAGAAATGTCTTGACTGTTCCACTGAGCCATATATGGCTATATATAATATATATATATAGTTTATAAGTGTATATATATATATATATATATATATATACACTTATAAACTATATATATATATATATATTACATATAGCCATATATATGAATAAATGAATGAATTACGTTTATAGACAATGTCTAAGGAGAATCAGAGAAAGTGATCCAGTGCTTTTTTAATTCGATATCTCCTAACAGTAGTGTAATGTCATCCTCTTCATTCGGATAAAATACAATAAAATTACATACAAATTTATATTACCATACACAATAAACACAAATATAAAACAAATAATAAAACAAAACTAAAACAAATATTTGATTCCCATGTTAGCATCCAAACAAAGTATAAAATATAATTAATACATTTTTCATAATTGTAATATAATATTTATAAAAGAATCTAAATATTTGTATCACATAGTTTTCATGTCAATTTTAATAATATGTATATATATATATTTGTAGTTTACTATATTAATACTGTTTTTAATTGTTTTAATTATTATACTGTTTTTATTATTTTAATACTTTTAATTTGTAATACTATTTAGTTTTTTTTTATAGTTATGTGAAGTTAAATATATAAAACGTAAAATTTGTAAAATAAAAATAAAATAATTTTGATAAATAGTATTTTTTTTAATTTTTAAACACTTAATAATTTTTGTTATGATTTCAATACTTTTAATTCGTAATACTGTTTTTTTTTATTTTTGTGTAGTTATATAATGTAAAATATATAAAAATGTAAAAATGTAAAAAATGTAAAATATGTAAAAAATGTAAAATGTATATGATGAAATAACTATTTAATATTGATTTTTTAATAAAGTTTTATAATACAAAATATTTGTTTAATTTACAATATAATATTAGAGAAAATAATATATTTGCAATATTATTAAACATATTACTGCAAAAATTTATATCAGTATTATATTTTATATTGATTAATGAAAAAAATTTAAAAATAATGTTGTCAATTGATTTATTTTTTTTATTTTATTTTGTTAAAGAATATTACCAAATATTATATCATTATAATAATTTATACTTTTAAATAATACTGTATTTTGGTATTTTGTAGTTTTCATTAATGGTAAAATGAATCTATCATTACGTTTATTTAATGTAAAATATTCATTAAAATCACTTTTGTAATATTTAGTTATGCCATACGTAATATTAGATTAAAAAAGTCATATTTTCAGTACTTAAAAATTAAACTTTTTTCATAATTTATATTATAGTTGATAATTTGTTTGTTAAGTAATCTATATATTCTTTAAAAGTTAAATGTTGATCTATAATTAATAATAGACATTTGTAGCTACCTACAATTTCAATTTTAGATTTTCCAATAAATATATCTTTTAATAGTCTAGCATTCATAAAAGGTAACCTTTTTGTTTTTTCAATATTCAGTTTCAGTTTATTAATATTTAACCAATATACAAATTTATCAATATAAAATTGTAGGTATTTAGTTAATAATTCATTATTGTCTGCATATATTGTAAGTGATGTATCATCTGTATATAATTTTAGATTACTATTGACTGCATCTTTTAAAATAGTTGGCATATCATTAATAAATAATATAAAAAATAGGCCAAAGAACTGATCCTTGGGGTACTCCATATTATATATATATATATATATATATAATATATATATATATACATATATATATATATATATATATATATATATATATATATATATATATATATATATATATATATATATATATATATATATATATATATATATATATATATATATATATATATATATATATATATATATATATATATATATATATATATATATAGCTTACAGGTAATGATAGAAGTATTATTATTAAATTGTTGGACAAATTAATTAATTCCTACAATATTGTACATTCGTGTTGAATTATGGTACAGGAGTATTTATTTTAATTTAAATTAATGTATACACATAAATAAGATAGTCTCTATGTAAAAGTAATGTTTATATTCAAATAATATATGATATATTATAATATAATTCAATACACATTGTATTGTGTGGAATTTTTACATATCTATAATATATAACAATATCTTTATCTTCAAACTGAGTAAACATATACATTCGTATTTTAATAATATATATATACAGAATAAAACAAATTAATCCTATTATATTTTAAAAATAAATAAATTCTCAGATATATTTTATTAAATAATTTAAATATATATGAATATAAATGAATATATATATATATATATATATATATATATATATATGTATATATATATATATATATATATATATTATACAATTATAAAGTATTTCGGAGTGTAACATGACTATTGTATATATAGAAAGCCGTGAACCACGCGTTAAGTCCTTGGAATAAGTATAACCCCAACTATAATATATTACTATAGTACGCTAAATTTACATGCAAAGTTAAAATATATAATATATACAATTAGTTATCATAATATATTATTCCTTTTATCATTCGCAATATGTATTCTACAGAAATGTACTATTTATTAAATGTATTCTGTTATTCGCGCGTACGTGTTCGGGTATAGAAATAAGTATACGATAGCATAGTAATTATGTACACACGAACTTTACATCATATTTTTTTTATATAATATTATTATGCATTATCATCTCGATTAATTATTATATCTAACGGAAGCCTCGAGCCGTACGTATGGCAACGCAATTAGGACCGCGGTATCTGACTAATGTACTAATACATATAGTACTAATGTACGTTCACAATATGTAGTGTGGCTCATTAGTGCAATTAGCAATGGTTATGGTGGTGGTGATGGTGGTGGTGGTCATAGTAGAGGTCAGTAGTGGTCCGCGCGGCACTCAGCGAGGCTTGACCACCACCTGATGCGCCGAAGCTCTCTGACCAGATGACCACCGCCACCATTACGTAATTGATTAGCGAAGGTAGCCCGCATCACGTGCTCGTGCGCGGAGGCTGGGTTACCGCTAGGTGGACAGAGGAGATGTGACCGCCGCACCGCCGCCTAATTAATTAATAACAGAATATGTTATAATATCGGGGGTCGAGTTACCCGCCGTTGCGTAATCGAGAACCGTGCTATTATGTCATTAATTAATTGCGGCTCAGCTCGTGCATCGCGTCCGCGGTTAAGAGATGTCCTTATTATCACCGGGCGCGTGTGCGCGTGTGTGTGTGCACTCTTCGGAGTGTATGCGTAAGTAGTACGGCCGTTTTCGCACGGCAGGATTATCTAGGACACCTGGCTATATGCCCGATACCAGTATAGAAGTGTGCGGTGTACATGTAAATGTATGTATACATAGCTGTAGATATCTCTCCACGTATACTATATAGTAGGGATGTTCACGGGTCGGGTCGGTTTCGGGTCGGTATCGGGTCTTTATGAAATATAATGGTTTCGGGTTTTAAATATGTTTTTCGGGTCGGTTTCAGAATTGTATTGAATATACTGAAACCGGTTTCGGGTTTTGAATATATATTATGATTTATAATTTATAATTAATATAATAGTATTCCAATCCCTGTCACATCGTATCTCGCAATGCAAACACGTTATAAATTCTCATTCGCTATTAATAACGTAAACAAATACAGATTGGATTATTTTACTGAATATTTATTTATATTTATATAATTCGATTCTGTATAACTATAGTTTATAACTAACTTATACGTCGATATAAACCAGTTTTATTTGATAAATGTTAGAATATATCGTATAGTATATATTATATACATATATAATATATAATTTATATCATCATATTATATTGTATGTTGTTTATAATACGTCAATAATAAGTAAATCATTCATTAATATCTAAAATTATTTTTAATTCAAATAAAAATTAATTTAATATGTATTTTAATATGTAGCCTAATTATCATATACTATTCAAATATGTGATAAATATGTAAACTATTATTATATATATTAGTGATGACTAGTGATGACCCTGACTCGGTTTGGGGTTCCAATTCCGGGTTCTAACAAAATTTCCTATGTACATTATTATATCTCACTGTACCAATCAAATAGGGGAATAAGTATTTAATTATTTCATATATATTAAAAAATATACATTTTTGATTATAACTTTTAATAAAAATTAACAAAAACTACAATATGAGTCTATTATAGAAAATGTTCTATTATACTAATACAAATATTTTTTTTTAAATGTTTAAAAATATTTCAAAAAAATGTTTAAAAATATTTCAAAAAATGTTTCAAATATTTCAAAACAATTTTTTTAAATATTTCAAAAAAATAAAAAAATATTTCAAAAAAAAATATAATATATTTCAAATTATTTCCAAAAAATGTAAAAAAAATATTTCAAAAAAGCGTCGATAAAGATAATATATGACAAAAAATCATTTTAATGGCAAAATGTCAATTTTTCGGGTTTAATACAATATTTATTATAAAATTTCAACATCTCGAGAGTCGAGATAATGAATTTTAGGATTTGATTGTCTCGAGATAATGAAAAATGGGCATATATGTATATGGGCATGTATATATATATATATTTATTATATTTTAGTTTCATTATTTGTTTCTAAACATTTTCGCCTGTTTTCATTATTGGTTTCGAAATATTATCGCCTGGTTTCATTATTAGTTTCGAAACATTGTCATCTGATTTCATTATTGGTTTCGAAACTTCTGAATTAAAAATTTTTTGGTATCGAAACAGTTGGCTCTGGTTTCGAAACTGTTTCGAAACATCACAATTGTGACCCGTGAACATCCCTACTATATAGGTATACTATATAGGTATACCACTATAGTGTAGAGTGTAGCTGAAGATATTAGTTCTAGTACAGTGGTAATATGTATAATATGTTAATATAATTGTATTCAGATATCATTACAAATTGCAAAAGCAAAGCTTCCACATACAATTGCTGAAGAACTTATTATTCTTTGCGCTAAAATATATCATGAAATGTATTACCAGTGAAGAAATGTAAATTAAAATAAATTCAAAAGACTTATAAGTCTATATATATATATATATATATATATATGTGTGTGTGTGTGTGTGTGAATATATATCATCTGAAGTGATCAATAAGTCAGACCTATGTGGCTCAGTTGGCTAAATCGCCATGACGCCTACAACTCAAATAGTAGGACGCGGTTTAAATCTAGCTATAACTATTACAATAGATCTTAAAGTATTATATACATTATAATAATAAAGAAGTGGTATCATATAATCGTGCAAGACAAAGTTTTCATTTAACGATAAAACAGTGGCTGTCTTAACATGAGAAGAGCTTCGAAGGAAAAGTAAAGACATTTAAGTGGTTAACTATTAATTAATCATAGTTAACCTTTATTCATATAAATAAGAACATCCTCATAGTATCGAGTGTGATGAAAGGTGTCCGCCAAAATAAAATAATAAAACAATATTATTGTTAACCATAACAATATATATATATATATATATATATAAATGTTGAATACATTTTACATTATATACTGCTATTAATAATAATATCATCATTATAATGATACAATACTATGATACTATAGTATATACTTATTATATTGTACACATTATATCATATATATATATATATATATATATATACATATAATGAACTCTAAAAATTACTAATCATAACTTTATTAATTTTAAGAAACAGGTATATTAATATATATAATTTAAAGGAATTTTTAGAATTGTATTTGTAGATATAAACTATGAAATTCGATAAATAAATGTTGGACTATAAGTAAGTAAAGTATACTTTATAGTAATCGTTTTATCGAAGCTATATTGCTTCTTTAGAAGGTCATGTGATTGTATTCATTGAATATTGTTAACAATCATTAATTAATGATGAATGTTTTCTGATAATATTATGATAATGTACGTAAAATGTAATGTTATATATATATTCGAATTTTTTATTATGTATTATTATTTTATAAAAAATGTTCATATAATAATAGAATATTAATTATTTACAACAAAAGATGAACTTTACTTTTATTCATATATGTTATTTAATAGTAGGGGTATATATATATATTGTGTTAAATGCATAACTAAACTATAGGTTATTAATAAATTATACATAATTAAATATCTAGATATAATGTAGTTCGCTAATTTTTCTAACTGGAAATAATTCTGATTCATTTAACAAATTCTAGATAATTATATATTGATTAATTGATTATCCTTAAACACTTAAATAAATAATAAATGATTTCTCAAAAGTGAATAAGAATATTTACAAAAAATAAAAATAGGTAATACGGACATACCTTTTAAATTAATAAAATAAACCGGAAGGAAATGAATAAAATAATAATGAAAACAATATAAGTATTACATATCACCACCTGATAACACTATTTGGATATATGGAGAATATGTGTTATGGGACCGCATAGATATAATAGAGTATATGAATGAATTTGTTAGGACTAATATAATTAAGGACTCATCATTGAGAAAAGATAAGAATCATAATTTATAAGAGATGGAAGGGAAGGTCGTTATAATAGAGAAATATAAATATAGGAGGGACAATTCGAAGAGTGTATTGAGGAATAATAAGTGTAAAATAGATAGTAAGCGATATGACGAGCGTTTGTTAAAAAGGTAAACAGTGATGTGTACCCATAGGGAAGTATACTTCCTCCATAGAGGAATATCTCGAATACTTAAGGTGTACGGAATAATTAGTGAATAACTGCATTTAGGATATATGACTACAATTATTTATAGCTTCTGAATAGTGTTCCGTTACTTAATTCATTATTCAGGAAAAATAAATATGTATTCATTAATTCAAAAACTATTCATTCATTCATTCATTTAGGGGTGATCTCCTATCTAGAGCTGTATCTTAGAAGATACGGGAAGAATTATGAGATGTGACGAACATAATCCATATGTGATATATCATATATCACATAGTATACTACACTGCAATTAACTATATTTTTTATTAAATATACAGTAATTGATTTAATTATTTTTCTAATTTTGTCTAATTCTTAAAAGATGATAAATTGCAGATTTAGCGATTGAAGTAATATAAGGAATGAATGAATAGTTGAATCAAAAAGTATGTATAAGTTTGATGCAGTAGGACAATGAGTTATATGCTATTTTAAATTATATATTATATAAGTTTATTAATTAGAGGTTTATTAATTATAAAATGCAGTTAATATACTAACTACTTGATAGTATGCATACAAATATAATTATATATATAATAACTATAGTTAAATACTTAATATATTAATATATACATTTATTGAGAACTTTAATATAGAGTTATTTATTAATTTATATAATTATCATAATTTAATTTTGTATTATTATAATATCATAAAAAAGAAGAATAATATTAAATATGTAAATATATATAAATACCTTAATATACATAAAATAAAATATATTTGTCATATATAGCATTTATATATATATATATATATATATATATATATAAATATATATATAGTAACAATTAATGTTATAATTAAATATATTACACACATATATATATATATATATAGATACACGTATCTAGATAACAGTGGTATTAACAGTGAACCGCAAGCACAAGGCATCATGATTAGCAGCTATTATTAATTAAGTTTCGCGAGACCCGGCGAAAAGGTAAAGGTATCGCGTGACCTTTAATGTTTCTAATTCGTTTATTTACATGGAAACCAGTACCGGTAGCGACATCTATATGTAGCGGATCTCGCTCGGTAATTGCATTATTATCGCTGCGGCCGTTGTGCAGATATATCGTGCCGCTAAACATCATAGAGGGCGCTAGTAATACGACCTAGACCATTGTCACGATCGTCCTGGAAGTATCTCTCTCTTCGCGGAACCAACAACATCACGCGATTCACTTCCTATTGTTTAGTCGATATAAGTGATCTGTTTGATGTATATATGTATATATATATATATGTATATATCATAGAATTAAATAAGTGTATGTATATCATGTAGGGAGTAACATATATCAATATATTGATATATATATATATATATATATATATATATATATATATTATGTATAAACACAAATATATTTAATAAATTTAATCGGCAATGAAATACATGATAATAATTATCTTTATAATTATATATATATACTTTTGTCTGGAGTCTATGACCCGGTGAGACATCCAAAAGCTAGTAAGCCAGAGGTCCTGAGTTCGACTCCAGGTAGTTCTTGTTTTATCTTTTGTTTATCAAGAACTTACCGATATATGTTAAATCAAAACACAAGAAATTTTTTTTAGTTAGTATCAAATATATTTATATTTTATTGTCCTGGGCCCCTCACAGATTTGTATAACATGTATAAGTCTATGACTTATTTAGGGGTCCATTTGTATCCGATATTTGTATTATATTTAATATATATGAGATTTCAATAACTAAATATTATATATACATAATATAAATAATTAATAATAATTATTATTTGGAAAAAGTTAACTTTTTCCGAATATTACACAGTACTATACACTGTACACACTAGGGATGTAAATGATGCCGAGCTTTTGATGCCTAGCCGAGACTATTGGTTTTTGATGCCGAGCCGAGACTTTCATTTTTGGAACAAAAACGAGCCCATGCCGAGCCGAGACTCTAGCCAAACGAGCCCGAGCCGAACCGAGACTTTAGCTAAACGAGCCCAAGCCGAGCCGAGACTTTAGTCAAACGAGCCTAGACTCTAGTCAAACGATCCCAAGCCGAAATGAGACTCTTACAAAACATAATCGAGCCGAAATGATGCTTTTTGAAGTTACATTTTAAACATAATTTTTATATATTTATCCATATTGTTATTAATGTTTCCTATTTCATGTGACATAATATAAATTATATGTATCGACAGGTGGCTATTTTGTTTATAATATACTCAAATGTTCGTTTAGTATACGAATATTTTAAAAATTTCAAAAAATAATTCTCTGTACTCTCAGTCTTGAATATGGCTTTATTAATTTCGCGAGGTATGTTGGTGTCTTGTGATGATATGCAAAATGTGTAGTTACCAGTAGTTTATAAATAATGTGGAAATTAATTGATAGTAGGTGTTGTTGTCGCATCAGTTCAGTTATTCTGATCGTATATTGATATCGGTGTTAATTTAGATAATACGCTAATGACGATCGAATTATTTTATTTAATGGCATTAAATAATTAACTGATAAGCAGGTAAATTAATTAAAAGTATATTACAAATTGTAACGTACAAAAGTCCAATAAAGATTTGATTTATATTTGTTCTTATAATTCTAATATTATGCAATTGATAGTTGGCTGATTTGACTTTTTTTGTTTATGAACATATTAAGATTCTTATCAATTAACACTCCTGGTAGTTATTTATGATACTTGTCTATAGTTTGTAATGAAATTATGTTCGTTTGATATACAAAACAATGATTCTGGTAACTGCCACTGAAACTATATTGAGCTTATGAAAACTGAGACTAACACTTGAATGATGCCTTTAATAAGCATGAGTTAATAGCAATGCATTTTATAGAGACTGAGACTGCATCGATGCTTTAGGTAACCCATTCTGAGGCTTAAACGATGCTATTGTTATTTACATTGAGACTGAATCGATGCTTTAGGTATTGAGACTGAGACTGCATCGATGCTTTGGGTAACCGAGACTGAGACTGCATCGATGCTTTGGGTAACCGAGACTGAGACTGCATCATGCTTTAGGTGACCGAGACTGAGACTGCATCGATGCTTTGGGTAACCGAAACTGAGACTGCATCATGCTTTAGGTGACCGAGACTGAGACTGCATCGATGCTTTGGGTAACCGAGACTGAGACTGCATCGATGCTTTAGATTTGAGCATCATGTACATCCCTAGTACACACTGTATAGATAGTGTTCACTGTACAGTGTACACTAAACAAAGTTTAAGTAGAAGTTATAAATAACAACGATAAGCGGGTATGGTTATGTGTAGTTATATGTATAACTAAAGTATACCATTATAACATCAGTATTGTTGAGATATGATTTGAAGACATTAGTGATTCCCAGTAAACAAAGGATTCATTGATCTGTGTTGGAATAGGTGAACAACACGGTGACATACACCGTGACAGATTACGTTCAGTGACAACACAGGTGTCGATGACATTGTGACAGAAGTTGTTTTTTTGCTATCTTTTTTTTTTATACAGTCACATGGTCAATGAAACATATATGGTCACCCTTTTGTGACCAGAATATAGTCAATGTCACGCATTTAAACTCCATATTGTGACCAGAATATATCAAATGTCACGCATATATATTTTTTTCGTGACCAGAATATAGTTATCGACACATATCTTAACACCGTGTGACACACATATGGTCAGTTTCACCAATCGTATTACCTTTTTGTGACCTGTATATGTTCAGTGTCACCTATCTTACATTTTTATTAGGCTACATTAATTTAAATTTCTTATTATGCATATATATTTATAACATTATACTACTCATTTATTATAGATTAATTAGTAAAACTATTTACTTTAGTCATTACAAATATTGTCTTGGAAATAGTTTAAATTTTATTAAATTCTAAAATAATTATTTAATTTAATTATTAAAAATACTATTTCGTATATAAACTTTTAATTAAATTATAAAATAATTATTTAATTTTATCATTACAAATAATATAGATCATTTTTAATTGTATTAAATTATAAAATAACTATGTAATTTATTCATTACAAATAATATATTAGATATCAAATTTCTAATTGTATTAAATTATCTAATCATATATGAGTATATCATTAAATATCATTTAATTAAACATATGATTTATATATATATATACATTTATTAATGAAATATAAATAAAATTATATAATTAAAATGAAGTAACAAAATAATAATATATATATATAAATAATAAACGCATTACTCCATATTCGATTTTCATTATTCGATTCTTTCTGTTAACAAAATTATTATATAAAATATATGTTAATCACGGCAATTGCCAGTTTCTTAATTTCTCGATAATAACATATATGATTAACAATAGCCATAGACGGTTAAATGAGGGTACAGCTATTAATTTTAAATTACTAAATAGGGTACACGACTTTTAAAACCACTAGGGTACAATATACATATTTTTAGGGTAAATATATGTTAAATATTAAGGTACATGACTATTAAATACACTAGGGTACACTCTATATATTTATTAGGGTACAGCTATGTTAAATATTAGGTACGTTATTATTATATTTAAATATCATACAATTCAATTATGGTACATATCATACAATTGCATTAGAGTACACGGTATCATATAATTAGGATACAACCAGCTAAAATTATTTAGGATACAGTTTGATTATTTGTAGGATACTGATCGTATTAATTCAAATTGTATCCTAATTAGGGTACGGCTATGGGCATACTACTTACACCCTAAAAAAGTCACTCGCTGTACCCTAATTTGTAACAGTGTGTGGTATTATATATTCCTATATAATCACACGACACTATGACTATAGAACCCATCTGTCTCGAATACATGGATCGTTAGTTATTACCTACCAGTATTACATAGTATGCGCTGAGTAACTAATGCGCCTGTATGCGTGTATAGGTGTGTGTTCGTATGCGTACAGTAAGCATGTGTTGGAGGAACTTGTTAAATACTCATATTGTAATTAATTTTAGATATTGTTGTATTAAGATATACATATATATATATATATATATATATATATATATATATATTTATTTTACATCACATTACTATAAAGTATATGATATACTAAACACATTAAAAAGTAATAGTACATGACAATTGTAAATGTGTTAACATACAAATAAATTAATGTATATAATCAAAATTTAAATTTAAATAGTATTTAAATCTATTAAATTTTAAATAATATTATGTAGTATTTACAATATACATATGTAAATATAGTTGTAACTATAGGTGTACTCGGATGTATTATATTATATGAGGGTATACCCCTCACCATATGTATATATATATATATATATATATATTATTACCTATCATAATAACCTGCCGCCGTTGATGTGTACATACGTGCGTATATGCGTGTGTGGGTATTATTGATACGTTTGCAGCAGCGATCGCGTACGCTAAACGTCCCAGACACGTGGATAGATGAGGAGGCAGGCGGGGAGATGTGCTGGACTTAGTAGGGCGGGATGATAGGCCTGTATTGATGGACTTAGCGGATCAAATGTCCGCAGCTACTGCGGTGGTCAGTGGCCGGATTAGTCATTGTCCGCAGTCTCCTCGTACACGGGGGTAGTGGTCAGCTATAGCTGGTGGTAGTGGTCAGAACACTAATAGCTAATTAGTCGTCTACACCCCCACCCCACCCCGCGATTGTGTACGTGTGTAAGCACGTGCAATTAAGCCGTGGGCGACACTTCTGCTGACCATCACAGCCGCCGAGGAGGAGGATGAGAAGGACATATGTCCTGCAGGTAGATATTCTCCCCCGGCATGTGAGTGTGTACCTATAGATGAGCGGCGCACGACGTGTGTGTCTGTGTACCACGCTAGCTGCACCGCACCTCCGATATATGTGTATGGTATATGTATATATATATGTATATGTATATATACATATATATATATATATATATATATATATATATATATATATAAAAGTGTATACACAAAGATTTTGCGAAGCAAAAATTATAACAAATTTCTAAAATATATAAATTTAAATAAAAGTTCTTAGAAAAATCATTGGTATGCACGTATAAATACATATATATATATATATATATATATATATATATATATATATATATATATATATATACAGTAGGTATATATACACATAAAAACGTTAATAATCGATGCAGTATTAATATTATTAGGAATAGTATAATATTTATATAGTATACCATACCATATATGGTATTTATATAGTATCGTTAATTATTTACATTTAAAATGTGTGACTATATTAACTATATATATATATATGATCTATAGAAATATATAAATAATTATATATAATATATATATATGCATTATTTTTATATAAATATAAAATATTATGATTATTTATATTAATATCAATACATATGTTAGCGCATGCCCATATATATCATGCATGTATACATATATGTACATAACATATATGTTAGTCAAATTTAAGTTTAAATTTTATTTTTATAATAACGTATTTTAATATAATTTATGTATTGGATATTTTTTTTATTATATTCCATATATATATATACTATAGTGTAGTTATATTATTTAGCATATGTTCGTAATATAAATAAGCATTATTTATATCACTATCGCGTGTGTAATAGTGGTACTATAATCCATGTGACTTCCGGTAAAGACAATGCCATTAACTCACTTAGTTCACCCCCACCAACACATGCATAGTAGTAATTAATAGTTAATTTGATTAACACATCAGTTGTTTTACAATCACGCGTCGTTAAAGACACGCCCCTTCGCACATTTTTGAAACGCCCACTATTCGTTTATTGTCCTTGTTGTTTTAAAAACGCCTAAAGATATGCCACTAAATATCGTAATTAATGACTACTGGCGACTACTATTTACTGGCGACTGTAATGCTTATTAAGTAGTTTACTTGTATGCTAATTATTATTATGTAATAGAGATTAACTTATAATTATTAGCGTGTACACAAGGCGATGCATATATGAAGGCTGTCTTTTTATAAGTAATTTCGGAAAAATATTTAATATGTTTTATATATAAAGAAAACGAATACTTGATTATGTTTAGAATATTACATTATTTTTATAATATGTAACAAATGGTTGTGATTTTAAATATTAAAAATAGTATTTATACTATATTATAGATATAACGTATATAGTAATATATACTTTATAGTATATAGAATAGTCTATAGGAGTTTAATTAATTATTTCATATTTATCTTATATATATTATTTCATCAACATTATTGTTGTAATTTAACACATTTTAAAAACTGTTATTCTTTATATATTATATAGACAATATATATATATATATATATATATATATATATATATATATTGAATTGAATAGAATTGAATATGGTTTATTGAGTAGAAATACAATATAATGCAGTATATACAATTTCTGCTCAATGGAGAGTACCAGAGATTATCTTGTAATCTATACTCACGACGAGGGTACCCTCCAATGATATATATATATTTCGCATGTACACATGTACTATGAATACTATGAATGACAATGCCTTACATAAGTTATCAACATGTTAATTATACATTCATTGTTATGTTTCTATTAAATAAAATATTAACAAAATATTCTATTAACAAATATTCTAATTACGTTTATTATTAAAATTAATATTTATTATTATTATTATAATTATTATTATTATTATTATTATTATTATTATTGATTGATTGATAATTTATTTAAGCAAATACATAGCCGAAAATATAATCGAAAGTATAAAGTATAAAATATAAATATAAAAACCCGAATTTTCTATAACAAAAATAAATTTATAACAAAATATAATATATTATTAGTGTATACAGAACAAACACAAATAAAATAATACTTCCCACTTTATTGTTTCCCTATGATTTTAAATTGAACGATTGAAATATTAATTATTATTATAACAATTATTATTACAGTCAACTCTCGGTAAGTCGGACTACGGATAAGTCGGAATTCTCGATAAGTCGGACACATTTAGTTGGTTTGGTTGGATTTGTATCTAGTTCCATGTTAAAATAATCGGATAAGTCGGATAAGTTAGATTGGATAAGTCGGACTTTTCTATAAGTCGGATACATATTATTGTCATTTTTATGATTTTATACTAGATAAGTCGGATTTTTTATAAATTGTCAGAAATATTTACTTTAAATAATGAATATTATAATTTTAGTAAGTAATATTATTAAATACAATATTTTATGTCGTTGATTGTTGCATAATTCCACATTTCGGTAACCCTTTAACTCACGCTGCGCATCTCATGTCGTATTTGCATGATATTCTGAATCTCGGATAAGTCGGACATATCGCTAAGTCGGACACTTTTACCGGTCCCTTGCGAGTCCGACTTATCGGGAGTTGACTGTATTATTATTATTATTATTATTATTATTATTATTATTATTATTATTATTATTATTATTATTATTATTATTATTATTATTATTAATTTTTAGTATTATTATTTAATTTATAATTTATTTAAGCAAATACATAGTCGAAATATATAATCGAAAGTATAAAGTATAAATATTTGCTAACGATAACATACGTTATAGAAATAAACAAAGAATAATACAAAATTAAAAAATTAAAGAAATTAAACGTTTTACAGTTATAACTGTATACAGTACACATTAATTAATTGTATACGTATACAATAAAATAAATGAAAAATAATCGATAATAGAAATAAATTATATAGTAAAAATAAACGTGAAATAATTGAAAATAGAAATAAACTATATTATTTTGTAAGTGGCATCGAAATATTCAATTTTTACTTTAACTTTATAAAATTATTCTTATCTTTGTACCCTGTATTAGTATTATTAGTTATATAGTTTATATATTTAAATGATAAATATTAAATATATTATATACATAACATGTTAAAAATAAACCAATAATATAATGAAAAAATAGATAATGTAGGTACTTACCTAATACTTATCAAAATCTGTAATTATAATTATATATAGTGCATTATTAATTTTATATTTTAATTGTAAAATAAATTTGAAACATATATGTTTTATATATATATACAAACAGAACAAGTTAAAAATAAAATAAACCAATATACCTATACACAAACAGAACATGTTAATGATAAATCAAACCAATAATATTACGAAACAAACAATATACTACTTATCACTATAATCTGGAATAATAGTAAATTATTAATATTGTATTTTAATAATATATACATTTGAAATATATATATATACAAAATATATATAAAACAAAAATATAATACAGAACAAACATATAATACAGAACAAATAAAAATAAAGTAATATTTACCACTTTTAAAATCTGTAATAATAATGAATTATTAATTTTATATTAGAATATATTTGAAATATATATATTTGAAATATATATATATATATATATATATATATATATATATATATTAAAACCCAAATTGTCTACAACACACACTCATTTTGTTTAAAAAAACCCAAAGAGATAATGCAATAATTAAGATACAAAATGAGACATAAATCAATATAAAATTATAAATTTCTGTTAAAAAAAAGTTGTTTGTCAAAACAAATTTTGTTTATTTTATTTTTAAAAGATGAAATAGATATAGATTTTATTATATCATTATTTAATTCCATATTTTAACTGATCTATTATTAATTATATTTTTAATTGTATTATCATAATTATGTATTACATTACATTTTTTACAATTACCTTTAGTTATACAATTATTCGAAATGTTAAGGATATCAGATGTATTTATCTGTAAAATTATTTGTAAATTTAAAAATTGTGGTTAACTATATTTTTAGTATTTTAATTTCACGTGATTCTAATTTAAAATATTCCAAATTCTCTTTATATGATTTATAATTAATATTTGATGAATTTGTATATCCTATAGGATACGTATACGCATCATGTAATTAATCTTATAGTAAATAATCTTTGCAAACACTTTCAATTTAATCTATGAGACTAAAAATTTACTAACCTTTGAAAAAGGTGACTAAATTATGGATGCATATTATAAAATTGGTCTGCAATAAATTGTATATGCATTTAATAATGTTCAAGGGGATTTGAATTAAGGCATCTAAAAATTTAAATTCAAAGAAAAATAAGCTTTTTTAAAAATATAATCAATATGTTTATTGAAAGGGGTTTTAAAGGTTTAAATAAAAGATTATTCTCAAATAGTATTCTAAAATTTTTTTTAAAGTAAAGTTGTCTAATTGAATATTATTTATAAAGTATTTAGATGATGCAACCTTCCCTCAAGTCACAATTGAACATTTTGATAATGAAATATTAAATTTCAATTTATTTGCCTATTGTGAAAATAAGATTACATTATTTTGTCAAATATATCTGTCACTCTAAGATGTATTAGAAAAATATAGTATAGTATCATCTGCAAATAAATCAATATTAATTTGTGAAGAAAATATTCTTGGAACTTCATTATTATATATATATATATATTATATTATAATATAATTATAGTATTTTATTATAATAAAAATCTAATTTGATATAAAAAGCAATGATGTTATTAGTTCAGATTTAACAATGGATATATGATAGAAATAAAATGTTATTCAGTTAATTTGAGATATAATCTATAAGAAGATTTACACGATTTTAATATTTTATTAAACGTACAATGTACGTCGTACATATATTATTTTAGTATATATAATAGTTTTTTTTTTATTCGAAACAACATCAAATGTTTTGGAAAATCTATATATATACATATATATATATATATATATATATATATATATATATATATATATATACAGTAAAACCTCTCTATAAGAAACTATTTTTTTTCAGTACTTTTTTCTTATATAGAGGTTTTCTTATAAAGAGGTTTTTACTTTTCCAATGATTTTAAGAATTAATTTATAATTGAAAATACATTATATAACCTATAGGTTATATATATATAGTATATTTATTTATATTTATTTAAAAGTATTAATCAAAAGAATAGTTTAGAAATTTATTTAAAAATAACATTTATTAATTAATTTTGATAAATTTTAATAAATGTATGGATATACAATAACAATTATTAATTAATTTTAATTCATTTCGAGCTATTTATGTAATATAAAATATTTGTAAGAAAAAAAATATCTTATATAATAATTAATTTCTATAATTGTTATCAATATATAATAATTCTATTTATATGCAATTATTTTTTATATTTTGTATACAATAAGTTTCTTATAAAGAGGTTTTTCTTATATTTTTCTTATAAAATGTTCTTATAAAGAGGTTTTTTAATGTGGAAAAGGTTGAATTCCAACCAAATGTGTGAACAATTTTCTTATAAAGAGGTTTTTCTTATAAAGAGGTTTCTTATAGAGAGGTTTTACTGTATATATATATATTTCGATGCATTATTTATTATTCAATTAATTATTCCAAATTTTAGACATTTTGATATTTTTCCATCTATAAAACCATATTGGTTAGGTGTTATTAAATTATTAGATTTTAAATAAAAAAATAAATAAAATCATATTACTTTTTTGTTAATTAATACATTTTTAGATTTTAAATACAAAATCTATTATTTATAAACAATATATTATAATGTTAACAATATTAGACACTTCAACTCTACGTATCCGTATTTAATATACACGGTGAACAATGGCCACTTTAACGATACACATATACGCACGCGCGCGCACACATGCGATTCATTACGCGCTGAAGAGTATCGTGTCTTAATAGTAATGCACACACACACACACACACACACACGCGCGCCTACGTGATTCATCCTAAGTAATGCACATATAGGTGTGCGTATAAACGCGCGTGAAGAGTGAAGAGTGAAGAGTGAAGAGTGAGTCTCCCCACGAGCGTCATTAATAACCCGTTACCTCGTTACCTAATTCGCAGTCTCCCCCATCTCCTCTCTCGAGATGGCGAGAGGCTTCGCTATGCGCTAGTCACCCGCTAGGCGACGCTAGTCGATGTCGAATATCACAGTTTATATCACGTGGTACCTGATATGTCGAGTGGCGACACCTAATGACATAATGTAACGTAGCCTATTGTAGTAGTAGTCGTTATTATTAGTGTAATGGACCGATATCCTACTATTGTTATTTAAAACAATTATTATAATGAATCATTACTCATCCCAAATCTCTATATAACCTAGTATACTGGATACATTTAGACCCAGTATACCTATAGGATGGGATATAAATAACTATAATATATTGCACGAGTATGAGTAATCTATGTACTAGAAGTAACTTGTGTTAGCTATTAAGTTAAATTTGGATATATTACCTTTTTACCTTTAATGGTTCATCTATGTATTATATTTAACTTATCAATAATGAGGTATGATTTTTGTACTGATAAATATGAACTTATATCGTAATATATATATATATATATATATATGGAAGTATACAATTATTAATATTGTAACTAAATAATATATATATATATATATATATATATATATACAAACTATCTATAAATATACATATAGCATTATATAATTTAATGTCAATATACTTATTTTATATGAATACTATAATATATAGTTATAACTATATAAATATGTAATATATATGAATATATCAAATACATATTTATATATATATATATAAAATAATAAATAAATAAATCTAGCAAATCTATTTTGCCTTCGATCTTAGTATGTCATCTGTTATGACTCCATTCATCTCTCTATACTGGTTAAACCAGATGAGTAACGTTTTGTCTAGTAACATGTGTTTTTTGCATCTTCATTATTTTTCTACACGTATTAATCTCATTATTTTTCCATTTCTCAGCATTATTAATGATGTCAAAATTTTTCGTCGATTAATCTCTACTTGCCACTTCAAATTGAAATAATCGGCAATCTCTTGTTTCTTTAAACGCATAATTTCTTCGTAATATTTTATTATATCAAGTTTATTATGTATTGTCAGTTGTGTACGTTTGCGTTTGAGAGACATGATTATAATGATTACCAAATAGAATTTTATTTCATAATAATACACACGCACTTATACGTCCTATTGGACTCCTAGACTAGGAGTAATCATGAGTCATGTGTATACACTTAACTTTAATTCGAGTGCATTTAAATATAATAAAAATAATTAGGTCGCAATTAAGTATGAATCATATATGATCACTATAGTGAGAAATGTTGGGAAATATGTATATATATATATATATGCCGGTATATATATGCCGGTATATATATGCCGGTATATCGATTACAATTCAACTTTTGTTCCTATATATTAGGCGCCGGAGTCGGTATACGAGTGCCGGTGCATCGACAATTATTATCATTGAAGAGATAGGAAAGATATCGGTCATTCAGAGATGTGACGGTATAACGCGTTTGCCGGTGTATCGAGATCGCACTGTATATATATATATATATATATATATATATATATACTTTACGATTTACATCAATATCACAACCTCGTTTAGTTCATTATTAAATTATATACATTTATGTAATAACCAATATTAAATTATAATTATATTTCACCTTCGTTTCTAATGAGATAACTAGCAATATGATTATATTGTTATTGTATTACGCATTCATTGATCAATAACAATGCGTATCTAGGAACAATTAAACAGTAATCTATGCATTCCATAATAAGATTACAATACAATGTCACATTGTTCAAGTTACGATTGCAAACGGTAATTACGTTAATAAATATTCACACTAATATTGGCACTAGTATATATATATATATATATAATATACCTATAGCCCGATAACCTGAACACTATAGTACTATAGCACTATATATAGTATGCTATTATGACAGGCTCTATAGTATCCTGATATGACAGGCACTATAGTATCCTGATATGACATGTCAGGTAAACTGCAGGCGCTATATGTATACTATAATATAGTATCATGATACGTCAGATAACCGATACAATGAGTACAGCTTGTAATCCTTTACAATTAATATATTTGAAAACATTTAATAATTAGCAAGAGTTTCGTTAATGAATTAATTCGTTAATTGTGTGATTTAACATAACATCGTGACTAGGAAAGTCATCCTATTTATAACAAATTCATTTTTAATAATTAAAATAGTATTATTATTATATAAATATATGTGTACATGTATACATATATATATAATATTTTAAATATTAAAATAAATATTTGTGTACATTTGTTTATATTTTAGCTACAATTTATTTTATTGTATATATATATATATATACTAGCAATGCAGAATCAGGAATATCTCAAATTAATAAATAATAGATACGCAAACAATAAAAAACCGAGCAACGCCGGGTGGGGTTTAGGTTTGCGTTTTCGACATTTTTTTAAAACATATTTTGTAATATTTGAAATATTTGTTGTATTTTTTAATATCATTTTTAAATATTTTTGAAATATTTTACACTCATTTTTAAGATATTAAAAACAAATATTTGTCTAAATTTGTTTGTATTTTAGCAAAAATGTATGTTATTGTATATACTAGAAAGGCAGAATCATGAACAGCCATAATTAATAAATAATATATAGGAAAACTATCAAACAATGAGTAAAGTAGGGTATACCCTGCTTTACGTATACGGCAAGCAATTCCAAATCAGGAATACTTATAATTAATAAATGATAGATAGGAAAATAATCAAAAACCGAGCAACGCCGTGTTGGGACGGTTTGGTATTTGGTTTTAAACATATTTTGTAATATTTGAAATATTTTGTGTATTTTTTAATATACTTTTCGAAATATTTGTTCAATAATTTTTTAAATATTAAAAAATATTTTTCTACATTTGTTTGTATTTAGATAAACTTTATTTAATTGTATATACTAGAAATGTGGAATCAGAAATATCTATAATTAATAATTATAAATAGGTAACTAATCAAAAACAGATAAATGTCGGATCGGGTACGGTTTGGGTTTGGATTTGGGTTTTCGACATTTTTTTAAAACATATTTTGTAATATTTTATATAACTGTTGTATTGTTTAGCAATTATATAATTTAGCATGCTAATTATGCACATTATGCATTATACACATTATGCATAATCATGAATAGCTCTAATTAAAAAAATAAATAGGCAAACAATCAACATCTAGCAACTCGGGTCGGGTATGGCTTCTAATATGTTGAAATATTTTGTATATTTAAAAAAATATTTTTAGACAATTTAAAAAAATATATTTTGTAATATTTTAAATTATTTTTTGTATTTTTACCAAATATCTTATGAATAAATCTTAAAAACGAACAACGCCGTGTCTACATCGGATAGAGTTATAATTGGTAAATATTAGTTAGAAAATAAATTAAAGATTAGCTATGCATAATCAGGAATAATTATAATTAATAATATATAGGCAAATAATCAAAAACCTAGCAACAACGGGTCGGGTACGCTTTGGGTTTAGGTTTGGTTTGGGCCTTTGACATTTTTTTAAGACATATTTTTAAATATTTGAAATATTTGTTGTATTTTAAAAAATATTTTTCCACTAATTTGTTAAATATTAAAATATTGTTCTACATTTGTCAGATAACATTTATTTTATTATATACATAAAGAATAATCAGGAATATCTATAATTAATAAATAATTAACAGGAAAATAATCAAAACCGAGCAACGCCGGGTCGTGTACGGCTATAGCTGTATAATATACTAAATAAATATATATATATATATATATATATATATATATATATATATATATAATGTATTCATAATCTATATATTATAAGTAATTATATTAAAAACATGTTCAAAAATTGTTTTATTTTGGTGGATTCCTTTCATCTAGTATATTGTATACAGTTTTACACATGCATACGGCCATGGCCTATGCATGACCGAAATGCTCATTGTAGAATATATTTATATTTAAATGCATTTAAAAATCATTCAATTGTTGAACAGTTATTCAATACATTATTCAAAATCAGCATACGTATTACGTTGTATTTGTGGGTACCACTTATATTTAAATATACAATTATGTATGCAGATGTAGTTTATGGCATACTATTAGTATACGTGCACGTATGAGTGTGAGTCATGTGTTACTATAGTAGGGTATACAGTGTATACTATACAGGTTATACCCTATAGTATAAGTATACTTCGGACCAGTACACAACACGATTTTCTAGAACCTTTAATAATTTGTTTGTTATTTTTCATATAAATAAGTATATATAATATATATATATATATATGTTATATATACACATGCATTTATAATATTGCAATACAACATATGTTCAGATAAATCATTATTTATAAAAAATAAAAAATAAATTATTTTTCAATTTAACCCTAATGTATAATAAATTAAATGTAAACAAATAACATGTATTAACAATATATCATAAATAATAAACTAAATTAAAAGTGATATATATAAGGATATATACATATTTATATACATATTTGATTATTAAAATACGAATTTAACTAATATTGAAAGAGATATATAAAAATAGCTAACCAAAATATATGTAATAATTGTATTATTTTGTGATATGTATACACACATATATATATATATATATATATATATATATATATATATATATATATATACCATATATACTATATATAGTTGTATTATTCGATGCATATTATATTGGCTTATAAACACTATAGTCACATTTTAATTATACACCTTGATAAACGTATACTATAGTAATAGTCGTATACACTAATATATTTACTTTATATCATTATATAAATAATACATAAATACGTATGTAAATATATATATATATATATATATATTACGTTGCATGCATATATAAATTCGTATAAAATACTACAGTACTTATATTTATAAATAATATAAATGTAGCCCTATAGAGTTATAGCCGAATAAGTGCTTCATATAATAATTACAATATTCACAATGTGGCGACGATTTATTATAATGTGTTTACTCGTATTAACGATAGCATTGTATACATTTCTATGTACGTTATCCCTATGCTAATTGCGCGCGTTCTCATATCTTACAGTGCGGCGTTCTGATTGGCCGATCACCTACGCCTAGATGATTGTGGGCGTGGCTAGGTGTTCATCACCTAAGCGGGCGGCGGCGGTGGTCGAGGTATACCTTAAAGGCTAAGCGCATTCTAAGCGATATCTCTCTTCGGCTAGCTCGGCAATAGATATCCGATCTCGACCTCTCTTAACTAGAAACAACGGTTCATACAATGGCTCACGCGCAAATCAAGAGATGTCGACTCAACTTCTCGATCGAGGCGATCCTAGCGACGGATACAGACAAACCGGAAGCGATGATGACGTCGTCGTCGGAAGAAGGCGACTGCGCGGAAGACGCCCTGGACATGACGGTCAGACAGGTGGGGTCGAGTTACCCCCGGGAACATAACATGTCGGGAGAAGAGCTACAGAGAAGGCAATTCTCTTGGCTACAGTGTACCCGATATAAACCCCCTAAACTATGCCGTTAGTGCCTGTACAATATATACTATAGTATACTATAGTATATATATATATATATATATGTTTTGTGTTTATGAAATGTTTGTTATAACCGAGAAATAGTTAATTAACTAATGTAAATATCTATATTTAGGTAACAAGAAAAAAGAAACTATTAGGAAAAGAAAGTTAGGAAGAAATCCCAGAGTTCCTTTTACTCAGCATCAGGTATTATCAGATTGTGTAATTTATATATATATAAAGGTGTACATTAATATTGTATACAATATATACTAAATATATTTAGCACATCTCTAAAGTATATTTATAATTTATTACTTTTATAATTGTATATTATATTTAATATTATATATATATATATATATATATATATATATATATATATATATATATATATATATATATATATATATATATCTATATTAGATATACATACATTATATTAATATTAATGAATTAAAATAATGTTATATATTTACAATTATTATATAATCCGATTAATCTATATTGTAATATATACTAATTAATATATTAATACATATTTATAATACTAGCGTAATATATATTCAATAATCCGATAACGAATAATATATGTCATTGGCATAGTATTAGTTGAATAAATATTATTAATTAATAATAATCTCACCAATTAGCATTTCAATTGCATTTGTGTAATCAATATATAAGTTCACATATAATTATAATTTGTAAAGATTTAAACAAATTGATAAACAAATTATTATTTATAATATATATATATTATATATTATATATTATATATATAATACATTTTGTTTTATTCGAGGATTAATTATTCATATTCTACTTTTAAATCTAATTTATTATTATTAATTCATAATAATTAATTTTTGTTGACAGCTAATTTATTATTATACTTTTTATTTTTATTTTTGTATAGTTTACACGATATATACCGTTACTAGTTATTTGTGTGTATATATTTATATTTTTGATGTATACATCAAGTATATATACGACAAGTATACTTGAAAATATTATTTTTTATTAAAAAATTGTATTATCAATTTTGCAAATAATTATAAATATTAAATAATTATTAATTTTATTGTTTTTTTTTGATATTATCATTTAAGGATAAGTTTACATTATATATATATATATATATATATATACATAATATTTAGTATTTACATTAATGATTTTAAATATATATAATTCAACTATAATATTATATGTGATTTCTTATATGCACTTAGATATATGATATACTATAAAATATGTATATATACGAATATAATACTTTAAATGTATACAAATATACTGTATATATATATATATATATATATATATATATATATATATATATATACATTGTATTATTGTAGTAACAATTATAAACATATAATATATCAATATCAAAACTAAATGAGTTATACAATATTGCATCTTCAATTTTAAGAATTATCCTTTACGGAAAAAGCATTTGATTTTATTATATATATATTAAACAGCATTTTGTAGCATTTATTTACATTAAAAATGATATAGATATATTTGTATATATCTTTAATTAAATATTAATATATTTAATTTAATTATAATCTACAACATTAATTATTACTATATTAAATTTAATAATCATCTATAGATATAGTATAAGAGATTAAAGTATTTATACATCATAATATAGATCGCCTAGTATTAGAATGAACACAATATAATATGAAAAATGTACTTAGGAACACGGAGATTTATATTATTTGTATACTATTTGCAAATACATGTATGATTTTATTTGATAGAATTATACATTTTCTTTACAATATTAGCATACGGTGAATAAATAATTTGTATTATTCGGTGCTTATGATAGGTATTAGTACATCATGTGGGTACACTCAACAACATTATAACTATACAATACAACATTATAACTATATAATACAACATTATAACTATACAATACAACATTATTAAAAAAAGTAACGATAGACAGTGAAGCTATAACTATAGTTAGAAAATATACGTGTCCGAAATTGATTGGAGTGTAGATAGGTAATGCACGTCGTATGGTTTAATAGGTATGCATTTAAATTCCAAATTTAATTTCACTGCATTTTACAAAACGTATATTCGATTATATCTATATATGATATTACTATATTTCTTTATTCTAAATCACAATTTATATTTATTCAATTATTTTATTACATTTATATATATATATATATATATATATTATAGTATTTCATTTGTATTTTTATTTTAGAGTAGATTACCCGCATTCGGTCCCTAATTCGGACCACCTCCAATATTACCCTTTAGAGTCATTTTATCAAAAAAATAAAATATAGCAGTTATTTGTTAAATAATTAAATACTATTTTTAAAATATAATCAAATAAGTTAATATTCAATACTTTTAAAATGTAAATTTATATAATATTATTACTATTTTGACGTAAACGTATATATAAGTATATATACTTATATAATTATATACTTATATATGATATATGTCACTATTATCAATGATTATATTGTCTATTATTTTCAATTTTCTAAATATAATTTATTATAACGAATATAAATATGAAATAAACTTGATTCTTTATATTAAATAATAAGTTAATTAATATTATATAATATTATATATTAATACAATAACCTAATTATATATGTTTTAATCATTAATTTATATTTAATTATATTAAAATTTATCCGAATTCGGTTTATTAAAAACATATTTTAGTTATAATAGTTTTAGTTAACCATACATTTATTTTTTAGAAATAACTTTTTAACTGAAAATAATTGTTAGGGCAATTTTTAAATTTATGTACTTATATAATTATATATATATATAAAATATACTATTAAAATTAAAAATATTCATATTAATTATTAAAATTCTAGAATATGTTATAATGTACTGGTCCGAATTAGGATTCTCCCGTATATATAAAATTAATTATATACATTTTTTATTTATATTATTATTTATTAGGTAATAATTATTATATTATATATAGTATTAATATTACCATAAATATACATGTATAATATTAACTAACGATATAGTAGTATGCTATTATATTCTAAAATATAGTTATAAAATACTAATAACATTTATTTTCTATACAAATTAATAATTAATAATATACATATGTGTAAATAATTAATATATACATATTAATATATTAATTTTAATTAATTTATATCAATATATTTAATCATAATTGGAGAATGCAACATATCTTTAAATTTAACATTATATATATATATATATATATATATATATATATATATGTATATGTATGATAATAACTAATTATATATAGGTATTATAAATATTAAGAGGGTTACAATACAATAAATATGTTTAATATAAAACAAATGTTATATATAAATACATGAAGATATATACAAATTGTTAAATTTCTAATAATTGAGAATATATTTTATTTTTTTCAAATAAGAAAAAAAAGTATACTATTTAAAAAAATCCAATTGATATCAATAATATATTAATATTTAAGTGATATTATGGTAAAACAAATGTTAGTATGCTAGTATATATTCTAATCAGAGTGCCTATATCTCAGGTACACATTCTGGAGGAGAAGTTTCGAGGTACCCATTACTTGAGCAGTATAGACGTGGCCGAGCTGTCTTCTAACCTCAATCTAACTGAGACTAGGGTTAGCACTCCCACACCCCACCCCCGTCATTGTACTGTATAGTATACAGTGTATACCCATGGTTACGTCGCTGTATGCCGTGTAGCCCGGTGTATATATATAGCCCGGTGTATGTATGTATATTCTATGTCGTACGATTTATTGTGTATACATATGTATATATATATATATATATATATCATTACAGAATAATTATAAAGTATCACTCTAATTATCAAACCATAATTTAATAATTCAAAAGTATTTAATGAAAAATATAAAATTTACTATATTATAGTAATATACATATTTTCAATATAAGTACAAACTATAAGTACTATACTGCTAGAGATAAACCGTAAAACACTAATACTACAACAATACCACCGTGTACAGATGCATTTAGTTATAGTTTAGTCTCAACATGTGAAGCTAAAAGTCAGTAAGCATAATATATAATTAATATGGTTTATACACATAGGCTTTATTAACCTTAACACATTAACAGTTGTAGTTTTTCTATAAGTCCTTTAATTATGGTTTTTAGTTATTTACTAAATTGTATATATATATATATATATATATATATTGTTATGTGTTTTGGAATATATATAGTCATAAGTATTATATATAAAACATACGACTGGATATATTCCTTAATGCATAAGCATATAAATACTATAAACCATAACTAGCTGAATTGTAGAAAAGACTAATAAGGGAATACTGGTAACTTGTTTATAAGTTATCGATGATGGATCATCTATATATTTATAAATGATTTTAATAAAACATGTACTATTTATAGTAAATATATATATAGGTTTTTAAATATATATATATATACTATTTTTTAATTATATCTTATTGATACATTTTTAACTTAATTATATCTATGTCATAATAGTGAAATGTGAAATTTAAAATATATTTAATAGATTATATTAGCACATAAAATGATGTAAAATAAATTTCGAATACAGTAAAATTCATTACATTAAATCAATTTCATTTATTTCGATAATAATAGTAATAAAGTTTCGTAATAGTTTGGTTGGTGAAGACGAATTTAATGTACCTGATTACATAATAGTATTAGATATTGAGTGACAGGTGTAGCCTCGTTACGTAACAATACGTGAATCTCCACGTGATATTACCGAATACGATAAATACAACTCGCGCAAACAAATCTCGCGTCTTATATAAGCCACGCCCATGACACGCCTAGTATTCGCCCACGTCAACACGCCCACACGCGATGCCGACAGCCACCCCCTGTAGTAAGCGTGCTAAGCGACGAACCGTGAAATCGGGCATCATTAAAAAATCGCTCTTCTCTCTGTCTAGCGGAAACGACTTATTATCCCATTAGGGGTCGACATATTCGCCGTCAGGAGTCACGCGAGTCACGTGTGAGTAACGCGTTGTATCCTAGCGAGCGACGAGGAGATTAGCGAGCACGGCCCGGGGACACGGGGATTCCTAGCGAGAAACATTCTCCATCGCCCCGCCCCTCCACCCCTAACCTGGCATCCCCCCGGCCCGATAATGACCGACGACTAATTTAATTAAACTTATCACGCGTTTAATTGTGTATTATTGTTCAACATTACACCATCTACATGGTTTAATATACTTTTAATATACTATTAATAGACTTTATAAAGAGTACTGTAATATGCACACATACATAGGCGTACATAATCTCAAACATATTCATCCACACATACGCGCATATATATATATATAGTAATTTAACGGAAATAAACTCTTCCTGTTCATGTACACAGGTGAAGATATGGTTCCAGAACCGCAGAGCTCGTGAGCGTCGAGATCGCGAAGGTACTAACACGCCCTCCACTTCAAGGTCGTGTCCTTCTACTTCCGTCATCGGAAACACTACCGTTAACTCCGCCACCGCCGTCGTCACCGTCGGTGAACGAGGACATAACCCTCTGCTCGGTGACCTCGGTGACCCCTGTTACGCCGTCGGGGTTACCTCGCAGGACTTCACCGCAGCCGCCGCCGCCGACGCCAGTAAATGGTCACCCACTTCCGGTCAAGCTACGACCGCGGCGGTCAGTTCACCGTACGCGCTTCCGTTCTTCGCTTGCGGACCTCCCACCACGTTCCCGCCACGATCCGTACTTCCGTTCTACACCGGTTATTGTTGACCGGTGTCCGGTGTACCGTGTCCTGTAGTCGTAGCGTTATCGTATCTAAATAATCCGAATGATTTGTCATCGACTAATATCTATTATATAATACACATATATATTTGTATATTTATATGTATATATATATTTAATTGATATTAATTGTTCGATCATAATATTATTATTTATTTATTATTAATTCTCATAATATTAGTATTACTTTTTATAATTATTTTCAATAATATAATTACAATGTTATAAGATATATTACTAATATATATATATATATATATATATATATATATATATATATATATATATATATATATATATATATATATATAAATATATATTCAGGATATTTTAATATCTATTATTGTGTTCATAACTAGTAATTATACGGTACATAACCGTCAATCATCAATCAACTCGCGAATCATTGTCTAGTCTCCTCTCACGTGACATCATTGCCCCCATTGTTATCATGTGTGCACGTGACATCGATTACGTAATCAAATAAAGTGTTATCAATACAATATCTAGAGGTATCTCTTCGTTACTACACGTGTGCGTGTGTGTGTGGGGTGGGTAGGTGTATGTGTGTGCATGTGAATTGATATGTGTGTGCGACGCATACTATGTGTATATATATACGCATATATGCGTACCATAGTATATGCAAAGATATTTTGAAGTTTATCCTTTGGAAAATCTTTGGTATATGTTAATATATATATATATATATATAAATATAAATCATATTTGAGTATGTGGATGTATAGCAGCGTGTGTTCAATTATATACTTATAGTGTACACTGTATACTGTAAACAGGTATACCTAGAATAACATATATATATTCTATATAATACCATAATTAACTTTATATAAATCTAATTAAAATTAATGTATTATATAGAACGTATATGTTATTGTAGGTATACCTGTACAACCTATATATAGGTTTTCTATTTAATTATGATGTATTGTCATTATAATTGGGTATTATGTGTATGTATTTACACTACTTATCCAACAATAGTAATATGATAAAACTAGATGTACATGATTAAAAGATATCTACACTGAATAAAAATCACTAAATTAACCCATAGTATATAAATATGTGAATCAGATATTTACACTTTTTAAATGATAACTAAAAAATTTGTTTATAATAACGTGGTAATATGAGATAATAATAAAATGGTAATATATATATATTTACTCGTGATATAATAAATAACAAAACATACTTTATAAATCATATGCAATCATAAATAAATGAGTAATACTGTCTTGAATGATGATATTGATTCACAAGATCTTAAATCAATATTGAGCTTTGATTCTTTTGTTGTATAGCCTGCAATCTGATGTAGAGTATGTGGTCTCTGTACTCTAAGACTCTCAGACTATGTCTTTATTAACTTCTCGAGGTATATCGGTGTCTTGTGATGATATGCAACATATATATATATAATATTTTCTATGGTATGGACAAATATGCGTGTATATATAATATATTATAATATAAATTTAATATAAATATTAAATTTAAATATAAATTTATATAAAAAATAAAATGATTTTATTGTTAAATATAAAACAATATATAATATGATATATCATATAATTATATATATGCAGATTGTAATAGTATACTATTTTCGTATACGTTTTGTATTGATAAGAAACCGATATTTAAACAATTGTTTACAATTTAAATTTAAATTTATTTAGGGTATATATATCCCCTATAGGGGAAAGTCCCCGATTACCGCCCCCTCCTAATACCGACCCCCTCTCGTATCTAGGTAACTATAAGATATATCAAAAAATAATATATACACGAACTGTTAGTAATTTAATAATAAATATGAATAAGTATTTTTTTTTTTAATATTTAATCCTACAATTGTCATTTGATAAAATGTAATATTCTGTTTTTACTTTTTAAATATTTAAATAATAACTTTTTTTAAATCATTGTAAATACTTTATTATTTAAAAGAAAACTTAATACTGCACATAATATTGTAGATCAATAAAATGTTTATAACTATTATACAAATAATTTAATTTGAATAACTATTAACCAATATATCTTAATTATAGCAACCCATATGATTTTCCTATTACCAACCCCCTAAATTACCCTAATACCAACCCCATGTGATTTATAATATCCAATCAAAATAGATCCGTATTTCACTTTAAAATATGTCTTAAGTTGTTTGTGTATAATTGATATATATTTAGGATTCATGATTCCAGTTGATTTTATACATACTGATTAATAAATAAATATTAAATAATAATATAAACTATTTTAATAAAATTACTATAAAATATAATATTACTATTAAAACATAAATTCAATACAAAATAAATTGCGTGAATGTTATAATTAATTATATTTATGTATATCTACTATTTTAATTGGATATTATAATACTACACTTATTTATATCACGATTATTTTAGAGGGTCGGTAATAGGAGAAGGGGGTCGGTATTAGGTACATGTATCCGATTACCGACCCCCCTGTTTATTCTTGTAAATATAATTATATCAAAAATTTAAAATAGCCACATTATTCATTGCCATAATATTACCCTAAATACAAAATTTCAAATAAATATATTTAATATTGAATAAGTTATTACAAATAATCATTTAGGGGTCGGTAATCTTGGACTTTCCCCTACCCCACATTATCTAAATTTAGAAAATTATTGAAGTATTGAAAAGTATTGAATGTTAAGTTCGCGTATTAAACTTTAGTTAACACCATGGTGTAATTATAGCACTGTAAATATATTTAATAATAATGTATGTTAATAATTATTAAATAATTAGAATTGTAAGATTATATTGTAATTTAGCGATTCATAAATGCAATTTAATTGATAACCATTTATAAATTATAATAATGATATATTAATTATCAATAATTAAAAATAATACTATTTATTTATTTTTAATTTAATTTTGAAAATGTACGAATTAAGTATTAAACCAATGTATTGTATTTAAGTTAATATTTTTCAATACAATACAATAATACAAATACTATACATTTTTATTTACATTTTTAGTTACGTATACGTAATTGAACTATAGTTTAATATAGTGTAGTTATATATAGTGTAATTCATAATTATAAATAAATTATTTCAAATACATTTTTTGTTTTAAACATTTATAAATATATTTCCAAGGATAATCATAATGAACCGTTTACAATATATTGTAGATACAGTAAAACACAATATATTGTGTTATACTGTATATATATAAGACAATTGTCTAAAATACCCTTAAGAGTATCGATAAATAAATATATAGTCAATAGCTACAGATATACAGATATATTATCATTATAAAATAATATGTTATGAAGTATTGTTTATTGACTTATTTGTATTGAATTAATAAGAATATATTTTTTTAACATTATTATATTTATTATTTTTATTATTATATTAGTTACATATACATGTATTACACTTATTACAAGCTTATGCATATATGTATATTATGCTTATACCTATAATAATGAGTCATTGATAATATAAAACGTATGTATACATAGTACATATTAATGTATTACAATATGTAGTATATACATTTTAATATAATCATCATGCGTCCTTATATTAATAACATACCATGGTGGTAAAACATATAACTTCGCTTGCACTATTGCATGTACTGTATTCTTATTTGCGAATATTTATTAAATTATATTTTTATAATGAAAATAAGTTATTTTATATATATATATAATTAATAGAATACGTTAATTATGTAATCATGTTATAGTAGGTGTTTGGTAGTATATTATTATTATAATTATTATTATTATATTTTATTAACACCTTTAAGTTTCTAGGTACTAATATGATCAATAAAATAATATATGTATTACGGTATATCTTATAATAATAATACTTCGAAGCTTCAAAAGTTAAAGTCAAGCGACGAATTAATTTGTTAATTTTATTATTTTTGTTATTACCCGACTAAATGATGGTTTCAATGATTTTAGTTATTTAATATATATATAAAGTTAACTATATATATAAACAATACTATATTGTCTTTACATTGTAAACCATGAGATACGTAAACAATATTATAATGAAACGATCGTTAAAGTTAAGAATAAAGTGAAGGTGGTCGTCCCTATATATGTAAGCATTTCAATGATGAGCATGCGCATTACACATCCGAGGTCACGTGTCTCTTTCTACGCGTATACGCGCACCTGCATGGTAGTTAGTTATATAAACACACACACACACATACACATACACACACATACACACACATACACACATACACACCCATACATGTTATTATAAGCATAATCAATATACATAATAATTGACCCGTACAAAGCATCCATCTTCATATATACATTCTCGGTCCATTAAATTCGTACTCCACCTATTACTATGCCAATATTGTATTATATATATTTTGTTTTTATATATTTAAAAAAATAATATATGTGTAGATTAATATTAATGATAAGAATTTTTTTTTTTAATAATTTGTATTTAATAATATGCAATTTAACATCTGCCCAACATAAATCGTTCTCCATCCATGCTCCAAAAATCTATAATGATATTATTCACTATATCCTATCAATTGATTCAACTTCAAGATGCAAGTCAAATCTCAAGAAATTCCTTATTTTTACAATTAATACATTACATTTGAAGCCCGAAAACTTCCATAAATAAATTGATAGAAGTGCTTAAAACAATTACATAATAGGTAGTATGTACAATGATTCATAAGTCAGACATATAGGTGTATATTTATATTTAATGGTGATTTATACGTAGGTGTAATACACGGATATTTGTCTATGTAAAAAAACGGATATTAAGTCTATGTAAAAAACGGACATTAGTCACTTTACAAATTAATTAGTATTTATATAAAATAATTATTTTTTTAAAAACAAATGTTAATAAATGTGTATCTAAATTAAAATTACTTTATATATCGTATATTAATTTATACTTAGGTTTTATAACATATGTTTTAAATTTCTACCGTAAAAATGTCAAAAATTCAGTAAACGTCAGGCTTTTACACAAATAAAAACACAGACAAAAAACAATACATATTATTATTATTAATAGTGTATATACATACATATACATGTATATACAGATGCAGGCATACGCAGATAGCAACACGTGAACGCACGCCGACATGAGCGAACGCACGCGTACATCGCGTGACCCCGTGCACGGTAAACCGACATAGTATACTAGCGAAACGTAAACTTCAAAGACTATCGACGAATTGATTAAGCGCTCCCTTAATTATCGCCCACCGCCGGCCGCCACGCGATAACAATAGCGCATGCGCCTGGCTTAATAGCTCTCGAGATCCTACGAGAGAGCACGAGACAAATAGATGAACAACTAAATGAACAATGGCCACATCGTTGCAGCGTTATGTAGGTAATAGATACGCCATATTAGTGTTGCCGTATTAGTAGTAAGGGTAGTAGTAGTAGGGGTGGTAGTAGTATGGGTGGTAGTAGGGGTGGTAGTAGTAGTAGGGGTGGTAGTAGGCTAATAGCAGCTACTAAATAGTAACGTATGTCTCATTGCCCGTGTGCGGCTCACGCATGCGTGTCGTATCAATATTAATTATGGCTGCCATTAAATACGATGAACACTCTACCCTGTATATGTATACGTATATATATATATATATATATATATATATATATATATACGTATGTTTACATGTATAATGTGTACATCATTATAGGTAACATATATGTCGTCATAACGTTAAAGTTATTGAGTAAATCACATTAAATGATTATATCAATAATTATATATTTATATTTTATATATAAACTGCCTGGTTGCTCTGTTGTCTAAGGCGCCAGACACATATGCAGTATACTTCCTATAGTACACGGGTCCAAGCTCCGGACGGCGTCCGAACCAATTACATAAATATTAAAATAATATGTAGAAGTGATCTTTTATAATTTTGTATAAACTATGATCGGCTCTCGTTAAAACCATGGATGCCTTAACATGAGAGCGGCTTCGAAGGGAAATTAGAGTCATGTGGTTATAAGTTAAAACGTTATCAAAGTTTATGGATGGGATGAAAGGACTCTCTTTAAATGATATATTAACGTGCGAGTTTTTATTTCAACATAAAGAGATACATATAGATCGTATAGTAAATACATTATATTAGAAAATATAATTTATTTTGTTATCTCTGAGATAACAGGGGTGTCGATATTATATGCAATTATGCTGAAAATGTATGAAAATTATGTTACTTAGGTGAACGTTTATAACTTTGTAACAAATTATTAAAAATATAAAAGCTTTTCGGCACATTGTAAAATATAAAATACTAGCCGTACCCGACCCGGCGTTGCTCGGTTTTGATTATTTTCTTATATATAATATATTAATTATAGCTATTCCTGATTCTTAATTGCTATATATACTGTATATAATATACAATAAAATAAATGTTAGCTGACATACAAAACAAAGTAGAAAAATATTTCAAAAAATATATTAAAAAATACAACAAATATTTCAAATATTACAAAATATGTTTTAAAAAAATGTCTAAAACCCAAACCTAAACCCAAACACAAACCGTACACTACCCTGCGTTGCTAGGTTTTTGATTATTTGCCTATTAATTGTAGATATTCCTGATTATATTTAGCTAATATTTAATTTTTGTCTTCTAACTAATATTTACTAATTCTAACTGTATCCGATGTAGACCCAGCGTTGTTCGTTTTTAAGATTATTTGTAAAATATTTGGTAAGATTACAAATAATAATTTCAAATATTACAAAATATGTTGAAAACCCAAACCGTACCAACCCGGCGTTGCTCGGTTTTTAAATATATGCCTATCTATAATTTATTAATTATAACTATTACTGATTTGGAATTGCTTGCAGTACCCTACCCGGCGTTACTCGGTTTTTTATTATTTGCCTATCTATCATTTATTAATTATAACTATTCCTTATTTGGAATTTCTTGCCGTACCCAACTTTGCTTTACTTGTTGTTTGATAGTTTACCTATCTATTATTTATTATTTATGGCTATTCATGATTCTGCTTTTCATATACAATAACATAAATTGTTGCTAAAATTCAAACAAATTTATACAAATATTAATATCTCAAAAATTAGTGGAAAAATATTTTAAAAATATTTCACAAAATATTTTTAAAAATACAACACATATTTCCAATATTACAAAATATTACTTAATAAATATCGAAAACCCAAACCGCACCCTGCGTTGATCGATTTTTGATTGTTTGCCTATCTATTATTTATTAATTATAGCTATTCCTGATTCTGTATTCCTAGTATACAACAAATATTTCCAAATATTACAAAATATATTTTTTATAAATATTCTACAAATATTTTAAAAAGTATAATATTTATATCTTATAATATTTATATATTTATTATATAATTATAATATTTTAATTATATCTTAAAATAATAATATTTCAACGAATAGTTGAAAAATACAAAAAATATAAATAATATTACAAAATATATTTTTAAAAAATTTCAAAAAAATGTTTAAAATAATTCAAAAAATTTCAAAAATATTTCAAAAAATGTCAAAAATATTTCAAAAATATTTCAAAAAATTTCAAAAATTTCCAAAAATTTCAAAAAAAAATCAAAAAAAATTCAAAAAAATACTTCGAAAAAATGTAAAAAAAATATTTCAAAAAAGCGACGCCGAAGATTTTGTCTAGCCGTACCCGACCCAGCGTTGCTCGGTTTTGATTATTTTCCTATATATTATATATTAATTATAGCTATTCCTGATTCTTAATTGATATATATAATAAAATAAATGTTAGCTGACATACAAAACAAAGTAGAAAACATTTTCAAATAATATGTTAAAAAATACAACAAATATTTCAAATATTAAAAAATATGTTTTAAAAAAATGTCTAAAACCCAAACCTAAACCCAAACACAAACCGTACACTACCCTGCGTTGCTAGGTTTTTGATTATTTGCCTATTAATTGTAGCTATTCCTGATTATACTTAGCTAATATTTAATTGTTTTCTTCTAACTAATATTTACTAATTCTAACTGTATCCGATGTAGACTCAGCGTTGTTCGTTTTTAAGATTATTTGTAAAATATTTGGTAAGATTACAAATAATAATTTAAAATATTACAAAATATATTTTTAAAAAGTGTTTAAAAATATTTTAAGAAATATAAAAAATATTTCAACATATTAGTAGCCATACCTGATTTTTAATGCCTATTAATTTTTTTTATTAATTATAGCTATTCCTGATTATTCTAAAATATATAATTGCTAAAAATTGCAAAAAAATATATAAAATATTACAAAATATGTTTTAAAAACAAACCATACCCGACCCGGCATTTCTTGGTTTTTGTTTGTTTGCCTATCTATTATTTATTATTTATTAATTAGGGCAATTTCTGATTCTATATTTCTAGTATATACAATTAAATAAAGTTTATTTAAAATACAAACAAATATAGAAAAATATTGTTTATAATATTTAAAAAATTAGTGAACAAATATTTCAAAAAATATTTTAAAAAATACAACAAATATTTCAAATATTACAAAATATGTTGAAAACCCAAACCCAAACCGTCCCAAAACGGCGTTGATCGGTTTTTAATTATATGCCTATCTATACTTTATTAATTATAACTATTCCTGATTTAGAATTGTTTGCCGAACCCAACCCGACGTTGCTCGTTTTTTTATTATTTGCCTATCAATTATTAATTATAGTTATTCCTAATTATGCATAGCTATTCTTTAATTGTTGTCTTCTAACTAATATTTAATAAATCTAACTGTATCCGATGTAGATCTAGCGTTGTTCTTTTTAAGACTTATTCGTAAAATATTTTGTAAAAATACAAAAATACAAAAATACTTTAAAATATTATAAAATATATTTTTAAAAAGTGTCTAAAAATATTTTTTAAATATAAAAAATATTTCAACATATTAGCAGTCATACCCTACCCGGCGTTGCTAGGTTTTTGATTGTTTGACTATTTATTTTTATTAATTATAGCTATTCCTGATTATTCTAAAATATATAATTGCTAACAAATACAAAAAATATTTAAAATATTACAAAATATGTTTTAAAAAAATGTCGAAAACTCAAACCTAAACCCAAATCCAAACAGTACTCGACTCGACATTTATCGGTTTTTGATTGTTTGCCTATTTATTATTTATTAATTAGAGCTATTCCTGATCCTACATTTCTAGTATATACAATTAAATAAAATTAAACATATGTAGAAACATATTTTTTTTAATATTTAAAAAATTAGATAAAAAATATTTCAAAAAATACAACAGATATTTCAAATATTCCAAAATATGTTGAAAACCTAAACCCAAACAGTTCCAAATCGGCGTTGCTCGGTTTTTTATTATTTGCCTATCTATCATTTATTAATTATAACTATTCCTGATTTGGAATTTCTTGCCGTACCCAACTTTGCTTTACTCGTTGTTTGATAGCTTACCTATCTATTATTTATTATTTATGGCTATTCATGATTCTGCTTTACATATACAATAACATAAATTGTTGCTAAAATTCAAACAAATTTATACAAATATTAATATCTCAAAAATTAGTGGAAAAATATTTCAAAAATATTTCAAATAATATTTAAAAAAATACAACACATATTTCCAATATTACAAAATAGTACTTAATAAATATCGAAAACCCAAACCGCACCCTGCGTTGATCGATTTTTGATTGTTTGCCTATCTATTATTTATTAATTATAGTTATTCCTGATTCTGTATTCCTAGTATACAACAAATATTTCCAAATATTACAAAATATATTTTTTATAAATGTTCTACAAATATTTTAGAAAGTATATTATTATATCTTATAATATTTATATATTTATTATATAATTATAATATTTTAATTATATCTTAAAATAATAATATTTCAACGAATAGTTGAAAAATATAAAAAATTATTTCAAATAATATTTTTTAAAATACAAAAAATATAAATAATATTACAAAATATATTTTAAAAAAATTTCAAAAAAATGTTTAAAAATATTTAAAAAAAACTTCAAAAATATTTCAAAAAATGTCAAAAATATTTCAAAAATATTTCAAAAAATTTCCAAAATTTCCAAAAATTTCAAAAAAAAATCAAAAAAAATTCAAAAAAATAGTTCGAAAAAATGTAAAAAAAATATTTCAAAAATGCGACGCCGAAGATTTTGGACGACAAAAAATCATTTTAATGGCAAAAAGTCAATTTTTCAGGTTTTTCTGGGGTACGCGGTATAAAATTCAAAAAATTTTCCGGACCAAGACCATACTGTTGCAAATTTATTAAGATCGGGTATAAAATATTTTCGCGACGTACCCCGGTTCTCGAGTTACCTCACCAGATACACACACACACACACACATATATATATATATATAATTAAATAGACTTTCTTTTATATAATAGATAAAATATTTAAAATACCTACATTTTTAAATGATTGAGAATCGATATTGTACGTTGTTTAAGTTGTAACGAAAAAATCAGTTATTTGTATATAATTTAAAAAAATATAATTATTTAAAAAAAAATTATAATTATATGAATTAGAATTATATTGTTAATATTTCATTTATTAATTATTTTTTGATTGGAATTATATTTTAGGAGATCTCTAGGTTGTCGCTAAACTCCCCTATATGTATGTGTGCACTGTTTAGTTTGCGTGCGTTTGCGTGTGTGTATGTGTACGACGTACACTGTACGTTCCTTACTGTATATATTACTAGACACATAACAGCCAATACAATAACGTTTATTAGACGAGATAGCATGTCTCGTGATCATGTAAATAATACGCGTATTGTGTTATACCGATGCAGAATAATAATAACAGTGTTTGTTTGATGCCCACAAAACAATCAAACAGTATAACAATACCGACGGCTACTTATTTTGTGTGATCTGCTCATGCGCGTACTACATTCCCGCCGCTGTAAGGCGACACCTAGCGTGATGATACGCCCAGATCATCATTGTAATATTGCGTAATAGTAATAACCGAGTGATAATAGTGGTCGCCAACAAAGGATTATCATCATCATGTGGTGGAAGGGTAATACCATCCTCCTCTTCATCCTCCTCCTCATCATCATCATCATCCGCGTAATCTCTGAAGATATCGATGTCATCGTCGCAATATTGCATTAATAACGTATATACATTTATAAACACATATCCGGTATATATTTATATGATTATTTAATAAATATTTAATATCGAAATGTATTATAAATATAATATATGTATATTATATAATATTATATTTACAAATCACGAACAATATATTCCTACATCGATTATATTAAATCATGTTATGGCATAAATACAATAAATAAGTAAAACTATGCATACAGTACAAACGGTATAATGGAAGAGAGAAGAGGGAGCAGTAAGTCACTGAATTGTTAACTTTACATGATTCGGAGTTAATAGATAGGTATGTTTCGCGCAGACTCGCACAGTGGCGCATAGTGTGAACCGCACACTCGTGTAATTAAATACGCACCACTAATTGGAACACACACACACACACGCGCACATCTCCGTACGATATCGGTGATCCGCACACTATGAGATAGCCGGTGCGGCGTTGTACTATGGTCCGGACAATGACCACAGCGTACAATACTAGTGGTCAGTGGCGAGTGTATAACGTATGGTTACCCTCGTTGACCGCACAACCCCCATTCACCCCCATTCACCCCCATTCACCGCCACAACCCCCATTCACCGCCACCACAACCGATTACCATATATCAAGCTGGCCGCAACACCGAACTGACCAGTGAACTAGAGATGGACATCTCTATAGAAGTGGCCCTCGCACACGAAAGAGTGTGTGTATGTGATATACTTGTAAGCATGCGTGACTTATCTAGGTGCCAATCTAAAATAGTACGAATATGTATTGTCCAATAAGCTAATATATCAATTATATATATGAATAGCATATATATATATATATATATATATATATATATATATAATTTAGTTTATGTATTTCTATTTAGCACATTTTAATGAATAACTACAAATTATTAATGTTATTTAGTGTTACTATTTACGCATTTACATAATTCATATTTAATTATTTATAACATTAAATTTATAATCTGAAATATGATATTAAAAATAAATATATATATATATATATATATATATATATATATGTATGTATTAAAGTTACTAAAAACAGTAGCTGAGTATGAAACGAATAACCTTATATAATAAATAATAATACACAATAAATCGAAATGTAAATATAATGTATCGATTCATTTAATGAACACTGATGTCATATTCTCGAGGACTATATTTTCAATATTTGAAATTCTATAGAATTTAGCTATTCAAAGATAACTAAATTGATTATATATTCTAATATTTTAACTTCTCGAGCAATTTGAACTATTTAAAAATGTAGATCACGAATTAATAAAATTCATATATCAATAAATATTGTATAACAATATTTAATTATAATAATTAATTAACCTTATTATTAAAGTTGTATTATTATATTTTATTTTTATTTATATATTATTATATTGTACAGTCAAGTCCCGATAAGTCGGACTCGAAGGGACCAGGAAAAGTATCGACTTAGCGAGATGTCCGACTTATCCGAGATTCAGAATATCATGCAAATAATATATGAGATGCGCAGCGTGAGTTAAAGGGTTACTGAAATGTGGAATTATGCAACAATCAACAACATAAATGTTATATTCAATAATATAACTTATTAAAATTATAATATTCATTATTTAAAGTAAATATTTCTGATAATTTATAAAAATTCCGTCTTATCCAGTATAAAATCATAAAAATGACAATAATATGTGTCCGACTTATAGAAAAGTCCGACTTGTCCAATCCAACTAATCCGACTTATCCGATTATCTAACATGGAACTAGATACAAATTCAACCAAACCAACTAAATGTGTCAGACTTATCGAAAATTCCGACTTATCCGTAGTCCGACTTACCGAGAGTTTACTGTAATATGAAAAATAATTTAAAAAAAAGGTTGATATATAGTGTTTGTGATAATTAATGATTTAGAAATTAATAATCATATGATACAAGTCATGTATTAATAATATATCAATAATGATTTATTGCGAAACATTTTTCTCAATAAAATATAAAATTATTCGAAATGTTGAATAGCGTATAAACATGAATAGCGCCATCTAATTGGGCTGTTATTTCGGACAAATGTATTATTTATAATGTATATTCGTATCAAAATATACACTTTTAAAATATTTGTATTATATATATTTTAATTAAATATATATTAATACATATAGTTTATATTAATTTATTATTAAGTTATATTTTAATATATATAATAATACTTAAAATACTGGTGATAATATTATTCTTTATATAATGATTAATTATTATTAATAATATATTAATTATATGTAATATTATACCATGTATTTATATTATATATAATTTATATATTATATTATATTATATATAATTGATATGATATATCATATCAATCATAGATTAGTATACTATTACTAATAGTTATAATATGATTATATATAGATTAATATACTCTGAATGCTATATATATATACTACTATATTATACTACCATATCATATCATATATTTATAGTAAACATATCAATCATTCATTATTATAATATTAAATACTAATATGATAATATACTGATTCATAAATTATGATTCAGATCTGACAATATAAAAATTACTCAGAAGTATTTTTTATAACGTATTTTCGAAATTCGTTTGATCACAATTAAAATAATTACACAATAATCATACTTTAACTAAAACTCGAAATATATCGCTGTGTATCATTAACATTTCTTGTAATCTTGATTTAAATTGTTAATTGGGTCGGTATTTATAATTAAATCACTACTTATAAATAAATAGTTCTCATTTTCCTTCGACGCCGCTCCGGGTCCATGTTTTAAGGGGATTCTCGGTCTTTAAAAAATTGTTTAAAAAAGTGTTTAAACATATATAAATCATACAAAACATACTCATAGAACACTACCTATTTCTAATAAAATAATGATTATATTATAACACTGTTTTTCAATAGTCATAATTTATTAATTTAATTATTTAAAACAATGATAACTTTAATCTTTATAATCTTTATTTTCATGTAAACTATAGTGATCGCTATAGCGAAACTTGTTGGTTTTATTGTATAAATGCTATTGATTAGCTGTAGGCGTTATTCTAGAATAATCCATAGCGGAATTTCATTATAAATAATATAGAAAATTGTTAATATAAATTATATCAAAATATTTGTTTTCTTATGAAATGTATTATTACCTAGTCAATAATTATCTACACTTAGTACATTTTTCATAATATGTTTAATATTATACAGACAATATTTGTAGTTATATTCAGACTTATAATGATATATAATGCTGAGTTATATGTACGTTTCATTATATATATATATATATATATATATATTATATATATATATGGATTTGACTATGTATTGTTGATTGTCGATTGTTTGCGGGTGCTAATTTAGATGTGATTGAGAGCAGTGCACGTAGTGAGTGTATTGAGCCATGTATCTAACGTGTATGTCTTCCTAGTTCGAATCAATCACTGTTAAATTTATCTCGACTATAGTCGGTATACATCGACTATCTCATCTCATCGGAGGAACAACGGATCAGTACACCGCTACGAACAATGCTTCACCGCTACCACTACTACTACTAATACTACTACTACTACTACTACTACTACTACTACTACTACTACTACTACTACCACTACTATCAGTGGCTATACCTATAGGTTGCATCTAGCTAGATCCGCATCATCTGTGCGCCCGCGCGGGAAATGGGCGGACATCGAATCACGTGCCTTCTGGCATTTATAAATAGCGCAAGTTAAGTGGTCGCGCCGGTGTGGCCAGATGACCATTGTGTCCAGGACAAGATAATCATAGCCTTACGCGACGTGAGAAGACGCCGCGCTAAACGAGACTTTAGCACGCGTTGCCCGTATCCGGTATACAACAACTATAGACGCTAGGTGAGAGGGGTGGATGAGACGAAGGAAGATGAACTCGTAGTCAATGCATGATAGGGTCTGGCCACTAGGTATACATATGTATAAACACCCTACATGTTATTCAAGAATGTTCTTCATTAATAATTCGTTGAAGGGTTTAGGTATATATATATATATATGTATTCAAAAGTTGGCTCCTCATATCTTCTAATAGAACCGATCGAATAATCTCAAATTACGAATGATTATAATATGTAACTAGAGTAAACCTCGGTTATACATACGTGTATTAGGTGTATATTAGGTGTATGTTAGGCGTTTGCTGCTAGCGTACGGTAAGCGGGTCATATAGTACGCGCTAGTAACTATTAATAGTTGTTAATAGTATACTATTAACAGTATACTATTAACTAGTTATAACTAGTGATGGGATCGAGTCGAGTAATTTTCGAGCGGTTTCGATTATTTGAAATTTCCAAATTACGATCCCTGTCGGTTTCGAGTAATATCGAGTCGGTTCCGAGTAGGTTTCGAGTAATTGCGAGTAATTTCGAGTATTTTTCGAGTAATTCAGAATTTACATTAAAAAATTTAACTATGTTAATATATAAATTTAATATATCAAATATACCGTATTTAAAAATGTATTATTATCTAAATACATATATTGAAACTGAAACCGTTTCGAAACCACTATCTTTGAAATTGAAACTGTTTTGAAACCCTTGTCTTTGAAACTGAAACCGTATCGAAACCTTAAAATGGGTTTTATTCCCATCACTAGTTATAACTAATAACAATTGTTATCATTTAAATTCATAGGTTATCAATTGTTTAGGGTTTCAATATTTATAGAATGATTAACATACTAAATACATATAAAATTAATATGGTGCCGATAGAGTGGTAATATATTACCATATATGGTGATATACTGATAATGTTAATATTTACATATTACAACTATAGTTAGTATACTAACTAAATAATATATACTGATATATATATACTAATTAACTAATATATATTAACTTACTAATATATATATATATATGATAATAATGATATTTAAATGCATATATATATATATATATATATATATATATATATGTAGTAATATATATGCTAAATATCGATATATGATATTGATCTAATAATAAATACGTATATATATATAATAATAATATATATGATTCATATATATAAATGTTTGTATAAATATAACCAATACAGCGTATAATTGACATATTAATGAATCTATACACTATAGTTTATACAGTTATACAGATTTATAGTTGAATATATATATATATATACTTTCTCACACACATATATGTGTATACACATATACAGGCGCACACCTACGAACAAACGCACACACAAACATACACACATACAAAAACACACACGCACACGCACATACATACACACACATGTATATATATATTATTTGATAATTTATATATATAAGTATCTATAGCAATATTAATGTTTGAATGAGTGTTTGAAGTACCTGCATTCATGCCCGAGTTCTCACTTATCCTATCAAATACACACACACACATACGCGACACATATGCTCTGTTATTCGTGTATTACTATATATTTACTGACATATATGTCATAGAGATTATATTTAATCAATCAAAATTATAAATATTTCATAAAAAATGTATGATTATAATTCCTAATATGTAGTAGGTATATACCTCATACATATGTCTCTTATTAAATAATAATATACTAATATACTTCAGAAAACGTGGGGTAGGATTACATAACATTACACTATATAGGTTGCTAACGTGCATCATGTATAGGTTCAACTTTAGGTTACATGTTAATACACAACAAATTAATATTATATATATATATATATATATATGTATTAAAATCAAATATATATTATTTATTTTTCATAAATTAAATATATAAAAATAAATTATAAAATAACTTACATTATAAAAAATTAGAAAAAATTACGTATATATATAATAATAATATTATAGTATATTCATGTATATCCATATACACAGCAGGGCCCTTATAGTATACTGTATGTATACATACTATATTATTTATATGTTATATATCCATAACGTGTCGTTTAATTTTAAAATATTAACCCGGTTTTTATTATTTTAATGACTTTCAAGGATATGTTTTATTTATACATTTTATTTGAATTTAATGAAATAATATGTTAAATTATTTTGTTATCCCTTTATATATATATATATATATATTGTTTCTATAAATATAAAAAATCTAGTTATGATGAGATATAATAACATAACAATATAACGTTTGTGTTTACCCATATCGATATGGTATTGTATCGAGGTCAAGAACCGTAACCGGTTAAACATGTGCAACTTACTATGCTTTCCTATGGGTGTTTTTATAAATATAAATTACATTATATTCTATCTTATATTACATTAATAAATTATTAAATTAGATAATTTATATATCACACAATATTAATTACAAAATATTATATCATATATATACGCGATTGTAAACGCGCATTGTGACATAATATGATTAACATTTGTACCTTTATACAATTATATAAGCTATATAAGCTATACTCTATTGTATTTTATGTAAAATATATAGATTATCTGACTATCTATTTATTAGGTAAACAAAAAAAAATAAACAAAAATATGGAAGACAAAATATATATGAATTGATACCCACATCGACATGGACACAAATTAACATTGGGTTTACATTTAATAATAAAACACCTTGGTTTATGCATGCCCATTTATATATATATATATATATAAATTAATAATCGTAATTTTAATGTACTTTTTATTTTTATTTTTATCTTATCAAGTTAATTAGATGATTTGTTTACATATAACAAAATGGCTCAAGTATTACTTTGAATCAGCTCTCATGTTAAGTGGCCATAGTTTTAACGAGTGACAATTGGCTTATTGATTAATCATATTTTATATACAATAATATATATATATATATATATATATATAATATATGTAATTATAATTCCAATTTTAAGACCTATTTTATTGGTACAGACAATGCTTGAACTTGTTTCTTAATTTTGTATCTGCTACTTTAGCCAACTGAACTCCATGGGTAGTTTTTAGTAGTAAATAAAATTATATCTTCATAAACTTTTATTTATTTTATTATATTATTGTATTTATTTTATTATATTATTTATAGATTGTGAATTAAATAATCGTGTTATAACGATTACTATTCAGTTAAGTCTGTTATTGCATATTGACGATTACGTATTAATCACACTCGACAATGAATAACCTATAGGTTTATACCGTAAACAATCAGCACCTCATGGCGCATGCGTACACGCATACATCATACCTATAGTTAACTTTAACTATAACAATACTATAGTATCTCACTTATCACATATTAATACGTTTCATACTTAATGTATTCTATCTACTAAATATTATATATATACCTTGTTACCTTGTGTCGTCGAGTCGAAACCACCCCTGGCGACATCCATGGTAGCTATTCTCCATCCCGCTCTGACTCTAGCATCTAGTCGGAGATTCATAATATCTTTAGAGAGATATTTTTGTATATTGTCTAGCCAGGTGCAATGTGGTCTGCCTCTTCCTCGCCGACCTTCAAATCTTCCTAGCATAATTTGCAATTCCATCATATCTGATCTAACAAAAAAAAAAGATAGGGTAGCCTTGACAATTCTGGATTTGAGCGTTCCTTTAGGTTTTATTATGTCAATTGTATATATATATATATATATATATGATATATATATAGTAAATTCCCGCTTATTCATGTTCAATGGGACCGATGAAATATATCAATTGATGATATATAGAATAGTTCTTTTATATGTTTACATAGTTAGACATCTAGTACTGTAGACAGTCGTACAAAGTATGAGTTATTAAATGATATGTATTATAAAAATAATCGTCATATTTTATAATATAGTAATATACTATGTAAATAATATTAAATGAATAGTAATAAATAATATACGTGTAAATCATAGTTGTTAAAATATAATAAATGTTCGAGAAAGATGTATACTATTATCGTTGTAGACTAAATATAAATAGATTGAAACTCGACAAATAATATTTAAAATCTTTATCAGATATTTACTATATAGTAAATATACGTGAATATTATACTATAAGTGACTATTATATATATATATATATATATATATATATACAATATATATATATATATATATATATATATATATATATATATATATATATATTCACACTCATATCGAGTATATGATCATACACATATATATATAAATATATATGTATATATATATATATATATTACACTTTTTGTAATGCATCATTGCGTATGTGTACGTATTTCTCAATTTCTCATGAATTACCGCCCCAAATAATTTGTCACTTGAATAGCGATCGATCATTGAATCAATGGCCGTCTTCCTTTGTTTGCGCGTTATGTCTTGATATACGTGTAATTCATATACTTAACAACTTATGCATGATTTATGTATAATTGAATATCCGTAAAGTAAACATTGTATTAGAATTCATCGAGATTATATATACATATATATATATATATATATATATATATATATATGTGTGTATTATTGAAAGTAAGTGTTAGCATTGCCTGAGGTTTAATGCATTGTTTGGTGTACGCAGAAGTTGCTATATATTGAATGCACACTTAACATGTCGTTATATTAATATTAATTATCGCCCTTTCTCTCTCACTCTCTCCGGTGACGTGTTATACGCGTTATTTGTATAGAGTTAGCTGCTGCTACTGTCACCTATGGGGCTAACCCTAACGCGAAGTTTAGTTCACATCAAATGTAGTTATACGAATAAATGTCGAATAGATACGTGTAAAATAATAATAAGTTATGGTATTACTGTATTAACCAGAGTTTGTCAATATATAACTAAAGACTATATATAGTATATAAAAGTTTTATAAAGTTTTATATAAAACAAGTATTGACTAATAAACAATTATCAACTTCATGAAATGTTAATTCAAATGTAATGCTATTATTAACAATATTGATAATACATATTATTTATCTTCAATAATATTTCCTAAAAATAAATATGTATTGGACATTATATAATTTAATAAATATTAAAAATATGTATAATATTATATTATTAGTAGTATAATATGTATACCATTGATGTATTAACATGATTGTCAACATAATATAATACCTACATATTATATAATTAGTAATACATATAAATATTATTAGTAGGGGAAAGTAACCTAATACGGGGGACACTTTAACGATAAATAGTCTTAACATTTTATGACTCATTATTTG
>OZ025240.1:36559972-36697472 GCA_964019155.1 Osedax fenrisi | reverse complement strand
TACTGTTCCCAACAAAATTAAACCGGTCATTAGTTTCCCTATGTGATCGACGTATCTTTATTGATAGTCCTCGTAGTTTGAAATCCTAACAGTCAAGATAGTGAACTTAATCGACATCAACTAGTCCGTACATAATGTTATACCAAAGTATAAGATCAGCATATTATCTGCGATATGAGAGTGATTTTAGTTTCAAAAATATTAGTCTATCTGTAAAATTACATGTTGGTAGATTACACCTATAGGTGTATATATATACAATAATGTTTTAGTACAATATCTTTGTACCTTTTCAATAAGGTTATTATAACCAATATATCTGTCATGCGGATTCCAAATAGAGGAATTGTATTACAATATAGATATCGCATAGGATAAATACCCTTTTAATATGAAGCTATAGTCATTAGTTACAAAACGTCTAAATAACATATTAATTATTGAATAAGTTGTATTGCAGATATTATTAATATGCAAATTAATCTAAAATCATTGCTATTGTTATGCCTATATCTATATAATGAGATTAAATTGATAACATGTACTATATATAGTTTAGTGTGGAGGTGTTATAGATTTTCCTATTCTCATCACAGAACATTTAGGTTATATTTATTCACATCTAAATAATAAAAGTATACACCTTTAAATTTCCCACGTGTATATAATATTATATGTATATACTTATATGTATTACAATACACGATTCTACTATTGTTATTACCTGCAGTATACGTATATATACCGCGAAATAGAATACGATTTAGTGAACGAAACATTAAATGTATCATTAGAATATTGTACATTTAGTTATTATTCTATTATGATATGGGGACGCGCGGCGCGAATAGGAATGGGACACCAGGCGTACGGACGAGATATTCCGCGAGATCCTTCGTGATATACGTTGTCGAGATGCCGCGAGATGCCGTGAGATAGCGCGCGTGTTATCCTCACATTAGAAGCGCGGAGTCATAAACCACGACCTAGCCGCTGACTAATCATTATAAAACGTATCTACCTAGCCGGCCTACCTATATAAACGCTACAACGTTATTAACTGATGGTCACGTGATAGTAGATATCGCCTTATATGGTCATAGAATTGTTAATTACGCGCCGGCGAACATTAATTCCGGTCGGCGCGTTTGTTATTGTGCCGGGCTGCTGCTGCTGTCACGTGACGAGAATGCGGTTATATCACGTGATACGGTATCGTTTATCTGTTACATAATGCTATGTTTACAATCTCGGCATGCGAATCGCGATTGTACTACTGGCGTTGTTTATTGTGTTAATCCGTTAATAAATATTTAATAATTCAATAAACTATAGTTTTATATAGTATATATATAGTATATATAGTATATATATAGTATATATAGTATATATATATATAGTATATATAGTATATATATATATATATATATATACACACATATATATATATATATATATATATATTGCCTGTGTGGCTCAGTGGCTAAGGCGTCAATCACACAAACAGTAGGACACGGGTTCGACCCTCGTCCGGACCATTAATTAATTTTATAAAATGGGTCTTCAAATATTATTTAGAAGTGATCTTATATAATTGTGTATAAATAAATGATCGGCTCTAGTTAAAACCATGGATGCCTTAACATGAAAGCGGCTTCGAAGGGATATTAGAGCCATATATGGTTATAAGTGAAAACTTCATCTAAGTTCCTGGATGGGATGAAAGGACTCCACCAAATAAAAATAACAATAACAATAACAATATATATATATATATATATATATTTAATATTATATTATTATATTATATATTTACATTATACATGTATACATGTATACAATGCACATTATACATTGTATATCCATATCTCGAATATTCGTATAAATTTGGTATACCAAATAGTATTACTATAGTTATATGTTACTATAGTATTGGTGTACCAAATGTAACTCTTAATAGTATATTTAGAAAACCCGGCATTGCGCCCGTTTATATAATATATGCGAGGGTATATATTATAAGGTAAACCCTATAAGGTTAACAATTAAGCTATCAAACTTAACCATAAGTTATAACTCAAGAAAATTATTTGTAATTATAAGTATCCTATTTCTCTGGTATTATGTTTAGTTTATATGATATTACTTTTTATAGATGTAAATATAAATTAAATCCATAATAGTATATTGAAAAAAAGGTTTTTAAAAACATTTTTTCAGACTTACATAAAAATAATAATTATTTCATAAAAAATTTCATAAAAACTATAAATTAGAATACTCTTATTTGGTTAAGAATAATTAGTAAATATTTATTGATATATATATATTCTATATACAGTTAATAAATCAGAATAAAATATACACTATAGGCAGCCAACAATTTGATTTAATTAATTATTATGAGTACAATTATTTTGAAATTACTAATTAATTTTAATTACTACTAGGTATGTCTATGCCATATCGTTTTATTTAACTTATAATGATGATGATGGTGATGATAACAATAAGGTTTATTAGCACTTACCATAGGTGTGGCCACACCTCGTAGGTGCATATAACAATATAGAATGAAAACAATAAATAGATAAATAAATTAGATAAATAAATAAACAAAACGATAAAATAATATAATTTATATAAATAGTAATATATTATGATTAAATAAGTGAACATCGATGATATGTAAGCTTTGAGGTGTGTAATAAAGGACGGGTGTCTAGTTGAGGCAGGGAGGGAATTACATAAGGATAGAACCATATAACTGAAGGCGCGTTTATGGTATTTCAGGTATGAGACACGAGGGAAAATTAGGGAAATGTCGGCATTTGATCGTAAGGAAGTCAGTGGGCATCTTAGTGTTAGTAGGGGAGTCAAATAAGGAGGAGAAGTATAATATATTGCTTTATGAGCGTGTGATAGAAGGTGTAGGAGGGAACGTTTTTTTTTGAGGGAACCAGTTGGATATGAGTTGGTGGGAATCGGTAATTGAATGATCAAATCGGTTTATGGAGAAAATGGTTCGTATATATGCACGAATTATACGATTTAAAGGGGGTAATGTAGTATTAGGGAGATGATATAGTAGTAAGGAGCAGTAGTCGATGCGAGAGAGGACGAGTACGTTTATGAAGACAGTTGTAAGAGGGTGGGTTAAGTTTTTTCTTATACGACGGATTTTGAAGAGGTGGTAGTTATCTGATTTAGATATATTAGCTATATAGGAATTTAGTGATATGTTAGCATCCAAAGTAACTCCAAGATTTATAACAGATGATGAAGTGATGATGGGGAGACCGTCGATGATAACAAGAGGAAAATAATGATAGTTAGATATGATATTTAGGAGTGAAGATTTTGAAGAGTTATGTAGAAGGTTGTTAGATAGATGCCATGATCTGATAGTTGATGCACATTTACATAATTGTGAGTTATCTGGTAGTACCATGGAGGAGTTTGGTAGGATGAATATAATGAATATAATCAGCGTAAATGTGATAGTGGACATCTGGAAATTGACCAATAATATCATGTATAGGGAGGATGTATATTGAGAAGAGGAGGGGGCCGAGAACATATCCCTGGAAACACCATAATGAAGAGGACGAGATTGTGTAGATAAATTGCAAATTTTAACTGATGATGATCGATTTAATATATAGGAGGAAAGCCATTTTAATACGGTTCCGCGTATACCAATCATTTCTAATCTTGAGATAAGAACGGAATTGCTTAAGGAATCGAAGGCACATGAGTGATATAATAATATAAGTTGGCAGGAGATAGATGGATATACTGTAGAGTATATATTGTTAAGTATTTGTTGTAGTGCAGTTTCAGTTGAATATAATCATTTACAAATTTCGGTAATAAAAATAAAATATAAATAGAATATAACTAAATGATATTTAATATTAATAAAAAATGTGATTAAATGTGCTTTATATAATTTGCAGCGTTATACATAACACTACATCTATAGATCTTAATGTATGTATATAATCTAGATAATACTGTATGTAATATATATATATATATATATATATATTACCGTGGTAATTTAATAAATATATACAGGTGACAATACATTAAAACATGTATAGTGGGAATATTACTTAATATTTGTAGAGAAGGTGCAATGAAAAGTGTGATTTTATAAATAGATAATACAATACACATGTATATATATATATTTATTTATATGGGTATCATATTATAATTCAATATAGAATATAACGATACGAGTACTTAGATTAACAATGGGTTAGCGAGGTTTTATCTAACGAAGGTGCGAAACATCAACTTCGTGTGAACCTATTAAGTCTATTAATCATTCTGAAACGGTGTTAAATAGTGTTCTTTTATATATATTTCTGTTCACTGATACATCAATTATCGCTACTGCTGATTGTTAAAATACACTTATTTTATGTTTATTTAATGTATCTAATTTATTATTTTAATTGTATAGATATCATGTTGATCATGATAACATATAGCATTATTTACTATTAGTAATATAATATAAATAGTACTATATATATAACAATTACTAGTGATATGGTATTTTATTATTTTAGAATTTTATTTTGCTTATGCACTATTCATCTCGCTGGAATAAACTCCCCAGGACTATAACTAACGAAAAACATTTACAAATTTTTAAAATATACCACATATATATTTATTTGGCTGATATTTACTTGAACTGAACTAACAAACTTTATGAACTTTAATATACCCTAAAATTAAACTCAATTCCATATTATTAATTCTAATTAATAGGTTTTCACTTTGTTTACATAGCAACCAAATTATAGTCGCGTTTTTACACATTATATTTTAAATATTCTTCAGTTATATTATTATTATAAAGATAAGTACTTTTTTTTTTTTATATATTATTTATATTATTAATATTATTCACATAGTAATATACACAAAGATTGAAATATTTCTCCTTGATTTTAAAATTATATTCAATTATTATTTAGATAAAATTACATTTAAGATTTGTTTACATTTTAATTTAAAAAAAATAAAAAATCCATAAAAATAATTACAAAGATAATATAATTATATAATTATAAATTCGATCAATTCGATATAATTCAAATATAGTATATACTGTTTATGGATATTTATACAAATTCATTATTCATTATTAATAATATTCACATAGTAATGTCTACCAAGATTATAATATTTCACCTTGATTTTAAAATTATATTCAATTATTATTTAGATAATATTATATTTAAGATTTTTATACATTTTAAATTTAAAAAAATAAAAAATCCATAAAAAAAATAAATAATAATTAAAAGATAATATAATTATATAATTATAAATTCGATCAATTCGATATAATTCAAATATAGTATATATTATATATTTATACAAATTCATTATGTACTGCTTATCAAATTTATAAGAGTCTATAGAGTCTTGCAGGTATAAAGTCTTGCAGGTATACCTGCAAGACGAATTCCTACTATACTATAGTATTCGGTATATATACCGAATAATCTGACCTATACGTGGACTATTCACTGTACCAAAGTGTCAACTTAATTTCTTATTATATTATATATCTTATATATTTCCTATTATTATATAATATGTAACATTACTCGAGCTAATCTATTAGCTGGCCCGTATATCTATTATGCCATTCTCATGTAATTATTTCAAATAACCTGCTTCTAACTATGATCTACCATGTACCTCGTGTAATTCATCCTACCACCATGTATGCCTCTTCTCAGCATCAATGATATCCAAGTAATGGATTCATATCAATGGCCCCCTCCATTATATACCCTTGTAATATTTTTTCCACCAATTTCACATTTATATATCCCTCCTAAACAACTCAACGAATACATCCACTACAGTCTTTTCTCCTTCAGTTATCCCTATTCCTATACACGTCTCAATAATCCCCCCCATCCGACCCCCTATTCATGCCCAATTGCATATTCCAAAACTTATGGAGCTTAAAACTTTTCCCCCCATCCTTAATAACTGCTATTATATCATCCTCTTCTACTGCCCCTATTCAATCTCATCTTTTCTTCCATATAAACTCCTACTTCTACCATACCCTATATTTCAACCAAACCTCGTAAACTTCAACTTAATGATATTCTTCGTAAGTTTTCACTTGTTATTAAACATGTAAATCCCTCTGATACGAATAGTGATTTAATGTCATCAATTATTACTCATATGTTACTGCCTAAAATATACATTTCTATAGTCACATTTAAAAACCAATGCAATTATCCAGTTCTCTAATAATTCATTATGTGACATATTTTCCAAAATATTTAGTCATTAAATCTAATCCCCGATTCTACCATCTATATTTACGAAACTCCCAACCTTACTAAACCTGTTTATTATGTAAAATATTTTATAATGAATATATATTGAAACTGACCCCTATAGGGGGTCATTCATATATGAATACTCAACCTATATTTAACACATATACTAATTCATTTTAAATAAGACTTATATCTAATTTTATTGACAGGTCTCTTCCCCCAATTAGCATACCTTTAAATCTCCTTATTTATTGGGAATCTTCCTAACTTAAATTTATATCTTAGGTTCCCTCATCTAGTAATCTCTCCATTAATACTAATTCAGACAACCAAATAATCCTTCTGAAAATTCCAACTTCCCTTATTTTCTTGTAAAGTCAACTCCATCTATTAATTTCAATACTTTCACTTCCACAAGTTTCCCAGTTGTTCACTCACTAAAATCTAATCATATATATACACATTCTTCTAACTTATATTAACTAACTAAATCTGAATGACTATCTGAACACATTGTCCTAATCAATAGTCGTTCTCTTCGTTCCAATACCTTCCTCTTATTACAATTTCTAAAAAAAGTAGATATTTGTATTATTGAATTAAAGGAAACATGGATCTCTCAATAAGATTTCGACATATTTACCCTATTTTATGATTTTGGTTATACCTTACTCTTATCGCCACGATTATCAGGTCGTGGTCGTGGGGTTGGATTCATCGTAAAATATTGTAAATCTTTACCATGTATATACATATCCCATAACTTCTCCTACTCTGACTATATAACTATATTGTTTAAAATAACGTTAAAAACGTTAAATGTTCTCTATTGTGTGAACAAATATAAAAATAATAAAATATATAAAAGAATAATAAATCAGTTGAAAATAATCAAATTAATTTTTACGAATTAATAATAATACATTATATTTAAACGAATAATTTAAATTAGTTCTCAAGGACACTGGAAACACATTCTATAGATCAGATAAAGCTACACTGCAGTGTTCATGAATGACCGTTTACCATATATTGGTAGCTTTTATTTCTACTTATGTAATAGCCGAGTAGAAGAGTTTACTCTATCTTTCTTTTAAACTCTGAATTGTAGGAGGTCATTCAAATAACTCGGAAGACGATTTTTTAGTATATTAACAATCAGTTTTAAATAGCTGAAGGTAGCTAGATCTAGATCTCTGATAAACATTTAGAATTAACTAAGTGATAATTTAATTATTCCTGGTCATATAATTTTACACGATGTAAAAATCTTTTCGATGATCTAATAATTCTAATAGTTCTAATATATCTAAAGATTTAGTAGAATTAGCTAGAATATACCTGATGGAATATTCCATGATATAGAGATCACAAATAATAAATACGTGATATATATATATATATATATATATATATATATATATATACGTTATATAGTTATAACTAATGATTCTATTAACATTATATAAATTCAAAAAGAAGAGAATTTGCTTATTGATAGTATTTTATAAAATTGATAATTCGTTGATTTACACACCTTAGCTATCTGATCGGAGAAACTTAGGCTATCATAGAAAATAAAACCAAGGTTTTTAACATTATTATAGGAACAATTCTGACAGAATAAATGATAACATAAGTTAAAACTGATGATGTTCTAGATATATTTAGAAGTTGAGTTTTATTCATATTCATCATTACGCTATACTGTAAAAACCACTTTTTAACCACATTAAAACAATATATTAGAACTATATTATCAGATAAATTGGATTTTATTCGAAGCTTAATATACAATTGAATATCATCAGTACACATTTAATATTTTACCAAGATATAAATCTATATATAAAAATTACTACGTAATTTACTTTACTTTTTTATTCTTATTTTATACACTTCTTAATTTATTATATTATATTTGTATATGTCCTATAACAATCAATAATTTGATATCCATTAATGTATTACCATTAACTTTTAAACTCAATACATTATTTATTATTATTATTAAATATAACTAATCTCATAAATACACAAGTGTATATAATATTAATATTATGTAAATATATGAAAAGTGTGAAAAAATCGTTAATTGAATGAAACAATGCATTAAGGTATAAGAATAGGCATGGAGTTCACACCATGCTATTTATAGCTCCACTGAAAAAGTTTGGGACAACAAATTAATAAAGATAATTACATAATTTTATTTTATTATATTTTTTAAGCATATTGAAATTACAAAACCTCTTTTAGTCTATAAATCAACCAACACGTGTCAGTAATAATAGCTCTAGAGGAAAGTAACCGAATACGGACACTCTCGGTATCTCATAAACCATAAATCCTACAAAAAATATTGAATGAATAAAATATTCATAATTATATAAATAGTCTAAACAAGTATTTTTTAATTATTCAAAATAGTGCTGATATTTCCAATAAACTGATTTTGTTATTACTTTTTAAATTTATGAAAAAAAATTCTACTTAAAACCTACTCAATAATATACAAATGTATCGATATGTATCGATAAAATATAACACTATATTATTAAATAATAAAGTATTCTAAAAATTATATATAAAATTTCTATATTTGTTATCAAATATTCATTAAGTTATAAGCATATATCTAGAGGTCATATAAGTCCCTAATACGGACACCCTATATGTCTTAATACGGATACCCTATAACTAATCAGCGCGCAGCATATGAACTATTCTGAATTTCATATAAATCGCGTGCGTTATAATATTAATACCACCAATAAAACTAAATCTACAAATGTTATTATTTAGATACTTAAATTGTATTATTAATTAAAAAAATAATAAAAATAAATAAATTATTAACTAATTAAATTAGAATAAATTATTAATAAAATAAATGATAAGTAATCTAATTGTAATTTGTCTTATTGATTCATCAGTAATATATAATTTATCTAGTGGTATATAGGGTATCCGTATTATAAAACAGGGTGTCCGTATTCGGACACGGGTACCGAATACGGACACCCCCGTTATCGATTAAAAAAAGATTAAATCAAATTTTAAAATCACAATAATATCCATAATCATATAATATTAATATATTATAATTTTTGAATATAAATAATGAGTCATCAAATTTTAAGACCATTTATTGTTAAAGTCTCCGTATTATGTTACTTTCCCCTACATTGATTGAAAATATTTTTATAATAGCAATTATGCTTATATTTCTTCGGTATTTTACAATATTAATTTAATGTATATATATACTTACCAATTTGTATGTTAATAAAATTAAATAAAACACGTTTCAAATGTAAACACAATGTTCCAATTATAGCGCACAATATAAATAATACTAACAATATTAATAAATTAATGAAATAACTTAATGAAACAAACTGATCATTTATAAATTCTGAAGATATTAACTTCTTTCATTTATAATTTCTCTTGACCTATTTATAACATATCTTAGTAATATTCATGATAAAATATGTATTAAAAAACAAAAATCTAACAATATTTTTTGCAAATAAGATATTGCTTGGTTTACAAAAAGTTTAAAGAAAGCATGTAAAATAAAAAAATCTATATATAAAATTCATAAATAATAGAAATGATAATAATCTATGATATATAATCAATATAAAAAATATCTCACGAATATTATAAGTGTAAAAAGGATTGTTATACTAAATCTTTAGATAACAGTAAATCCATTAAAACTACATGGTAAATTTCAAATTCATTGATAAATCCTATACAAAATATTAATCCAAAAATAGCAGTACTTGATATACATGGATAGGAAATAAAATATGAAACAAAAGCGAATAAATGTAATGAACACTTTATACAAGTCGGTAGTAAATTATCTAAAAGCATTTGTTCGTCTACTATATCTTTCAACGACAACCTTAAAAATAATAATTATTCTTCATTATTTGTATCTCCTATCACAATTAGTGAGGTCATTAAAACTATTGATAAATTGTCTCCAAAAAATGGATGATCTTGATATATGCATGAAACTCATAAAAGTAATCGTATCTATTATAGTTGAACCTTTAACATATATTTTTAATCTTTCTTTTTTAACAGGCACTTTTCCAATTTTTTTTAGAAAATCCAAAGTTATTCCCATCTATAAATCAGGTAACTGCAATGACTTTAATAATTATAGACCTATATGTTGACTATTCAATTTTCGAAAATCTTATACAATTTTTTTTTCTCAAGATTAGGTATTTAAGTTTTAAATAAATTAAGATTTAAAACTCCTACTTTCTTTCTGTGATTTTCATAACATAATTATTAGTTCACAATTTGGGTTTCGGAAAGGTCTCAGTACCCTCCATGCTATGTAAAACCTTCAAAAAACTATTATTGATTCTCTTATATCCAATAAATACTGTGTTTGCATATTTATTGACCACAAAGCATTGTACACAGTCTACCATGAAATACTCACAAAAAAGCTTGAATTTTATCGTATAAGAGGATTACTTATATCATGATTATAATCATATCTTAAATACAGAAGTAAGTTTATAAATTATAATAACTGTAGATATAATACTACTAATATAGATAGAGGTGTCCCCCAAGGATCTAGATCTAGAATAGCTATTCTTGGACGTCTCCTTTTTCTTTTATGTAGTAATGACATGCCGTCCTACTCTATTAATAATACTTTTATACTATTTGCCGATAACACAAATATTATAATTAGTGATAGTTCAGCCAATAAATTTAAAAGTAAATTACAATTTATAATTAATGATATATTGTTATGGGTAAGTGTAAATAAGTTGACAATTAACATTGATATAACTCACTGCATGTCCTTTAGAAATGATTTAGAATTTGAAATATTATGTGAAAATAAGCCTTTAGTTCAAGTGTCTGAAACAAAGTTCCCTGGGCTATTCATCGATAGTTCATTGAACTGAAAATTTCATTTTCAATTCCTAAAGAATAAATTATTAAAAATCGACTGGATTATAAAAAAATGTATCATTCTGCCTTAATGAATCAGCTATGATTAAACTTTATTATGCACTTTTTTATCCCCATTTAATTTATTGTATAGAAATAAGGGGGTAACAAAGAAATAAGGTAACAGAATACCCTACACAAATAAACTATAAGAATATATATATATATATATATATTGCTATATTTATAGCAAGTAAAAAATACTCATACTAATAACATACGAACATTGATTATTTCTGGCTGAAAATACATTTATCAGGAAAAAAAATTGAATTGATAGAAAATCATTTTTAATTTTAATTATTTGCCCAAAATTATGGAATTATTATATAATATTATAAATATTAAACAAATATTATAAATTTTAAAAAAACGTCAAAAAAATATTTTAAAGTTTTACTAATATTTTTATATTGTTTTATTTATCTCTATTTCATATTTTTTGACTATTTTTATATTATTATATTATTATTATATTTATACTCTTTTATATTATTATTTCTATCAATTACTATTTTTATATGTGATTTAATAATGATGAAATTTGAATATGAAATTATGAGTACAGTAAAATGTATACATTAATATACATTATATTTTAATTACTTTAATACATCATATACTAAATATGGTTATTTAATATTATGCTTCTATATAATTTATCGATTTTAAATTTGGATGAATGATATGAACATTGTTCAGTCTTGTATTCAATCGATGAGAGGGTTTGACTTAATGGATATAACTCGGCTTTTTTTAGTTTGCATGGGTTGGGTTTTAACATTTAACATATTTTATTATTATTACAAGTGTAGCTATGATTGAAGTGTATTGTTTATTGGGTCATACTCATCTTATGTTGTTTCAGACTTGAACAATTTATATTATCTTACCCGTTCCTAAATATTTGTCACACATTTTAAATTTTTATTTTTTTTAAAGTTTCATAATACTTATATTTTACCATTATAATTTAAATACTTTCGTTAGTTAATTTGTTTTTTATTACTATACTATTAATTTTTGTTTTTCAATGGATGATCATAAGCTTTGCTTCAATATCTATACTGGTGCTTATACCACATTCTGAATTATATATTCCATTCCTTAATTATTAACGATATACAATAGTAGGAAATAGTCATATATATACCATGTATTATCAAATTAACTAATAAAATAGTAAGTTAAATTAAATTAAATTAAATATACGTCGACAACGTGAAGATGATCGAGCAGTCGACTGCTGTTTTAATTTAAAGCCATTTGAGCAAAGAAAATAATGAAAGTTCAAATGAAAATAAAATATGAAAACTAATTAAATGTATATATTTTATTATACATTATAATGCTCAATAAATATATTCTATTCTATTCTATATATTATATATGATATAGTCTTTATTTTTATAAAATGTAGGTGAGTTTTTTTCAACACATTATCATATACAAATAAATTATATATTTAATCGAATAGTTTTAATTTCTAAATCATATATCTTTCATATTGATTTTATTGTTCAATACGATAATATGCGAAAAGGAAAATAGATAATTTACGAACGAATATACAAATAATATAAATATAATTACGCGCATGATTCGATACATTATGTTATACATCGATACACTATTATTAAATATAATAATTATTTCATATATATCAATAACCGCGCGCATGACGAGTTCGTGGTTAGCGCATGCGCGTGTCATCGATTATACCTCGGCATACATCATCATCTCATCTGGCTCTCCGTAGCGAACACTGTAATACATGTATACACTACAGTAACATAGGGCAGTCTTAATAAATGTAGGCGTGTCGACGTGGATCGATGTTTTTATACCAAAGTATCTTCTTAATATTAAAAATACATTAATAATATTAATTTATCGATAACATATATATATATATACGCTAATATGTACATAATAGTATAATATAATAATCATTATGATGTTTATCAAATGTATATACATATAATGAATTAATATATTAACTATTATAATACTAAAATATTATTTGTATTAATTAATAAAACATAATTGATATCATATGATAATATATATTATAAAATTATAATCATAATTATACTATTAATAATTATTTCTATATATGTATATATATAAATATATATATATATATATATATATATATATATATATATATACGTCATGTCTGGATATGTTTTCATACCATTTTAACTTGCGTCTTTTAATCGTTGGTAGGTGAGGTGTCGTAGTTTTGATTATGGAAATAATCTTGTGATTTACATATTCATTAGTCTTTCTTTCCTGATACTTTTCCGAGCAGTTTCCTGCAGAACCTTTTTTCGAATTCTTAGATTTTTTTATACATAACTGAATTGATCGTCCATGTCTCGCAACCATATGTTAGTATTGATAATACAAGTGAACGGTACAAATTATACTTTAACTTAAAGTTGATTTTTGCTATTCCATATGATGTAGGCGTATCATAGCCGATGTTGCAAGAGCTAATCTTATCTTAATTTATGTATCAATTCAACATTTTATTTATGTTTTTTTTTATTACATTTTATGATAACATAATGTTATATATTGATTTCTGTAATAATATTTTCATTTAATATGTATTGTATTATATTTATTATTTCATTTTGTATTATTGTTGATGTGTATTTAGAATGTAAGGTATCAATTTGACTATTATTGAGAAGTCTGAACCTATTTCTTTAGTATATTTTAAAATTATTTTAAAATCCCATTGGTAATAACCTAAATGGCAAAAAAATATCTAAATAAATTATGTGGGGGTCGGTAATAGGAAACTCATATGGGTTGCTATAATTCAGTTATATTGGTTAATAGTTATTCAAATTAAATTATTTTTATAATTTTTATAAAAATGTTATTGATGTACAATATTATGCTCAGTATTAAGTTTTCTTTTAATTAATAAAGAATTTACAATGATTCAAAAAAAGTTATTATTAAAATATTCAAAAAGTAAAAAGATAATATAACATTTTATCAAATAACAATTGTAAGATTGAATATTTTTTAAAACAAAATACTTATTCATATTTATCATTAAATTACGAACAGTTCATGTATATGTAATTTGTGTATATCTCTTATAGTTATAACTGAGTATACTGAGATACGAGAGGGGGTCGGTATTAGGAGGGGGTCGGTAATCGGGGACTTTCCCCTGTATATCACGTCTATATCGTACGTAACACGTGTTCAATGGCAGATGCTACAAGTTCATATGATTGACAGTAACTTTTAAAAGTTCTGATGTTGAACACCGATATATGTATATTTTTAAAAACTCTTTAAAAACTTAGGTTTTCGTTGTATTAACGAGTCAGTAGCTCGTTTTTCGTGATGCAGGGCCTGGCATTGTACCCTAACACGCGATTCTTTATTATCCGCGAGATGAGCGATATCCGCTCAATATCAACACCATTACTGATCAAATGGTTTGCACCGTAACCCTGGTGCGGATGGCAATAGTGTAATAGATATTGCCAAGGTACCTCTCTGATGTTTGGTTCAGGACCGCTTATTGAATTTATTATTATTGTAATTGCAGCTAATACTCCATATCTTGAGGTTTAGATTACCATATAGATTCCCCTATCACCGCTGGATGGGAGTTAATATCTTCACACCAGTATAACATTTAATACAGTAGTTGAAATGTATTAAGAGGGGAGACTTCCCTTCATCTAAAAAATGCTCTTTTAGATCTATATAAAAACGCTAAGGATAAATAACTAATAGAGATAATTACTTAATTACTTAATTTTAAATGGTGTCAAACAATCACAATGACAAATACGATACAGAACAAGAAATCTACCTTCAATCGAAAATAGATGAAATCAAGATGGCAGTATCAAATAAAAAGTCAGCTATGGCTTGGAAAGCAGTTAATGATGTTAGTGGAAGAAAAAAGAGCAATAAAGCTAAGAAATAAGCAATAAGTGGAGAAGAAAGAAATTATTGTGGCATAATCATTTCAAAGATCTTCTTGGAAATCCACCTGAAATAACCGTTTCAGCTATATCAATAATTACAAATCGTCTAAACATAGAAACTGCAATTTTTACAAAGTATGAACTATTAAAAGCAATAAACACTATCAAAAATGGAAAGGCATGCGGCCTGGATGAAATCCCTATAGAAATCTGTAAAATAAATGAATGTCAAGACTTTTTATTAATCTGCTGCAATAAAGTATATGAAAAAGATCCCATCGACATATGGAATAAAGGTTGTATAATACATTTACCAAAGAAGGGAGATCTGAGCTATACAAACAACTATCGTGGCATTACTTTAACATGCATAGCTGCAAAGATATACAATCTAATGTTACTAAATAGAATAAGGCCTGCGGTAGATATTATATTACGAAAAAAATCAGAACGGTTTTAGAACTAATAGATCTACCTCTAGGCAAATACTTACGGTTAGATGAATTATCGAAGGCGCAAATGCAAACAATCTGATAGCTACTATCTTTTTCATCGATTTCTCCAAAGCTTTCGATTCCATACATTGAGGAAAGATGGCATAGATACTCAATGCGTACAGTATACCAGTTGAGATAATAAGTGCTATCATGATAGCATACACAAATACTAAATCTATCGTGAGAACTGACGATAGTGATACTGACTTTATAAATATCTCGGGTGGAGTTTTGCAAGGTGATCCACTTGCTCCTTTTCTTTTCATAATTTGTCTTGACTATGTTTTGAAGAAAGCATTATACTGAAATAATGATATTGGGTTTACCCTCATTGAGATAAGGAGCAAAAGATATCCTGCAATACAAATTACAGATGTGGAATATGTGGATGATCTATCTGTAGTAACCGATAAAACCAATTAAGCAATAATACTTTTACATAAAATTGAAAAGGCTGCAAAAGAAATTGGGCTATCTATAAATACTGGAAAGACTAAATTCATCAGTATAAGTCGGAATAAATGAAGTTATAAAAAGCCTAAACGGTAAGAATATTAAAGAAGTTTGTGATTTTAAGTATCTTGGGAGATATATCCAGTCAACAGAAAAATATATCAATATCAGATTAGCTAAAAGCTGGGAAGCCTTAAATGAGATGAACTCTATATGGAAATCTATACTATTTAATAATATGAAAAGAAACTTTTTCAGTGCAACTGTTGAGTCTGTGTTAATATATTATTCTGTTAGCTAGACTCTAACAAAATCGCTTGAAAAAAGACTCAATGGAAATTATACTCGAATGCTGCGTGCTATCCTAAACAGATATTAAAAAGATCATCCAAACAATAAAGAGATATACGGAAATAAACCGGACATTTGCACGTCGATAAGACAGCAAAGATTGCGTTTTTCTGGTCACTGTTGGAGATCCAAAATGGAACTGGCATCGGATGTTATAATCTGGCAACCGATTCATGGTAAAAGAAAAATAGGTCGACCCCGCAGGACCTATGTCTATCAGCTGGTGGATGATACACTCTGTGATGTTAATGAAATAAAAAAGGCGATGGAAGATAGAGATGGTTGGAAGAAGATAGTCAAAAACTGCCGAGCAAGCTCTACATGGTAAGGTAAGGTAAAACAATCACAATTAGTTAAATATTTACTTTTTATTTTTGTAATTAAAATGCAAGTTTATCATCATTTATTTAATATAAAATATAATAATAAATCCAACAGGATTCATAGAGATATATATGTTATTCATTTACAGTAAAATTGTACATACAAATAATACAAATCAAAATAGTAATAGTCATATATACACGAATTCCTATCACTTTCAATTAATTATTATATTAATTACGTTCATAAACTTTATATTGTTATAAATACACAAAAAAAATTTGATCAATTTTACAAATTTGTAATTAAGATACTAAACATGAAAAATATGTAATAAAAACAATTTTAAAAATAAAAATATTAAACATATTTAAACTAGAGCCTCCCACTTAATTATTAATTTAATTTAATAATTTATTAACTAACACATATAGATTTCTAGTTCATAATGCATGAAGTATGCTATGAATAAATATTAGTAAATTATATTATATCGTATATGTAATACTTGTCATATAATGTGTTATAAAGAGTAATGGCACTAGTCTAATAATCTCGCGTTGGGGTCGTATATTGATAATTTAATATAGAGATAGTTATGTATATGGAGTTATCAGTATCGTCTGTTGACATCTGTACGATTGGTTCCTAAACCAGTCGTTAAAGTTTTCCCACTAAGAATTAATACTTAGTCATTTCGTTACATCCCCTTATGTTCAATTGAACATAATATGTTAACATAAAGAAATATAGTGATATAGCATCATTAAACTTTATATTTGTGTTACATAGTGACAATTTGAATATATATAATTTTACATGTTCATACTACTTAGTAATAATAACAATAATAATAAACAGAGAATAATAATAATAAACAGAGAATAATAATAATAACAGAATAATATTTACGAATAACAATAATATTTACAATATTTAAAACCTTAACCCTCTTTTATCGGATTCTGTTTACATAATCCGATAACGACCTCATTTTTCAGGCAGACATCTTTTTCTTTGTGGTCTTGTTTTCACTTCCTTATTTCTATTTTCTCTTTCTTTTTCATTCTTCTATCTTTCTTCATCTTCCTCATTCTCTATTTGATTTCTAACTATTTTTAAATCTTTTCTCTTTCTAATATACTTTTTATCATCTACTTCAACTTTAAATTTTTTTGGAGATATTTCCTCTATACATATTCCTTGTGTCCAATTTTTACTTCCAGGTGTTTTCATTTCAATTATATCATCTGTGAGTATTGTTTCATATTCACGTATATTTCTATCATAGTAGTGTTTTTGCTTTTCTTTTTTTATTTTCATTCTTCTTTGTTCTTCTTCAGTTTCATGTCTTGGTTCTAACAGTTTGTTTAGTATTGGAAGCGACGTTCTTGATTTTCTACCAAAAAGCTTTTCACTTGGGCTATAATTTTCGTTTTCTGTTGTTGTATTAATCCATTATACAAGTGTCAATTGTTGGCTTCTGTTGCTCTCTTCAGCTTTTCGAAACAGTCGTTTAACTGTTTTTACCGTATTATCTACCTTTCGATTGCTTTTTGGATAGAGTGGACTAGATTGTATTGTCTCTATGTCTAGTTTTGCTGCAAACTTATTATATTCTGTTCTAAACTATGGACCATTATCACTTACTATCTGTTGAAGTATCCCATGTATTGAGAATAGAGTTAGTAGTTGTTTATTAGTTTCTTGTATGGACGTAGTTGTTAATTTGGCTACTGAAATAAAACTTGAATAATAGTCGGTGACTACTAATAGTTGTCTATTTTTTAGTTCACACAGTTCAACACCTATCTTTGACCAGGGTGTTTCTCCTATACTATGCTGTCTCGGTTATTGGTTTCCTTTATTGTTTTCCGCCAGTTTCCTACATATGGTGCACTTCTCGACTAGAATTTTAATTTATTTGGTAATTCCTGGCCAATACATCACTTCTCGTAGTCTTCTCAGACATGCTCCCACACCTCCATGATTTGCGTGCGCTAGTTTTAGCATCTCGTTTCTTAATATTTATTGTATCATAAGTAGATTATCTTTGTATAGTAAAGCATCTACTTCAGTTATTGAGTTTCTGATAGAGTAAAATTCCTTCATTGTATGGTCCATTTTGTTTTGTTTAGGACATTTATTTGATTTGTTCAGTTCTTTGATTTTATTGCAAGTTATATCATCCTTTATTTCTTTTTGTAGTCTTTTTAGTATTTCCGGTGATACTGCTAGTTTTGCATTTGTTACTATCATATCTACCCTATTTATATCCATTATTTCTTCCGGTGTTCGACTTAGTGTGTCGGCTATATACATCTCTTTTACCGGTGTGTATATAATATTTAGATCATATCTTTGTAATATAAGCATCATTTTTTGTAGTCTTATAGGTATTTCATTTATTGGTATTTTATATAGTGTTTGTAATGGTTTGTGATCACTTAAAATTGTCACTTTATTTTTTCCATAGATGTAATAGTCAAATTTATCACAGGCAAACACTATTGCCAATAATTCTTTCTCTATTTGTACATACTTCTTTTGTGTGCTATTTATTGTTTTTGAGGCATATGCTATAGCCTTTCCCTTTTGCATTATCATCGCTCCTAAGCCATATTGCGATGTATCACACTGTATACATATGTCTTCTTTGACATTGTAATATGTCAGTATTTTAGCTGATGTTACTAATTCTTTTAGTTCTTTGAATTCTTTTCGTTCAGCTTCTGTCCATTGCCAGCTAATTTTCTTTTCTGTTTGTCTCATGAGTATCTTTGTGTGTTCTGATAGTCTTGGTAAAAACTTTTCTAGGTATTGTATCATACCTAAAAACCTTATAACTGCTGTAATAGCTGTCGGCACTGGCATATTTATGATGGCGGATATTTGTCCATCTCCTGGTAGTAATCCTAATGATGTGGTGCTATATCCAATATATTGAACCGATTTTTGTTTCCACTTTATTTTTTCTCCATTCAGTTTTATGTTGTTCTTCCTACATACTTCTAAAAATGCATTTAAATTCCTGTCATTATCTCGCGATGCTTCGACTTCATTGTTTCCTCTTCCAAGTATCAAAAAAGCATCAGCTATTACTTCAGTACCATTTAGCCCTTCAATTAGTTCGACCATCTTTCTTTGAAATACCTCGGTTGCCGAACATATTCCGAATGGTAACCGTGTCCAGCAGTACCTTCCATAAGGTGTATTGAAAGTTGTTAATTTCTTTGATTCCTCTTCTAGTTCAATGTGCCAGAAGCTTTTCCTTACATCTAGTACAGTAACATATTTTGTATTTGTTAACCTTGGTGTGATTTCTTCTATTATTGGTAATGGGTAGTGTTCTCTTTTTATATATTTGTTCAAATCTTTTGGGTCCAAACAAATTCTAATATCATTATTTTTTTCGCCACTATTACCATTGAGGATATCCACTCTGTTGGTTCTGATATTTTTTTGGATTATACCTTTTTCTTCTAAACTATTCAGTTTTTTATTGACTTTCTCTTGTAATGCTACTGCCACACTCCGTTGACAATGTTTTACTGGATAGTTATTTTCCTCTAGTATTATTTTATATTTTCCATTTATTTTTCCTATTTTTTCATCAAATACAATTGAAAACTTCTGTATAATATCTTCTTTGGTTTCATCATTACTACAGATGTTTACTTGCATTTGTTCATCACTATCTAAACATTTAATACATGTTAATGCTATACATGCCTGCCTGCTTAGGATCGAGTGGAAGTTTCTTCCTTCAATTCAACAAGAATCCGAATGATAATCGAAATATTTTCACTTGTATTATACGTTCTCCTATTACCGGCCACTGCGTTTCTCCAAATGTCGTGATATTTCTTTCTGTACTTTTATCTATATTTTGTAGTTTCGTATCTTTTGTTATTCTGACATACTCTTCTTTAGGTATAATATTAACATTTGCTCCAGTATCCATTTGGAACTTCATTTTCGTTTTCCATTCTGTTATTAATGTTATAGTTTGTTATTTCTTCATGTTATGAACATTATCTATACTGTAGATTTCTTTTTTATTTACTGCAAATAAGGTATTTATTTTCTTCTTAAATAAACACATTTTTGCATAATGATTTTGTTTTCACATTCATTACATTTTTCTCCATATGCTGGATACTGTCTCCTTTCATGTTTTCTTCCATAATATTTACACATCTTCCAGTCATTTTTATTACCATTATTATAATATTATTCTTTCTTGTTATAATTTGGTTTGTATTCTGTTTTATATTTTTATATTGCTTCGTCTTCTTAAACAGTGCATTTATTTTGTCATTTTTCTTTTCAAATGTTTGAGCCTGTTTGTATGTCGTTTCTTCTGTTTTGCATATTTATATTGGTCAGGCCCATATAGGATTATATGCCCATAAATCCTGAGGGATGGACGGTCCTTGCATATTGGTTTTTTGACATCTCTCCATACCTAGAATATCAAATGATTATACAGCTTGTAATATCAAATACCCAAATAAAGTACAAAACGAAAACGAAAACTAGAAAAACAATACAATTATAAAAATAACGACATTACATTTATGCATGTTGAGAATAAAAGTAATCATTAATATTAAGAGTATCTATATTTGTAATAAATATACTTATAGATTTTGACGAAGCCGCAGAACGAGGAAGTGAATTCCAAGCGGTAGGAATTCCAAGTCCTACTCACTCTGTTGCTGAATGAATTGATAGTTGCTTTATTAATACATTTGTCTTTGCCTATTTTAATTAGAGGTCCACGATTACTTGTTGAATAAGTTGTGAATACCGATAATTTATCAATATCCACGAGATTATTCAGTATCTTGAAATAAAATCTTATATATTCAATTGTATATTGTGTTTCCAATAATAGCTAATTCATCATATAATAAGTATACATTTATAAAGTATTAGAATTTATAAAGTAATATTATATTATAGGTGGTTATAATTAAATTTATTTACATTTAATTATTGAATAACATTGACATGGCAATTTTTGTATAATTGTATTATCTGTGTAATAAAATTAATTATATACATTATGTTAAATCATGTATAAATAAATTAATACATTAAATTAAACATAAAGTCTCAAAGATTATAATAATATTATTAATATTTTATATATATTATAGTAAAAAAAATTATTTTCCGGCTTTACTTCATGCCATAATAAAGTCTCAAATATTATAATAATATTATTAATATTTTATATATATTATAGTAAAAAAAAATTATTTTCCGTCTTTAATTCATGCCATTATTCAGGTATAATAAGTGTATGTATATAACTAATATTATTACAGCTTCATAAAAGTGTTAATACATAATTTAAATGCTTTACTTTATACAAATTATACATACATTTATTTTATTATAAATTAGTGATATTTATTTATTTTAGATTATAAATTATGTAATTAAATTAATATATTATTCTATAGGTGTATATTGGTAAAATACTGGTGAGTAAATATAGCAAGCCAATATAGCAAGCAGAATACCTTCATCCCCGGCGAAAGAACAGAAAAGGACCTAAACGGAACCTTAACTCAATGGCCTTTTGAGACTTAAAATAACTATATATTATAATTTATAACTTATATTTATTATTTCATATGAACTGTTATATCTCAATAAACAATATTTATTTATTTTATTATTTATATACTATTAATAAATGCATAAAATGCGAAGATATTATTGCGTTTACAATAGTTATATTATACAAAATTATGAACTCAATTGATACCATCTTAATATGATATGATCAGAGTTTTCAAATATATACTTACTAATGTGTAAATAATATAACTTACATTTTCATGTTTTGGGAAACATTCATGTTCATATAGGGGAAAGTAACCGAATACAGACAGTGCACGAATACGAACACTATCGTTATCTCAGAAACCATAAATCCTACAAAAAAAATGTAATGAATAAAATATTCATAATTATATAAATAATCTAAATAATTATTTTCAATTATTCAAAATAGTACTGATATATCCAATAAACTGATTTTTTTATTATGTTTTTAAATTTATGAAAAAACATGTCAACTTAAAATGTTCTCAAGAATACACAAATGTATCGATATAAAACATAACAATATATTATTAAAAACTAAATCATTCTAAACATTATATACATTATTTCTATATTTGTTATCAAATATTAATTAAGTTATAAGCATATATCTAGAGGTCATATAAGTACCTACTATGGACACTCTAGGTGTCTTAATATGGACATCCTATAACCAATCAGCGCGCAGCGTATGAACTATTCTGATTTTCATAAAAATGGCATGCGTTATAATAGTAATACCACCAATAAAGCTAAATCTTAATTTTGTATAATTTAGATACTAAATTGTATTATTAATTAAAAAAATAATAATAATAAATAACTAACTAATAAAATTAGAATAAATTATTCATAAAATTAATTATAAATAATTTAATTGTAATTAGTCTGATTGATTCATCCATAATATATAGTTTATCTAGTGGTTTATTGGGTGTCCGTATTATAACATAGGGTGTCCATATTCGGACATGGGTACCGAATACGGACACCCCGGTATCTATGAAATCAAAAAATTAAATAAAATTTTATAAACACAATAATATCTATAATCATATAATATTAATATATTGTAATTTTTGAATAAAAATAATGAGTCATACAATGTTTAGACCATTTATTGTTAAAGTGTTCGTATTAGGTTACTTTTCCCTATAACTGATAACATATTATATTGCAATAATTGTAAGGGGATACCTTAATATCTATGTGCATACATATCGTGAAGAAATCCCCCTCAATATATTATACGTATATTAAAGGAGACCTCCTACTTACGAAACATGTAAATAACATGTAAATCATGTATATATATATATATATATATATATATATATATATAATATATATGAATATATTCATATGAAAAACAACATTTTTTAAAACTCCAACTTTAATGGTTTTAAATATTTTTACATACGTTTATAATAACATATCATTTATATATATATATATATATATATATATATATATATATATATATTGAATAGTTATAAATATGTTAATTATTGCTAGAATTATTACTTTTTATATATTTTATTTTAAATGTAATGCAATAATATTTAAAATCTTCACTAACTATTCAGTTTTAAATAAACAAGTTTAACAACTAAATTATAATTTAATAAACCTTTGTATTTTATATGCTATTAAAAAGTTAAAATAAACTTTAAATGGAATGTAATTGAACTCTTTTAGAAGAAGTTAAAGGGTTTAGTAAATGTACTAAAAACCATACAAATAGAGGACACTTTTCAAAGGTTTTGAAAGCATATAGGTAAAAAAAATTTTAATAATGTATGTAGGGGAGGGAAGGGAGTAGTGGCCGATAATTAATATCCCTCAGAATATTTCTAATATATCGATAAATACTGAATTATAGGCTCTTATATTTTTGAATTAACTAATTAACTAATTTCTATAGAAATCATAAAGTTCAAGAATACTGTGATTTCACTTTTATATATAAAGTGTTTAACCTAATAATATAAACGTTAGGCATTAAAAAAGCACTAAAATAAGGCAAGGCCGTAGTAGTGGCCGCTAGTACCAGAAAATGCGATAGGTGTCTCGTAATGTATTCGATTTATATTTTGTTAATTATGTAATATTAAATAATTATATTTATGATGCATACACACCTTATTTTATTCAATGATTTAATTATATATGCACATACTCTTACACATAAATAAACATAAATATATATAATCATGTTTTTCTCAAAATTTGACAAAAAATGATTATGTAATAAATTAGAGTAATTAATTAATTATTTAAAAAAAAATGTACTATAGATATTTTGATTATCTAAATTTTGTATATAGAACTTTTTATCTTATCAAGCACCATTTAAGCGTTAATTAAAACGGCCACTACTCCGTCCTCGGCCACTACCCCCTTCCCTCCCCTATAATACATAACCTCAATACACATCATAGTCACTAACGTTATACTATAGTACATGATACTATAGTACACTTATAAGTCATATTAAGTGAGCTAAGTGGTACTACCAATTTCACCGCACAAAACACTATAATATCACATACATTGACAATCTCATGGAACTATTCAGGCGCGAATACGGCCTTGTATTTAACAAGCAAAAATGCCTAATCTCATCTAGCGAAATACCGTTCTTCGACCTCATATATTCTAAGGACACGTAAAGGTCCATAGATATAGTTAGAATACCACCAATCACTAAAATACTATATTTCATAACTTCCTTTAAATAGCTACTTATATGTCCCCATTCACTACTAATATTACTAACTTAATTCCCCTCATTCAATATTTAACCCACAAATATATTGTCTAAGAATGTACCCCTTCTCACTCAGTAGCTTTTGATAATATTAAAGATGAATTATGCAAGCCAAAAACCCTCGCACATTTCGACACCCAACTATATTCAACAATATAAGTTCATACGTCATGCATATATTCCATATATGATTAGGAACAGTCCTACACACACAAAATTCCTCCCGTACCATTACTAGTACATATCGTCATTATACAAATATAGAGATGGAAATCATATTCTATAATATAATTTAGGTAGTAAGCGGTTCCATCACCATGTTTACGGATAAGAAATTATGATTGAGAGTAACCATAAACCACTAAAAATGATAATTCTATAATATATCTCATCCGTTCCAGTAGACTCCAGCGCATGTGTTGAGAATTCAGACATACAAAATATCAATTAAATACAGCCCCGGGAATTATCTGATATTAGCAGATTCATTTCGAGGGATAAAACCATCGCAATAAAATCTCCAACGTACCATACTGTCAACATGATCAACTTAACTCCACAAACTGAAACACCACTTATTCTTGTTAGCGATGACGACTTACACTTCCGACTAAATAATATAATACAAACTTGTTAGCAGCACATCGATAGACGACACCTCCCTAAAGACTTGCACCATACTAGCCCTATAAGGCTATATATATAGAGCTGGATTAATCAGCAGCAACGGCTTATTATATAAAATCCACTTTGTACTAGTTTAATTGAGTATCGTAACTAAAAGCATGGCTTAACTACACATAGCACACACTGGTGTAGAAAAAAAGTATGGTATTAGCTAAAATGTAGTATATTAGCCCACTCATGTGAATATTTTCAAGAATATACTAGGAGCCCCTGGTAGCCTCCCCCAATATACTGACTTATCCGTGTGAATAATCCCCCAGACTTATCCCTTATAAGAATATATCCTCAGGCCCGTAGCCAAGAATGTTCGCTTTGGCGGGCAATGACCCCAATATATTATTTATATAAATAACATAAACTTATAATACAATTATTGTATATTTAAAAAGTCAAAAGCAATTTGAGAATGTTTTTAATGATTATTCAATTACTGTTATTATCAAAGGCGGCTTAATGGGAAGGGCAAATCGGGCAATTACTCATGACCCAACATTATGAGGGGTCATATAAATTGTCAAATTATTAGTTTGGGTGGGGAGAAACTTGAACTAAATACATTTTTATTACCAAAAATGCATACTAAATCTACACTACTAAAATTAAACATTATGTTATTCATTAAACATGTTGATCCTATTAAAGGATGTTTATTATACTATAATTAATAAATGGGATATTCTTTTTTTCTCTAATTTTTTCAGAAAAATGTGTACTTAACTATTATATAATTAAAAATTGATACTGTCTCCCAAAAAATGGTATTTTTAACTTTAATTTTTTGTAAATCTTATAATATAAACGTGAATCACATCGTGATACTACTTTAAATAATAAGATATATTATTGTAAATTACCTATTTTATATATATATATATGGAAACCTAGTAGGTATGTAGAATTACCTTATACAAAATAATAATGCATTATTATTTCGATGGTAGTAAAGCTCTCTCGATAACTTGATGTATAAACTCCCAATGTATTCGCTATTTTATAAATATGATATATATTATAAAAGATATTATTATATATATATATATATATATATATATCATTATATTGTAATATATCATTAATTTAATTACGCGAGTTATCTTCGAGTAGTATTTTAACTAATGAATTTATTTTGACAAACAGATAATGTTTATTTGTTTAAAAAGATATATCGAAGGAATAATTATCTAAGAAGTATCTTATTGAAGATTTTAACCATTTATTATCACCAATAATACTTTTTAGTTAATATACAAAAATACACGAATAGTAACTATTATATCTACTTCTTTAACACTACAATTCTTCAAACTTTACAGAATGTCTGATTCTTTATGAAGTATGTAATAAATGGTATTAATTTATTTATGTATTTTTTTTTACTTTATTTTGATTATCATTATCTTTAATTAAATCACTACCCTTAATGGTAAGTTTAATAATTTGTCTTGAAGCTGTTATTCAATTAGCATATAATGCATACAATTTCATACATTATCTATAAATAATTAAAAATACATATATATAGTATATATATATATATATATATATATATATATATATATGTATATATATATATATATATATATATATATAATTATAAGCTTTCTAATATGAATTGAGAGTTTGTTAATACACTTTTAAAATTAATTGCATTCTTTTTAATTCAACATTACTAAACTTTGAAAAATGGTCTACAGAAACTTCAATGATTATGCCAAGCTAATAGGTATATAAAACCTATATAACACTCATTATCTATATAACGTGATTAATATGCAGGCATTCCGTTTCTATCAGTATTATCGAAATCACTAAATTAGATTTAAATACAGTAATGTTTTTCCATACAACAATGTTTTCAATGCTCGATTACATTACATGCAATATAAATTAGCTTTTACTCGCCACATATATAAATGTATATATATGGCTTTTAAAACCAACATATCATATTTATTTGTTATATATTAGAAAGTAACACTTAACACGTTTTAATTATATAAATAATTTAATTAAAAACATATTCATTTATATTTTAAACGTGTATAATTTGATATTAATTTACATTATAAACATCCAATATTTCATAAAATTGACTCTATAGGGATAAATATATGTATGCAAGACCTCCTATAACCTCGAGGTTACAGGAGGTCTTGATTTATGTGACTCTGTTGTTATTTGTATAAAATATTTGTTTAGATTATTTTTGTTTTTTCTTTATTATATTTTGTTATATATATATATTTGAAATTTATTAATATAATTATATTATAAATTACAAAATTAATAATTTACTATTATTTCAGATTATAATCTATATATATATATAGTGATACGTATTATATTGTTTGTTTCGTAATATTATTATGAACATGTTATATTTGTTTATATGTATATTGGTTTATTTTATGTGTAACGTGTTCTGTTTGTATATATATGTTTCAAATTTATTATACTATTAAAATATAAAATTAATAATGTATAGGAGTAACCAGGCCCGTAGCCATGGGGGGGCATGTGGGGGCAAGGGTTCCCCTGAGATTAGGTAGGACCCTAAAACTTGTATCACATTAATTTTTTTCTATATAGTATTTACTTAATTTTGCTTTTAATTCCGTGATGCATGCATCGTAGGGGGAATCATGTTGCTTGCAACAATAAGAACTTTCTCCATCTGTCTCTATCCCTCGTCTTCTCCAACAGTTCATGTAACGTCTTGTTTGTCCACAGAGTGATGTTTGACATCCAGTCTTTCTTTGGGCGACCTCTGCTTCTTGCACCTTCAACTTTTCCTTGCATAATAGTTTGGCAAACACTATCATGCAAGGAAAAGTTGAAGGTGCAAGAAGCAGACGTCGCCCATAAATGACGCCTCATATACGACATTTTCCTTCTTTTGATGGTTGTCAATAGAGGTTCGAATTTGCCTACCAATTTTATTATTGTCTCATTTACATATTGATTAGTTTTCATATGTCGATAATTGATTTCAAGAATTCTTCTATGAGCTTTGTTTTCGAATTCTGAGATCCTCTTTTCTTCATTTGACATTAGCATCCAGGTTTCACAACCGTATAGTAGTATAGATATAACTAGCGATCTGTATAAATTGAATTTTATTTTAAAGCCGATATTTTTACTGGTCCATATAATGTTTAATCTTATCATTGCAGATGTAGCAGTAGCGAATTCGTTATTCATTACCTGACTCTCCATCCGATTTTAGGGTCGCTCCTAGATATTTGAAAATTTTTACATCTTCGAGTAGTATTCCATCCATGTAGATTTTAGCGCACTTATCATTATTCTTTGAATTTACCATAGTGTTGCTCTTCTCTTGGCTTATTTCCATGCCGTCGGCTTTTGAAGAATCGACTAGTCGATTTGTCAGGTCTTGTAATTCGGTATTGCTTCCTGCTATTAGGTCAATATCGTCTGCGAATCTAAGGTTGCTGATCTTTCGACCGCCAATCGAGATAGTTGAAGTATACTCATCGAGCGTGTTTATCATAATTTGTTCAAGGAAGATGTTGAACAATACTGGAGATAGTAGACATCCCTGTCTGACTCCTACAGTTGTGTTGAAGAAGCTCCCGGTTACATTGTTGATAATGACTGCACTAGTAGAGCTAGAATATAGTGATTCTATTATGTCTATGATATCTTGTGATATTCCGAAGTTATACATACTTTGCCATAAACCTTTATGCCATACACGGTCAAAAGCCTTTTTAAAATCAATAAAGTTGTGATATACATCTTTATTGTTTTCTATGTGCTTTTCCATGAGAATTTTGCAATTGAGGATTTGTTCAATTGTGCTTCGGGATTTTCTAAAGCCTGTTCTTCTGCTAGGATTGTTTCAGCTTGTGGGTTTAGACGGTTTAGGATTATTCTTAGAAGTATTTTGCTTGCATACGGGATAAGGCTCAGGGTGCGGTAGTTTGAACATTTCCGTGAGTCAACTTTTTTCGGAATTGGTATTATAAGTGATTTAGTCCATTGGTCTGGCCACTTCTTTGTTTTTCATATTTGTTGACATATTGTGGTGAATATTTTGATCAGACTTTCACCTCCGTGTTTTAGAAGTTCACCAGGAATGTTATCAGGACCTGGCGATTTCCCATTCTCAAGAGTCAGAATTGCATTACGGACTCAGATTCAAGTATTGGGAGTGATTCTTCATTTTTGTTCATTATATTCGGTTTTAGTAGGTTATTATCTGGTTTAATTTTAAAATTATAAAATCTGTACAATATTCAGTCCATGTTTTGATCAATTCTATATTTTCAGTATCGGGCTTATTATCTTTATCTAAGATGATCATTGTTTTACGTCTGATTGTCTTTGTGAGTATTTTCAATGTTTGGTAAGCTTTTTTGTTAGCTATTCCCTTTGCAATGTCTTCATTTGTACTAGTACATTGAGATTGGATCCATGTTTCTTTTGCTTCCTTCATCAAATTACGAATTCTGATATTTATATGTCTGTACTTGTCTTTCAATTCTGGTTTTACTGGTTTTACTTTTGTTAGTGCTTTGAGTTTACATCTATCATCACATAAGTCAAGGATATTGTGTGTTATCCACGGTTGTTTCTTTTATTTACCAATAGTTTTTTCGGCTGTTAGTAAGATAGCTTTTTCAACCATGTTGCAAGTTTCAGTAATATCATTTTCATTTATTTTCACTTGCGAAAACTCAAGATCAAGTTTTACTTTTTAATCATTAACAGTAGTTGGTTTTCAAGTTTATCTAGGTCAAATCTTATCCTGTTCGTGATTGATCTTTTCCTTATACACAATGTCAGTTTGAGATTACATAATACTAAGTCGTGGTCACTGCCAATATCGGCACCAGGATATGTTCTTGTACTTGTAGTAATTATACTGGACTTAAATCTCTGAGGCGTCAATATGTAATCAATTTGATTATCTGTTCTTCCATTCGGAGCGTGTCACGTAGTTCTTCTAGAGTTTTTATGATTATAAAGTGTATTAGCGAGAACAAACTTATGTTTTTTAGCAAACTCCAATAATCTTTCATCACGAGAGTTTGTATAACCGTGGCCGAAGCGACCAATAGAGTTAGGCCATATAGTATGTGCATCAGTTCCAGCTTTAGCATTCCAATCGCCAAGTATTACTAATAAGTCCTTTTTAGGTATTTTTGATATTGTGTCTTCTATGAGTTCATAAAATTCTTCGATATCTTCATCAGAGTAATCTGTAGTTGGTGCATATACCTGTATTATGGTGATGTTCATTGGTGTGGCTGCAAACTGTATGGAGATAATTCGGCTGAAAATCATGTTAATGTTGAGTATGGAATTAATTAACTCTTACCTGATTAAAAATCCTACTCCGTGTCGCTTTAACTTATCATGTCCACTATAGAAGAATGTATGTCCGTGATCAGTTATTTCTTCTCCAGTTCCTATCCATCGTATCTCTGCCAATCCAATTACATCCCATCTGTAGCGATCGAGTTCTCTTGATAATTCCTCTAATTTTCCACATCTACTCAGTGTTCTCACATTCCAAGTTACAATAGTCGTTATACTCGTTGCTAGTTTTACTTTTATTTTTATTTTATTTTTATTTTTTCTCTTTTTAATTATTGTATCTCCAGTAGCCAATTTAACACTTCCATCCTGGGATAGTCCAATAGATAGCGCGGTCGTTGTTTTTCCGGGGCTCAACCGATCCGGCATGGTATATTTGTTATTGTTGTTGTTCATTATGATTGTTTCTAGGAGCGTTTAAGCTAGGTGGCGCTAGTCTCCTCTCCTAGCCCCCTCTTGCAAGTTTAGTCCACTAGTTGAAATGGTTTACCAGGGTGTGGCGCTTGGAGCCAAAGCAAGAGAGTCAGAAATAGTGCAGTGATATGAAAAATATGACCACTCGAAAGTGCAACAGCATATTTACAATTTTGTTCCAAACACTAAATCTTACACCCCAAAAAAATATCTAGAAAATACTATTTACTAGATATTAGATATTCAATTATATTTATATTTTTATTTTTAATTTTATTTATATTATATTTATTTATTATAATTTATGTATTTTAGTCATAGAAATGAAAGTAAGGATCTAATTTAGTATTTATGGTTTTATAAAATATTTTCTAAAATTATAATAAATATTAAAAATAAATTTAAATAATTTAATTGTAATTAATTAATAGTTACTCTATCATGAGCAAACAACAACAAAACTATTTGGTTATCTAACTAAAATATGAGAAGACAAATTAATAGATCACAGAATAGCAGTAACAGATTTAAATATCCAACCAACCCCAAACCCAAACAATAGCACTACAAAATATGAAACAAATAAATTTAAATTATCGCCTATCTGATCTCGGAAATGTGTGTCATAAATGTACAAGTGGTAGAACATATTTTGAAAATAAAAGTATGTATATTTACCGATAATATGTATATATATACAAAATAAAGCAAATTTAATTTATATCCATTTGTAGATTATAGTACTTTCACAGTAAGTGATTACTACAATTTGAATTCCGCAATGGAAAAGAAAATGGTTTGATAAATGGTCCCAATTCCTTCTATGAATCGGGTAAAAATGATCCAACTGTTGATTGACTACTAGTGCACTCTCCTAACAAGTATTATTTTCAACTCCTCAGTGCTAGATCAGTACGAAATAAAGTTGATTTGATTACACAATTAATTATTTATTCTAAATGCTATTACTGAGACATGGCTAATAATTGATGGTTCTGCTTTAGCTTGATAATAGGTATACGTAACATCGTAGTGTCGGCCTAGTTATGTTATTATAATCGGAACTTAAGCTTATTTCGTCATCTACCCCATGTTTTTCTTCATATGAAATTCTGATCTGTAATATTCAATTTACTTCATTATTTACCATTATAATTATACTTATCTACCGTCCATCTTCATCTGGCCTATGGAGTTTATTTGCTGACCTATCTTCTATTTTAGAATCTTTCACATCAGTTAACACGGTTATTCTATTTGATTTTAATATTCAAATTAATAATGAAAATCATGCTTCCTTATCTCTGAATAAACTTATATTTGAGTATTCACTAACGCAACATGTTTTATTTAATACTAACACTAATAGTTAGGTATAATATTGATTTTTTTTTATATTTAGCTGATTCTAATTTAATTTTATATCCCAGTCAAAGTTCTCTAATATCTGATTACTTTGCCATATTATTTGATTTTAACTTGCCGGTGATACAAATTAATCGACTTTCTAGATCGTTTCAGAAAATCTTCTCTTTTAATAAACCAATGTTAACTCTATATTCAATCAACTTAGCACCAGTATATCTTCTGAGTTGTCTACACTTTTTGATTATTTTAATATGGCATTATCTCATTCACTTGACTTTTTGTACCCTCCTTTACTCTTATCAACGAACTTATTCTATGTTTCCCTGATTTAATATTGAGATTGTTGAGGCAACTACTTTCTTTAAGAAAAAACCTCTCTCTACCAAATCTCTACTTCACTGATATGCTCGATAGTTATGGAATATCTTCTAAGTAAGACTAAGCATCTTATTGAACAACCTGATTTAGTTCTTTGTTCATTGTTTTATAATTTATTCCAACAAAATTGTGTTAGCATTATCAATGTACTTCCAAACATCAATTCGGCCCGACTCAATCTACAATTAACATCCACTCAAAATCACTGTTCATGTTTTTCGCTTCCCACACATGACATTGTACTTTCTTTGATGATATCCTTGAAAACCAATTCTCCCTTAATCCTATTCCACTCAATCTATTACGTTCATTATCACCATGTTTTATTGGACTAATCGCTGAAACCATTAATAGATCTCTTATATCATCTATTGTTCAACATTCAAGGACATTTTCATAGATTATTCATATTTTTAAAAACCACTCTTGACTAATCTAATTTATCAAGTTATCGTCCAATATACCAGTTATCTAAGACCTTAAAACGAGTTGTGCCCACTCACATTATTAGTATACAGTATGTCCACTGCTATTATTGATAAATATCAAAGTGCGTATCTGCCTCATCGTAGTACCGAAACTGCCCTTACTATGATCATTAATTATATTCTAATATATCTTGATAATAAAGCCCCATTATATCTCGTACTATATTTATCTAATGATTTTAATACTCTCTATAACAATATTATTTCTATAGGACTTGATGCAATTTGTATACATAGTCAAGACCATAGTTGGTTTATGTATTTTGTTTCATTTAGAACATCTTCGGTGAAGATTAACTCCTCGTTGTCTCCTCCTTATTTTTAGATACATATGTATGTAAATATGGACTTCCACAAATATCCTAAAATTAACTATCATCTTTATGCCGATGATCTTCAGAGATATATCCATTTCCTAGTTTAAGTGATTCTGGTATGATTCATATGTCTATGTTTAATTGTTTTACTGATCTTACTAAATTGGTTCTCTCATAACTCCATTTGCTAAAATATAACTAAAACTAATACTATCATATTATCAATACCTAGTTCTCCTCTATCAATCACTCATCCTTTTCTACTATCTCTTCCAACTTCGCAATCTATAACTACCCTTAGTTTCACTACCTCTCACCTAGACTACTCTCAACACATTAATAACATGATACGAATAGCTAACTATTTTCTATATAATATTAGAAAATCTCATTATAAGCTTACATTTTCCATGACTAAATGTTTTATTCACTCGCTAGTATTCAATAGACTTATTTACTGATGTTATTATTGTATACGTTATTACTGTATATTACCTACTCGTTAACCTGATCCTACTGATTTTTCTTATGTTATTATATGCATATAAAGTTATGTTTATAATATATACTTTATTTAGTGTATAATGTACACACACAGTATATTTTTAATTAGTGTTTATTTATACCTGAGTACTTTACATTGTGTGTTGATATAAGTATAGAGTATAAAAGTAAATTACTAGTATTGATATTATAACTATAGTTATAGTATACTATAGTATACTAGTTTATATTCATTACATTTTAGTATTCAAATGTTGTGGAGCCATGCCCCCCCCCCTGGTATAAATGTCTGGCTACGGGCCTGGGAGTAACCTATAGGATATATATTGCTAGTAGAAGCAGGTAGTATACTATAGTTATTAATTATGTTTTATGCATAGAAATCTGAGGAGCAAATCCCCTAGAGCATCAACGCACGCGATATTGCGGCAGAGATGTGGCGTAACATGACATGAAATATTTTATAAATATAAATCTGGGGCCTATAATTTTGTATTATTAAATGTAATTTCGATTAAATAAATAATGAAATAGCATTATTTAAATATAAGTTCATAAATGTCATATTAATCTTTTCCATTATATAATTATCAATAGTTTTTATTAATATGAAAATATTTATTATTAAATATAAATATCATAATGTTAGTAAAAAAAAATAGCATCTTTTATAAATATTTATTTCAAAATTCTACGAAAATATTTTATTTATTTAAAGCTTTATACATTAAAATATATATTATATTGTATATATAACTATATTATATATATATATATATATATATATATATATATATATATATATATATATATATATATATATATATATATATATATATATATATATATATATATATATACACATATATAATATATATATATATTATATATATTACATAAATAATCAACTTTATTCGATTTTGCGTAGGTTTCACATATTTGTTTAAAATATGGTTTAACATATATGTACCATATAGGTATGAGAATGAGAATAGTTATATTGAAGCTATTGTGATAACAATAATTAGTATCGTTGGAAAGCTTATCAAATTTTATAATATAAGTTATATATTAGCTTCTTCAAATTGTTATTAAAACAAAAGTTATGATCAAAAATACGCAAACAAATTTGGTAAAAATTTTACATGGTGTATATATGAGTTATAATTAGTTTAATTTATTTAATTTATTTAATTTATTTTAATTTATTTATAATACTTATTTAACCATTACTTATTTAATAATGTATATTTTTAAGGACATTAATAGTATATATTTATGATATATGTATATATATATATCTATATATACAACTGCCTGTGTAGCTCAATTGGCTAAGGCGTCTGACACACAAGCAGTAGGACGAGGGTTCGAGCCTCGTCCGGACCATTAATTAATTTTATAAAATGGGTCTTAAAAAAAGAAGTGATCTCATAAGATATAATTGTGTATAAATAAATTATCGGCTCTCGTTAAAACTATTGATGCATTAACATGAGAGCGGCTTCGAATGGACATTAGAGTCATATATGTTTATAAGTGAAAATGTCATCTAAGTTCCTGGATGATATGATATTACTCCACTAAATAAAATAACAATATATTTATATATATATATATTAGATAAATACATGAACATGATTATAATCTTTATCTTTATTTTATATCCATAGATTATAATTTATATATAAAGTCTCATTGAATTTTAAAAAATACCCCTGTAGGTAGAATACCCCTGTAGGTAGAATACCCCTGTACTAGTGCTGTAAAATTTCAAATCATCGATCTCAAATATCAAATACTTAATTTTTCGGATCGGTTCGGTTCTTAAAATATCGGGTATTTTATAATATTTGATGATATCAAATAGGCCTACTTTTTTATGATTTCGGTTCGGTTTTTAAAATTAATTATCTGTTCTCCAATATTAACTTTGTTTTGTAAATATATTTTCGTATTTTGGATGAATAGAAATATAGTTTAATAAATACAAATATATGAGCAATATGATCTAGGAAAAATACAAATATATGTTGGATCAATATAATTAAATATCTATTAAATAATCTTTTCTAATGAAATGTCCAATAAGATCAGAGTATTAATGATCTGACCTATATTTTAATTTTAAAAGTTGTTATTATTTTAATAAATGAGTATTAATAACCATTTATACTTGTATTAAAAATAACGGATATATTAAGTGATTTTGATGATTAAAGTATACTATAGTATCTTAAATTATAAATATACCATATACACCATGTTATTATATGTAAATTATAATCCATATTTAATATAATTTTATCAATTATTATTCCTATATTAAATAAAATATTCATATAATATTAAATATTATTTTTAATGATTAAATTAATATTATTATAATAATTATATTAAATATAATATTTAATTATATAAACTATAATAATTATAAATTATCTATCATAATAATCGGGAATCATCGAGTGAGTGAATTAAATAACGAAAGTGAGATTGTATCTATATTATGAAATTTGATATATTTGAAATATATATTCTATAGATTTATGTTTTATTTTGTATCATTATTATAATAATAAGTATAGGTTTAAAGTAACTTTATAATAAAGTGTATTCAAAATATTAAAAATATATTAAACGTGATAACTATGTCGAAAATACGATATAATTGTACACCTAATATGAACTATTACTCCTAAATATGAATATAATAAATATTTACACAATTTCGCGATAATTTTAGAAACGCTAATTTCGTTCACGAGATTCTATTTTTAAATACATGCGGTTATAACTCTTATAACTCATTATTATAATGACTGTAATGAAACTGAGTAACACATATAATAAAATATATTGTTCTAAATGATTTGTGTACGTTAGGGAAAAGGTGGGTAGGTGAACAGTGTGTAGTTATAACTTATACCACGTCACATATATCATAAAATCCAAGTAAAATTACATTATTTATATACAAAAGAATGAGTATATATATAATAATTATATTATTATAATTATAATTATAATTATAATAATATAATTATTATAATTTTAATAATTAAACATTATTATTAAATAAATGAATGATAACTGATACAGTTATGTTAAATATGGATCATATGGTGGATCTTTAATCACTAGATATATCTTTTATTATTATATATCATTATAAAATTATTTTTATATCACTTTATATATCTTTTTATTAATTATTTATTAAAACATTATAAATTTAATAATTAAATGTAATACAGTTAATATAAATTGGTAGTGGTAGTGGTAGTGGTTGAAGTATGTAATATATATATATATGATATACATTATGATATAGGTTTTCGGGACCATGATATTGATGATTTGAAAGATTTGAGACCATGATTTTTAAGATCTCAAAGATTTGAGACCATGATTATGAATATTTGAAATATTTGAGACCACGATATGTTATAGGACATATGGAATTGAAGGTGTTGAGACCATGATTTGAAAGATTTGAAAGTCTCGAGACCAGTCAACTATTTGAAATTGTACAGCACTACCCTGTACTCTAACACTCTAAACGTGTATTTAGTAACCACTATAGTTACGAATACAACATTCTCAGATTGGGAAAACTATTAAATAGTATCAGATTGTATTATTAAAATATCGTAATACTTATATCACTGATATCAACCATTTGTTGAAAACCAATAGAATATCACTTAACTCATTTTTAGGAATATCTAGGCGATATATATAGGAGTTCCGGAATACTTATCAAAGAGAGTCTTAACTCGAGAAACTACTCGTCAGAGTCGCAAATGTGAGCTGATGAAACTATATTTGCCTTTTGAGACATCTATGTATGCAGATGCTGCTTTAATTATTGCTGCTCCGACGTACTGGAACAGTTTTCCCGATGACGGACCATATCATATTTTATTACCTTTAAATGTCGACTATATTCATTTATGTTATCATAATAATGTCTTTTTTTAAAATATATTATTCGTGTATGTATTTATTCATTTGTTTTATTTCAACTTGACGCATATAAACGTCTATCGTTTTCATTGAGTCAATAAACCTTTTATATTATATATTATATATTAGTCTATCCCATAATGGCATTACTTATTATATACGTAATATGAACACGAGTCATGAACTTTATTTCCATTAGAGGTTTTATAGATAATAAAGATGAGTAATCATAATAAGTTATATAAAGTGAGTATATCAGAGTATACAATAAATACGTGTGGGGTTGAAAATGTAAAATTCCCGATCGAAAAATGTATACCCTTAATATATATATATATTAGTCTGTAAAATTTCAAATACTTGGTTGTTCGCGGGAACTTCAAATCTTTAAAAATATATCAAGTTATCGAAAACTTCAAATCTAAAATATTTATGTATGTTCTCGAGAACTTCAAATCTTTTAATAATATTTTTAAATAATTTAACGAAGAACAAAAATGAGAATAATATATTATTAATTAATAATAATTAATAATAATAATTGATAAATAATTTATTAATTAATAAACTATATTGAATAATTAACAATTAATTATACTATTCTAATAATCCTGTCTCAGTATATACACCATCCCAGTACATTTTTGTGTTTTTTTCCGTGTTTTAACTAGTGTAAAACGTCGAGCTTTTATACGATTTATGACATTTTACACGGTATAAAGGTAAAACATAATTATAAGTTAAAATATGATATAGAAATTAATCTTCATTTAGATATATTCCTAATCACTCATTAACATTTTTTGTATTAACAAAATAATTGTTTTATATAAATATTAATTAATTTGTAAGTTGACTAATGTCCGTGATTTACACAGACTAAATATCCGTTTATTACACTGACAAAATTGCAGTGTACTACACCGACATAACTCACTATATATATATATATATATATATATATATATATATATAATAAATGATAGGCTACGATAAGTTTGTCACTATAATATTTATTTACGAATACATTATTTTTTAATATAGACAACATATACTATTTTACCTTTTCTTAATTTTAATATATTGATTTAATTTAGTAATGGTGTAAATTATTTATCAATTATTATTTTAATTTATATTTAAGTTAATATTATGTATTTAATAAATAAAGTTATTATTTTAAAATCATTAAGTATTTTAGTATCTATAGTTTTTTTTAAATCATCATAATTTCATTTATGTGTCAACTTAAACAACAATTATAATCATAATTATATTGATAATTAATATAATAAAATTTGAAATAAAGTCATAATGATTACTCATTATTGAACATTGAAACATTGTATTTAATATTCAGATATTATTATTATTAAATTAAATAAATATAGAATTATAAGCATATCAATAATATAAAATGTTCTTCAGAATATCAAGTATAAAGAACGTGTATACTAACACGTGTATTATAGTGACAAAATATCTGTGTATTACACTGATAAAATGTCCGTGTATTACACTTACAAAATGTCCGTGTATTATACGTATAATCAGTACTGACAACTGTCCATGTAATACACTGGTTCTAGCGTATCCATATGGTTATGCGATACACGGACATTTTGTTAGTTTGATACACGAATTTTCTTACACAAAAATTTACTGGGATGGCATATATATATATATATATATATATATATATATATATATATATGCTATAGCAGGATAACTATAAATAGTATACTTAGCATATATAAATATATATATATATATATATACTATAGTGTTAAATATGTATTTAAAATGTATTTGTAGATAAAAATAGTTTATAAATAACATTTAAATGTATATATATATTTTATATAAATATAAAATATTATATATTAGTACAAATCATTTCAACTTCATCTAATGATATTCCTCAAGGAATATTCAGAATATAAATATTCATTTTTAAATATTGTTATTAATGAATAATAAATCAATGACACGGTGTCCTTGATAACATAATTCTATTTTTAATATATTATCATATTGGTAGTATAACTGATAATCAACTTAATAGTAAACATTTACATTTACATAATACAGGTATCCCACTACAAGTAATGCTGGCAACTTGTCGGAAATATTATAAATTTAAAATCATTGTCTATCAAGTTATAATGGGATAGCACCTATAAAGTTACTATATTTCATTCAAGTTGCCGGAAAGTAAGGGGGTATCTCACTATAATTTGTATTAACTTGATAGTAAATCGTTTTTAAATTACAATATTTCTGGCAAGTTACCGGAAATACTTGTAGTATGATACCCCCTTAATATATATTTTAAAATAGTTGAAAGAAACTTAAGTTTTGGTAATTACTACATACTTATGTTAATCGATCGTTACCCGAACAGTTATCCGAAATTATACCTGAACCGAGACTAAATTTATAATAAAGATTTGAGAACATCAAATCTTTCCAAATAACCGAACATTAAGATTTGAACCGAACTGGGAAAAAAGATTTGAGATTTTATATTTGAGATTTTAAATTTTACAGCGCTAATATATATATATATATATATATATATATATATATATATATATATATATATATATATATGTATAAATTAATATATATATATATATATAAGTAATACTAAAGTATATATACTTATAAGTATATATACGTAATACTATATATAAGTATACTTATAAACTAACTAATACTATCGATGTTCATCTATAGATATACTATATTTATAGATACTATTTATAGATACTATACATCTATAGTATACTATATGGGAATATCTCCTATTACCGACTCCTAAATGGTTATTTGTAATAACTTATTCAATATTAAATATATTTAATTGAAATTTTGTAATTAGGGTAATATTATGGCAATGAATAATGTGGCTATTTTAAATTTTTGATATAATTATATTTACAAGAATAAACAAGGGGGCCGGTAATCGGATACATGTGCCTAATACCGACCCCCTTATCCTATTACCGACCCCCTTAAATAATCGTAGTATAAATAATTGTAGTATTATAATATCCAATAAAAATAGAAGATATACATAAATATAATTAATTATAACATACACGCAATTTGTTATTGAATTTATTTTTTAATAGTAATATTAAATTTAAATTTAAACTTTATAGCAATTATATTAAAATAGTGTATATTATTATTTAATATTTATTTATTAATCAGTATGTATATAATCAACTGGAATAAAGAATCCTAAATTTATATCAGTGATACACAAATCACTTACGACAAATTTTAAAGTAATTACTTTAAAATTATTTTAAAATATGGATCTATTTTTATTGGATAAAATAAATCACATGGGGTCGGTATTATGGTAATTTAGGGGGTCGGTAATAGGAAAATCATATGGGTTGCTATTATTAAGATATATTGGTTAATAGTTATTCAAATTAAATTATTTTTATAAAACTTATACAAATTATATTGATCTACAATAGTATGTGCAGTATTGAGTTTTCTTTTAATTATTAAAGTATTTAAAATGATTTATAAAAAGTTATTATTCAAATATTTAAAAAGTAAAAACAGAATATATCATGTTATCAAATAACAATTGTAGGATTGAATATTTTAAAAACAAAATACGTATTCATATTTATCATTAAATTACTAACATTTCATATATATATATAATTTTTTGATATCTCTTATAGTTACTGAGATACGAGAGGGGGTCGGTATTAGGAAGGGGTCAGTAATCGGAGACTTTCCCCTAATTTTTCACCTATGTAATCCTTACCAACTAATCTAAACTGTATGATTGACTCAGACTACCTTCGTGTAATCTACTTAGAGCTCACTATGGTACGCGTGTATATTTACTGGAGATACTAATCTAAATCGTCTTTATTTAATATAGTAGTATTTACTTACAAGTATTTATATAGGTATACCTATAGGCCTATAGGACTACCTGTAAAGTATACTTATAAAATCAAACCTAAAAACACATATATTATAAATCACATTCATCTATTTCCTTTAGTATCATCATCGAGATCGTCTTAAATATTAAAGAGTTTATATTGTTATAATGAGTGTACGACTAAAATATATCGTTATATAAACCCAATATCATTGCGTTCTCTATATAATGTATATATGTCTCTTATAGGATAGCTATAGCTTTATATCTATAGAGCTACGACTTACCAATACAAATGTACGTGATTGCAATAAACTAAAGGAGTATTTACTCTAATAGAAATATTACTATTTTATTTATTATTATTTATATTTAATTGTTTCTGTTATTTCTATAGTTTTCTTGTAGCTTTGGTTTTTGTAGTCCTGCCATTCTTTAGATATGTAATACTAATTGAATAAATAATATTTCACATGAATGTACATGAATTATTGTTCATTATTCGAACCTCGAACATATCATTAGGCTAGTTTTAAGAAACGATGGCCGAAGAATCACACTGTGATTTAATATCATCTTTATAAGTAGTCACGCATGATCGAGCGCAGAAGCACGCCTCGCGACGCCCGCCACGCGCGCTCGAGAACAATACCAGCAGCCTATTGTTATCCTAGTGTCGCGTATTCGTTACTACACGTGTGTGTGACAAACTCTCGCCGGATAGTTCTCTTTGTTATCTAATAATCATTATTGTCTTCAGAGTAAGGCCTCTACCGTCATCACAGTAAGGTCGCAGCCACTTTCTACATCATCGTAATCACGTGGTACGTATTGTCTTTGTATAAGTGTGATGTAACGATGTCTACTCGGTCGTATACCACCTATATTACATAATACTAGTAGTATTACTGAGCATCTCATGAGATCATCTCACACTGCAGTGTTATCTATATATATATATATATATATATATATATACAAATATACAATATTATATATATATATATATATATATATATATATATTTTATTAAATAGGTATATACATACTATTAATATGTATATATACCCTTAAAACTACGCATATTCCATTCTATATGTAACGGAACAATTAAATGACATATATGTTATCGTATATGGTGTTAATAAGTTTTAAAATATAAAGTGTACGCCGTCACGTGATTGTTATGATGTCACGTGTGTATACTGAGGTCACGTGATTGTTATGATTCACGTGTGTAGATAAAGGTCACGTGATTGTTATGCTGCCACGTGTGTATACTGAGGTCACGTGCACATTACGTAATGAACATCGTAAGCCGTCGTCAACATTCTTATACATCACCACCTTATATACTCTTTAATACTATAGAAAACATACACTACAATATATTTGTATAACGTATATATGCAGGTTTATGTGTATCATGAAATGTGTATATAATTATATATATATATATATATATATATATATATATATATATATATAAATATGTAGGTCATTAAATTACATTATAGGTATTCAAAATGAATTGTATCTATTATTTATTTATAATTCAATTATAATTGTTCACCTAAATATATATATATATATATATATATATATATATATATAATTATAAGTACACCAATAAACTTTATTATATTTTACCAGTTCATTAATATATATAATGATGTATACAATTCATAATGAATTTAAACCTGTATATATATATCGTTGTATTCATATATGGTGTGTGTTATACAACTATAGTATTATAAAGTGTATTAGGTGGTCATGTATAAGAATATTGACGACGGCTTACGATGTTCATTACGTAATATTCACGTGACCTCAGACTACACACGTGACATCATACTAATCACGTGACCTCAATCTACTCACGTGACATTATACTAATCATGTGACCTCCGTCTACACCCGTGGCATAATACTAATCACGTTACCGCAGTCTACACACGTTACATCATGATAATCACGTGACATTATACTAATCACGTGACCTCAGTCTACCCACGTGATAGCGTACACTTATATACCATTATCGGTATGTAACTTATTAAGACCACGTGGGTGTTCATGTTTTAATACCAGACGATTACATCACCGTGACGTCACCACCATACATACGTTGATACCTCGGTGATGTAACAGCACTGGTGTCGTGGTTTAATAAATACATATAATTCTTATTAATATTATTATACTTGGATTTCCGTTGTATATTAATAGTAACATTGTTAATATATTAGTGATCTATATACATATATTATATAATTAGTATACTATATATGATATATAGTATACTAACTATAGTTCACTCTTAAGAGTGTAACGATTGTTACCCGTATTCCAATACTAGACTCGGTGCGGGTGTACCTATGCATTCACCTTCAGTCTGAGATTATCCATTACGTTTTAATATTCGATAATTATTGTATTACTACACATTTAACTATTCTTATTAATTAATCATTTAAATTTATTAAACAATACCTATTAAATTAGTGTTATTGTAAAGTAGTACCAGGGACATTTATATATATATGTCCTTAATAGTATGTTAATTCGTGTGAGAATTCGTTTATTTTATTTATGGAAAACTGTAAATTAAATAAATTTCCGGTATTAAAGTATCTGTAAATCCAACAAACACAATATAATTATAATATAAATTATATATATATACATTACTAAAATATTAACATAATATATTTAAAATATACATACATATATGTATATTTTAAATATTGTGCAACTATATTATGCTACTATATACCGTTTAAAACTTACCGTTATTTACTCTGCCACTATATACCGTTCATGTTATAATGTAATATGTACATTTTACATGTATACATTGTACACTGTACTGTACAATGTACAGTATATATATATATATATATATATATATATATATATATATTAACATATTCAGTCGCGCATTGTGAGGTATTGCACATTCGGTATCACGTGGTTACGACACGTGACTTAAATATAAGTCACGTGGGCACCCCCTAATACGTACACATTACGTAACCATTAGTGTAGAATATGTATACCTATAGGTAACCTAGACAACCACTGTACGGCGTACAGTGTACAGCGACCAGTGTAAGCTATCTTCACGATAAAGTGGTCATTATAATCTCATTACAGACTCACCGATACTATGTGTACACTAGGAGAGACTGTATCGCTAACTTTAGTAATTCCCTTCATAGAAAAGTGCCGTGTCCGTCTGATTTAAACCTCTTAATATATTGTTAAGATTTATATATACATATTAACAGTATATTGTTGGAAATTGACCCCACTATTATGTATTCCCCCCCACCCCCCGCCACTTTTAAATTTGTGCCCACAACAAAATCATATTTGTTCATAATATATTATATTATAATCCTATTTATTTAGTATCGATACGTAGATGTATTAGATTGTGTTACGTATATAATTGAAAACAACTTTTTTTTTTGAATTTCCTACCACCCCTTTAATTAAAAACCCTTACAAATGTCACTGGTATACTGTAGTATGCTTGTAGCTCATGCACACTTGGACATACACACACCAGTACGCGTGGGCACCTATAGGTCTCTATTGTTTACACGCAGAGTATTTAGTTCCTAGATCAATCACCAGGCGTGTTGTTATTTATAATCGCGACGTTTTTATATCGTACTGAGGGCAGTGACAGTATACCATCACTTATATGATAACAATAGTCTATCTCAACATAATATTCAGTATATATATTATAAATATAATATATATGATGTAATATTGTGTAATTTATTTTAATCATAATATATGATTCAGTGTATAAATTTAAATAAATATTATATTTTATATTTAATAAGCCTATATAAACTAAGGCAATAATAATGGCGTGTTATTTTTCTATCATTTGTCCTTACAATTCAATAACTATTTATAACAAGAATATAATCATATATGATATTTAATACGATGACATCATGTATTTATTATTAGATTATCGATTTTATTTACGAGTATTTATAAAAATGTATATGATATATATATATATATATATATATATATATATATATATATATATATATATTCTGTTCTCCGTTGGCATTACTACTGTACCATGTTACTTTCCTCTCCTGCCAGCACATATTGCAACTGTAACAGATTGTCTTCATCATCTCGTATAGTCATAGACTATGACTGATATATCATACTATAGTAACCAGTACAGTGTCTTCAATCTCGCTATACAGAGTTAGATCATCTATAGATAGGGGCGCTGCAACAGGGGGACGGGGGTATGTCCCCCCCTCCACTTTAAAATCTAGGGGGCCATCATATATTAGTCCCCCCATTTTTACAACAAAATATATTGTTATTGGTTAGTCCCCCTATATACAACATCGTTCCAGCGCCCCTAGTCACCAATACAGTGCCTTCAATATCTATAGAGAGATCAACTTAGGGTGATATGTAACTATATTTGTATACATAAGCGAGCGTTTCATAGTGTACTTACATAGAGATTTCTCTATTTTTTCCTTAGAAAAATCTGTTGTGTACTTATATAAATTATAACCTATATCCATATATCTCTCTATATAATTTCTACCTTCTCTGTGTATCTTTATCCCCGTCTTATTTGTGTATATACAGATATCTCTATAGAGATATCTATATCGCCCTATATCACCCTATAGGGTATCTATATATAGATAGGTATACCCATATCTCCCATTCCACCTATCACTCTATCTCCCTCTCACTCTCCCTCTCACTCCACCTCCCACTCTCCCTCTCTCTCTCCCTCTCGGGCGTTTATTACCTGTAACCTTATCCTAACGTCTATAAAACTAAACTAATGAATGCGTCTAAGTAAACCACACATATATGTGCGTGCGTGTGCTCCCTGTTGTTTAGATACACCAACTGTACACACACGTATATAACTGATGTAGCTGTATTTCTATACGATATGTCATAGGCTGTCACGTGTTATATTGTCTACCACGTGATCTCCTGCAGGACATCATGCGCATGACATGGCACGTGGTGCGCTGATTAATTAATATCGGTTACCTGGAACCTATTCTATATTTAGACGTTCTAACAAACAATATTTATGAATTATTATCTTTTATACAAGATAATATAATATTTCATATGTAATTAATAGTAAGCGTGTATATATATATATATATATATATATATATATATATATATGTATATATTATAATACATAATGATCATGATAGTGATATGCCTAACTAGTCTGCATCATCACGCACCTATATTCTATATATATATATATATATATATATATATATATATATATATATATATATATATATATATATATATATATATATAGACTAACATATAAATATATGTGCCTGTAGGCTATATATAGCTTTCGGCTTAACTGATTCTATAGAATGATAATGATATCTATGTTAGTGCGACGCGTGGGCGGATGTTATTGTTTTATCACGCGTGCCTCCTAGCGTGTCTTTACTAACACTAATACTGGACATCATTAGCAGGTAGTTGTGAATTTATAATCTTAATCTTAACCTTGATATTTATCTAAGATTTCAAAAATGTTTAGTATAATTTATATTTAATGACAAATATTATATTAATATTAAATTATAAACAAATTAATTCATTATTAACGAATTAAACAAATTAATCGCTTGAAATCGTATCTCCTTACCTTTATTTTTATGAAGCTTATTTATTTATTACAATACATATTTAGAATATTTCAAATGTTGTTCTTCAAAATTCATATAATCCAGATTTTGTGGTTTCAAATTAATCGTCAATTAATTTCATATTTTTTAATATTTATATTATATACAATATATATATATATTTATATTATATTTGGATAATCATATTTATCTGGATTTAACTAATTTAAAATATATTTTATTGAATATTCCTATAAATAAATATATTTCCCAGGATTTATAAATATTTACTATAACAAATGATTATATAGACACCTAATATATAGACAACACGATAACATATGATGTTTTCTTATAAATATTTAAAAAAATGCGTTGAATGTATAATATATAATATCTTCTATCGATAAATGTATACATATACACTCACAAAAATATCCTAGTCATTTAGACATGTAAGCTAGTCATTTTGATTTGGTCTAAGACGACTGGTTAGGCTAGTCATTTTTACTAGGTAGGCTAGTTATTTAAAAATAAATAATACTAGGTAGGCTAGTAAATTTAAAACAAATATTACTAGGTAAGCTAGTTATTTTTAAACAAATTATACTAGGTAGGCTAGTCATTTTAATATAAATATTACTAGGTAGGCTAGTAATTCTAAAACAAATATTACTAGGTAGGCTAGTCATTTTAATATAAATATTACTAGGTAGGCTAGCTTTTAATTTATTTCTGTTTAAATAATTTATTAATATTTGTTTACTATAATTTGTTATCTTTATATTTAATATTAATTTACCCTGTAGATCTAAAAATAAATGATATATATATATATTAAATTATGGAAAAGTCTATAAATAAAACTTGATATAATGCTATAATTAGATAAATGTATAATTAATTTAAGAAAAACTAATTATTTAATATTTAAAGCTAAATAATCTATTATATTAAATAATATCATTATACAAAAAAAATCATGAAACTCCAGTGTAATAATTGATAAAACATGTACGGTAAAATACACACTAATATTGTTAAATCTAAACTTTATTATGGGTTATCAATTCTAAGAAAACTAAATATTATTGTACCTGTACATAATATATCTCTCCATATATACATATAATTTGTAATTGAATAAATAATATAATTTAATTAGATATTTTATTATATAATTTTTTTACTTTAACAGGAATAGGAAATTCATCCTGTTGATCAAAAATGCATTTTTGTATAAATACCATAGTATTATTTAATTGTTTGGTATATGCAATATTATATATATAAAAAGAACAATAAAAACATGTAAAAATAATAATAAAAGAACATGACGAATAAACTAATTCTTTTTCTATAAACAAGCTAAAATTACGGTTATCGTTTACCAGTATATACGGTTCATTATAGTCATCTTGAATATTATCAAATATAAATCGACCCTTTTCGCCAAGAATAATTGGTAAAAATAATAAGTTGATATCTGAAGCTGTAGAAATATAGTAATATGAAAATATATTATTTATTATCAAAAATTGTACACTACATATTTAATATTTGAGATAAAAAATATAAATAAATATATATAAATGAGATTACCATTCATATTCATTATTTTTAATTTATTGTTTTGATTTAATTATTATTTTTAAATAATATTAAAAAATATAAAATCTTATATATTACGTATATACATTAATAACATTTTTTGGCACTGTTATCGACCATATTCATATATACTATATTATATTATTATTATAATAACTATTATTTAATTTTGTAACCTTCATTATTAGCATGTATATTTTGAATTGACCTAATTAATTTCCAATCTGCCGAATTACACATAACATCTTTACATAATTTATATAAATCTTTCGATTTAGTTATAGTTTGTTCACTATATTTCTCCATCGGTAATTCTCCAGTTAAATTATGATATTCTTGAAACATCTGTTATTTATAAAAATTATAATTGTACTATATTATGTCAATAGTAAATGTTAATATAATATTTTTATTATTGGTTATACGTAATTGTATATATTCTAATAATCAGTATTTTAATTTCTTATTATTTTATAATTAAAATATAAATCTAATTGAAAATAATATTTAATAAACTCTTTATAACGAAATTGTAATTACTAATTAACATATATATTTATAAAAAATAGATCACTAAAATATCTCCTTTAGTAAATACTAACATGTTCATGTTTTCTTAAATATGGAAACATGTATAATATGGAGTTAACCTTGTCCATATTTATTACCATGCATCTTCTTAAATAGAAAGTTTTAGCCATAAGATTATTAACTTGGTTACCATTCTGGGGATTCACTTTAAAATGATTGAGTAACCAATCTTTTAGTAAATTTAGTGTATCTATCGTATCACCATCAGGGATTTTTGGACTAAAGTTAGCAAGGCCATAGTAATCTTTTGCTAGTATTTCAATTCTGCTCTTTTTACGGCATGGCTCCCTTATCCGATTTCTATCCAATCTCTTTCGACAATTACGGAAACTTTCGACGATTAACCGGTGATACTTTCCCTGTACAAAAATGAGATTAAGTTGCATATTAAACTTTTATTTATAATAGAGAAATTACATAATATCATAGTTCACTAGTATATATAAATTCAAAAAAATATGAATTTTATAGATAAAATATTAAATTTCAGATTAAATAGTAATTTACTGAAACTTACAATAACATTCTTTAACGCAAATAATGATTAAAAAAACATAGATCCGTAGATCATTTATTTTGCTAAGTTTAATATAAGTAATTTAAAATTAAAATATTGTATGTCTATATTTTAATTATAGATATAAATAGATATATATTTTTTTTATATATATGAAATATTTTATATTACAGATATGTAAATAAATACTGATTTTTTAAGTTATTTATTTGAATTAAAATTTGAATTTATATATTGATAAGGAGAGTACTCGAATACCTACACCACTACATATTTATCTCATAAGCCATTATAAATAAATATTCATATTCTATACTATTTAATATGAAAAATATTAACCAAGGCAGATTCTATTTTATTTTCTGAATTTTCCCTCTCTATTAATCTTGGGAATGTACAAAGTAAAGCTTTTGTAATATTACTATATTCGGTGTTTGTTGGATATCTGAAATTGATTATATATTATATATGATATATAAATTAATATATATATATATGATCTTTGTAAATTAATAAAAATATCTCAATACATTTTAAGAAATATACTACAATACCTTATATGGTATACTAAATCTAGCTAAATAATATACATATTTAACTAACAATGTATGTCTGGTAACATCATTATAAATCAACTTTGTTATTCTGGTAATATCACCACATGCTAAATCTTTATTAGAATTTATTTTCAAAATTGTGTTAGCATCCAGTTGACCAATTGGAAATTTATAATTCGATAACTTAGATCTCTGAATCAGCATATTATTTGTAGAATCTTCAATGTTAATACTATAATGAAATTAGCAATAATTTAATACAATATTAATTTATATCTATATACAATACTATAATATAGGCTTCACACCTGTGGACAGGGTTAATATCAAATACACTTTATCAAATACAAATACATGTTATCAAATATAAATACAAATATTAACACATTAAAACCTTGGATTTCCATTGTTCTCTGAGGATTCGCACCTGTTTCTTGAGGCTTCGTATCGGTTTCCTGAAGATTCACACCCAATGTTCATGCTTTTAGGAATATCGATAATGAAATTAGCAATAATTTAATACAATATTAATTTATATCTATATACAATACTATAATATAGGCTTCACACCTGTGGACAGGGTTAATATCAAATACACTTCATCAAATACAAATACATGTTATCAAATATAAATACAAATATTAACACATTAAAACCTTGGATTTCCATTGTTCTCTGAGGATTCGCACCTGTTTCTTCATATATGTAGATTTTAAATTTACTCATAAACCAATATGTTGTTAAATTATAAAACATACGATTAAAATGAAATATACACCTATAGCCTGTATACACACCATATATGGTATACTTTATGAACAATAACATTAAGGTTTACTATAAGTGTATTATTGATAAGATACGTTTTCACAAACTGAAGACCAGTGACAGAATTATAATATCATCGATATTATAATAATACTATCGATATTAATATAATAAGCGCGCTTATATCAAATATGGGATTACCATAATTATTTGTTTAATCCTTATTGAAATTCTAGGGTTTTTGATGTTAATCGTTTTTGAAATTTGGCTTATAATTTCAGTTATGTTCTGCTAAAATTATATATATATATAAATTGGTTGATTTGTTCAAATGACAAATAAATAATCGCATTTCTCTCCTTATATTCAATTTAAATATTCTATTATATAAATGTTATTATTTTATGATGAAATCAACCTAAAAACCCAAAATACTTTTACTACATTTTAGATTGTTGGGGTTTATATATAATATATATATATATATATATATATATATATATATATATATATATATATATATATATAATATATATGTGTGTGTATATATATATATATACAATGTGTAGGCCTATCACACATATATCACATATATCGTTATGATGTATACAAACAGCAAATAGTCACATACCGGGTACATATGACTGAACCTATAAGTACATTTGATCTATTCACTACATTGTTAACTATAGTTGCATATGTTCTACTATAGTTAACGTGCATATCTACATATATGCAAGTCACGTTTGGGTGATATGTTAAGGGGATACAGCATAATAGAATATGTCAACAACCAAAAAAAAAACAAAAAAATATTATGATGGAATATTACTTAATGTAGTGTTAGATAGCTTATGTCAACAAAATTAAACATTAAATCCATTTAGAAATAGCATAAAAAGCATATTTTATGATACATATGTATACAAAATAAATTATATAATATAGTAAGCCTATATAATTGTATGTAAATATATAATCAATAAAATAGCATATATATATATATATATGTAAACATTTCTAAATATATTGTCTAGATAAGAACTAATTATTGCTCTATGCGATTATATAGTATATTAGATAAACATGTATATGATTAAATTGTAATTTTCATATTGATTTTTAATTAATGAAATTTAAAATGTGATTTACACAGAATAATTATTTACACGTATTTCATATATACAATTAACCGCATATATAAAACTAGTATATCAATCTTACTAATTTGTGTTGCTATATAAAAATAACATACATGCGCAAAATAATATTTTGCCATAAATATAATAATGTATTAGAAAATATTTTATAATGAATATTTTCTTTGAAATATTATTTTTTTTAAATAATTTATACTTTTATGTATGAATTATATTGAAATGTAAAAATAAGCCAACATATTATTGTAGCTTTGTATTTCCTCTATATATCACCAAACAAATCAATAAAATTCATTTAATAGATTTTTGAGTGCGGAGCTTTATATGGAGTAATGTATTTACTATCTCTATACATTTAATGGCGCGATTTTATTGGCGTTGTGCGATATCCCCTTAATAATAACGGTAACTTCTGCTAATCTCCATGCGCATGTTTAGTTTGTATTCATCCTCCGTATATGGTAACATATGTAAGCTGTAATACTATAGTGTTATATAATAGTGTTCCATATATCTACCTATATATGACCTATATATGACCTATATATATGACCCATATATATGACCTATATTATATAGGCCTAATATTACATTTGCAAAATATAATTTCTCATCATTATATATATATATATTATCGATGTTATTTATGCTATTATATAATCGCATATTAATCACATTAATATCAACTGAGGAGCATCATTGTGTTTGTTGTAATCTGAGCCGCTCATTATGTATGCACAATACAGATCATGATTAATAGCAAAAGTTAATCAATGATAATAGAAATGTTTAATAATGGTGTCACTGTTATCCGGTTGATATAATTTAATAATAAATATATGTTATCAATATTTATATAGGTGTATAATATACATTTATTATATGTGTATATAGAAAGTAACAAAATATATGAACATATATTGAAATTAGCTAAATAAAACAATATAGGCTTTCACCATTATAACGTATCACTATATCAAATAAATACTAATGGAAAATTTAATTTATTTCCGAAAATACATAATATTTTCATATTATGCTAAATGTTCTTATAAACAACATTCCACCCTACAATATACATTTTACAGAATTAAAATATCTTACATATTGTTAGACTTATATATTAATTAATATAAATAAAAATCACTATATTTTTACATTGAATTCTCACACGGAACCTATAGCTTATATATATATATATATATATATATATAGGCTAGTGGATATATCCCCTTAATCGGAGTTAATTCTGTTAGTGTAAATGTAGTAAATATTGACTATTATAAATACATATTGTATGTTTATATGTTAACATATAGGTAATTACTAATTACTAATTACCTATAGGTTATACTATAGTATGTACAGTGTATACATGTATGTTATACTATAGTATTCTATATATAGTATGCTTAAGGGGGGTTCACACCGCATTTTCATCGTCAATTTAATAATACGTAATTGTATATCGATATATATCAATTATTTAATAATTATAATTATATCAATAAAAATAAATATTATATTGATATAATATATATAGATCATTAATTTAATAGTTAATCATTATATATTAGTTTATATATAAATTATATAATAATTTCGAATAAACATAATTTACAACACATATATTATACTATATATATATATATATATAGTATATATATATATATAATAATAATAATAATAATACTATTATTTATTTATTGAATCATGTATAATAATAGCGGATACAAATAGACCTATCAAGAACTCATAGACGTGTACGTGTTATAAATAACTGTGCACACAGTGTGCCCTTCACAGTTATATTACATAGTATAATACAATGCAATACAAATAGTAACATTGTGTTTATTGTGTTTCGATTTAATGTTTATTAAGTTCTTGATAAACACAAGAGAAAAACAATAACTACCTGGAGTCGAACCCGGGACATCTCGCTTACTATAGTTACTTACTATAGCTAATAGCTATTAGCTACTAGCTGTTGACTATTCTATTGAGCCATAGGCCCCTGCAGGCGAATACGTGGGAGTTTCATATTACGAAGTATATGTTGCGTCATACATAAGTTGCCTACAACATATACTACTACATATTAGTATATAATTATAAATCTCGTATTATATTCAATACTAGTATTAGTATATGTGTAAACAAACGTGTATAGGTATATAGGTACGTAGATATATAGTTATATATATATATATATATATATATATATATATATATATATATATATAAACGTATATAGTTATATATAAACGTATATAGATATATATAAAAACATAATTAGGTTTATATTATCATAATTAGTTTTATAAAATATGTTATTGTCTATAAAATGATATTAAAGTATTAATCAATTGCATGCACTTCGGGGGATCACCATGTACACATTAAAGTAGTGGAAAGTAACCTAATACGGACATTTTAACAATAAATGGTCTTAACATTTTATGACTCATTAGTTTTATTCAAAAATTACAATATATTAATATTATATGATTATAGATATTATTGTGATTTTGAAATGTTATTTAATCTTTTAATTCCGTAGATAATGGGGGTGTCCGTATTCGGTACCAATGTCCGAATACGGATACCTTGTGTTATAATACGGACAACCTATATACCACTATAGATAAACTATATATTATTGATGAATCAATCAGACAAATTACAATTACATTATTTATAATTAATTTTACAAATAATTTATTCTAATTTAATTAGTTAATAATTTATTTATTTTATTAATTTTTTAATTAATAATACGATTAAAGTATCTAAATAATAAAAAAATTGGATTTAGCTTTATTGGTGGTATTAATATTATAACGCACGCGATTTTTATGAAAATCAGAATAGTTCATACGCTATAGCGTATACGTGTACACTATATATATATACGCGCTGATTGGTTATAGGGTGTCCGTATTAAAACATCTAGAGTGTCCGTATTAGGAACTTATATGACCTATAAATATATGCTTATAACTTAATGAGATAAAGGAATTATATAACTCTTTATTTTAGAATGCTTTATTTTTTAATAATATAGTTTTATATTTTATATCGATACATTTGTATATTCTTGAGAAGGTTTTAAGTTAATATTATTTTTCATAAATTTAAAACGTAATAAAAAAATCAGTTTATTGGATATATCAGCAATATTTTGAATAATTAAAAAATAAAAAATACTTTTTTAGACTATTTATATAATTTTAAATATGTTATTCATTAACAATTGTTTTTGTAAGAATTATGATTTCTGAGATACCGAGATTGTCCGTATTCGGACACTGGTAACTTTCCCCTAAAGATTATATATTTTCGAAGATCTCAAGTTCAAATTGTCATTATTATTAAGCCACATTGCAAATAAAATAACGAGGTATGTTAATTTTTTCTTTACTGGTTAATAAAGTTGACTTATGTTACATGGAGATATAATTAAACTATATATAGGTCATTGGATGTATTATCATCCTATTTATATGTTAAACAACTCCTTATTTATATGTTAACTAGTGTATAAGCATACGTTCTTTAAATATTGTATTTTATGTTACTTAGTTATTGTTTAAGTAGTTTCTTATGTAACTTTTTGTAAAGTTGTGATGATCTCATTTCCGCTATATTTTAAATTAACCAATTCGATATTATCGGTCATTTTGTATAATCCTTTCATGATGAACCATTCAATCACAGTATATGTGTGTGTATGTGAGTATGTGAGTATGTGTGTATATATGTATGTGTGTACAAGTACTACATCACATAATGCATCATATTATCACCGCTTTATAATAACTGTATTCTACTACGCCATACCACTATGGCCAACTTTAATATACCTGTAACATATTGCTGAACAATAAAATACACACACACACTCCTATAATATACGCGTATATAATATATACTCGGTGATTATGATATTTCTTTGAATTGTGACCGTCTATAGACGCAATATAATGCGTATATATTAATCAAATATGAATATGTATGTGGTATAATGTGCTATATGAAATATCATAATTCACGCGACAACATACTACTTACATATAACCACATGTTTACCGCCTATAATTATATATTTATATATATATATATATATATATATATATATATATATATGGGTTCACGTGTGTGTGCGACACATTGTGTGAATGTATTATAGTGTAAATAAGAATATATTCTTATCCGTTCACGCATCTCTCATATTAACACGCTCTATGTATATATTTATCTGCCGGATTCTATCGCGTAGATTATGCAATATATTACCATAATATATATATATATATATATATATATATATATATATATATATATATATATATATATATATATATATATATATATATAGGTAGTGCGTCATCATCGTGCACCTATAGGTATACATATATGTGCCATCGATATAAATAAAGTGGATAAGAAACTGAATGTAGTGTATGTCAATTTGCGATAGAGGCGCTGAAGTCGAAGCCCACTATTAAATACCTACTAAATTTTAAAATTAAGATTATTTATTTATACATATATATTGAGAATTACTACCAATTTAAATGTACTAGAAATAAAATGATATATTTAAAATACATAATATCAACATTCCTCGTAATTTTATGTATTTAAATTGAAGATATAATACTATTTTATTGATTTTATTGCTATTTATAATCTAAATCCATTGATATAGATAGAAGTTACTTTAATCGATTTCGACGAAAATCCTACTGTTTTAATATTTTACATATATAATATGACTAATATCCAATAAAAATCATGATGCCATTTTGTTAATTTATCGATAAAAGTGCCATTAGCGTATCTATCTTTTACATGCATTGCGTGCGTCAATTGCTTATCCACTTTCTTTATATCGATGGTATGTGCACATGATATATGCGTCTAGGTAATGTTGTTTTGGTAGTGATGGTGATAATGATGAATTATGTTTGATGAAACTATGTATATCATTCACTCGTTCCTCTCTAGATCAGCTTTGCAGTGTGACTAGATCCTATAGGAGCAATACTATAGTATGTTCTAGTATAGTCTAGTATGTTCTATTAGCTTATGTTACGTTCTAGTATTACCATATATAGTTGAGAGGATGTATCCCTCTCACCTATCTATAATAGTATTACCTTCCAGTGTGTTCTATAGGCATATATGCCGTTATAGTATGATTCATTATTATGGCCTCGTTTTCGTTTTAATATTTCCATTATAATATCTAAACCTCTATTAGAACATTAACCTATAGGTTAATATAGGACCTATAGGTCATATATGATGAGTACCTTGTATTTCATGTATTCCCTGCGGTCATGCCACGTGATCTCTTAAGTACTCTGCTATATAACGTGTATAATATACACTGTAGGGTGTATAATATACACCCTATATACGTATATACACCGTATACGTCTATAGTTCGGATGGCTTTAGCAGCGTTACCTCACACCTATATCACGAGAGTTACCGAGAATTCGCGAGACATTAACGGTCACTATAGTGGTGACTCACCACTAGATAGTACCTATACCGTTATCACCTTTCTAATTAATGATTCACCTTTAGTATCACGTGCCTCGCCCACGTGTTGATTATATTATCATTCTTAGAATTAATTAGGTATCGTGATTGTGTTGATAGATATCTAGATACCTATTATATTATTGATTATATTATATACATTGATTATATTTATATAATGATGATCTGATTATGATGATGATGATAATGTTGATTATTTATTTTATAACATAAATCCTTAACATTTATATGATGCTCTAACGTCCAATACTACTAATAACCTTATGTTAATTTATTAATAATAATAATAATTATAATATTTAAATTTTAAGAACATATTATCTTTATATTAAGTCTATATTATATAATACTGCTATAATTATATAGCCGTTCTTGTATTATTATATTTCTATAAACACTTGTGTAAGACGAATATCAAGATAATATATATACGTTATTTTAATTTAATAATATTGACAATTTATATTTTATCAACGAAATTCTGAAAATTTATATATATACGTATACTTATAATTTAATTCGTAAATATACTATACCTACTTACCATTATCTAATAACATAATATACGTATCAACAGACTAAGATGACGTCATTAAAACGTAAGAAGCAGGCGTCCACTAAAAGTCGTCAAAGCGTATCGTCCTCTTCAAACGGACCTCAGTCGTCCTCTTCGGTCTCGTCCAATCACGACAATCGCACGAGGAGGCGTGGCTTCGGGGCGTTCCACTTCAAGTCGGAACGCCTCGTCAACAAACTCATCACCTCCGTGGATAACGATGAAGTAGCAGGTTTCATCTCTTGCGCGTGCGATGGGCTCATTGGGCCATTGTTAAGGATTTGAAAGTGGGGGGAATGAAAATTCCAAAAATAATTATATGTTTTAGATTTTATATGGAAATAATCTAATAAAATACATCTACTGATTTATGATAAATAAATATGATTATGATATAATTAATTATGAATTAATCTGGTTTTTGTGCGTACACATTTTAAAGTTTAGGGGTCAAACAATAGTTGGGGCATTTGCTAACAAAATACCCCTAGGGGTATTTTGTATTTAAGCTTAATTAAGCTTATGAAGGCAAGGTATTGTGCGCATGATCATGTGTATGTGCGTATGTTCATATATATATATATAATTGTAAACACTAATGTATTATTTTAATATTCTTTGCAATAAATATACAATATAGTGTGCGCCTTTTTGAACAATTTTGAATATATAAATAGTCTAAGACTATTTGTTCATGTTAACATGTGTGTGTATGCATATAGGCAGTATGATATAATTGATTGTTATATATATCGTTATTTTTATAGAACCATATATGGCTGTAATAATAAATGTCCATTCGAAGCCGCTCTCATGTTAATACATGCTCCGTATATGTGTTATATGGCTTTAACTATAGCCAATCATTTTTGTAAATCCTATTGAAATATTCCGGACGGGGCTTGAACCCGTGCCATACATATTGTATATCTGACACATAAGCAGTATAATACGGGTATATATATATATATATATATATATATATATATTTATATATATTTATATATATATATTAAAGTGTAGAATCTTGTTACGCATCGATGCGTTGTCGATCCATAACTTTAATAATATATAATTAGTTGAAAATGTTAGAACATGAATGCAATATATAAAGTGATGCATAAGTATCACATGTGATATATAAAGTGTGCCCCACAGATGTCTATATATAGATCTTAGTCAATATCGCATTAGCCGAACGCTGGTGATTTACTGGGACTTTTGTTAATTATTGTATGTAATTTTAGAATGACTATAAAGCTAGAGATATTTGATTCCAGATTTTAATATTTCCTAATTACACACACTGAGATGTTGCGAAGAAATTCATTCGGAAAATATATAATCTCAATACGCATTAAGATGTAACTGGTGATTTTAATGGGTATATGTACGATTTAATTATGTAATTTTAGAATGATTAGTTTTTTTAATTACATATTTTTAATTAAGATCTTAATTACGTAATTTGCCGCTATGAAATGATGTATTCGATACCGATGCTGTACATAATATATATATATATATATATATATATATATAATCATTAAATCAATACAAATATAATTACAAAGGGCTTATAGGTACGTGGGCGCGTGTATATTAATTAAGATCTTAATTAAAAAGTCGGTATTCTAAGAACTAATCATTCTCAAATTACATAATAACTTGTACGTGGTGCCAATAACATCACCGTTTACAACCCCATTCGGTTCTTCATACGCATGCATGCGTATACGCGCGGTATATATATACCATTCAATATACCTTAACGTATACTATAGTACCTTAAGTATACTATAGTACCTTAAAGTATAATATAGTACCTTAAAGTATGTATACATATAATGTATATCATTACAGCGGAGCTAACATGTAAGTATACTATAGTACCTTAACGTTTACTATAGTACCTTACTATAGTAACTTAACGTATACTATAGTATCTTAAAGTATACTGATATACCCACCCCCACTTAAAATCTAGGGGGACCTCCTATGTATTGACCCCCCCCCCCCCCCCCCCTCACTTTTACTACAAAATGTATTTTGATTGGTTGGTCCCCCCTACATACAAAATCGTTCCAGCGCCCCTACACACATATAACACACATATAACACGTGTTTACACCGATGCACAGCCGTACAGGAGTGCATAGACTCGGGTGTCGACATCAACAACACCAACGTACTGCGAGTGGCCTGCTCCCGTTGTTCCAGCGATGTTGTAGCCACCCTACTAAGGGGCGGGGCCTCGGTTAACATCCGGGGCGATACCGGAAGTGTAGCCGGACCCCTTTATCTGGCCTCGCGTAGGGGTTCAATGCCCATCATCGCCGTGTTACTGAGGTTACTATAGTTGTAGTACTATAGTATACTAACTAGTGTCGGTGTATATATATAATACACATAATATATTATATATAGTAGTACATTATATACTATAGTATACCATTGGTGCAGTTAGTAGAATATGATACTATTACTACTACTACTACTACTACTACTACTACTACTACTACTACTACTACTACTACTACTACTACTACTACTACTACTACTACTACTACTACTACTATAGTATACTACTACTACTATTATTATTATATATAATAACAGTATATATATATGTGTGTGTGTATGTGTGCTATATATACTAAATATAGTTCCATTCATCATTTATCTTCTACCTACTAATTATATATTGAATAATTACATCCTATATTCCTGACACACTCGTATTTTATATTGCCCTGTTATCAAATAATTATATTTTATTATACATATATGATATATCATATATATTTTAATATATTATATAATAACATACATAATAATATGAATAACATATGACTCATATATTATTGATATTATTTTCGTGTAAAAGAATTATATGTTGGTATACCGTGGAATAATACTTTATCTTTAACTTGCTATAAAATCACTTTCTAGAAAACATTTCCTGACATTTGTACCGGAAATACTGGTAGTGAGATACCCCCTTAATACTATTACCCCTACAACATTCACAGTAACGGAGCGAACGTGAACACTAAGACTCACTTCGAGGGTCGCACACCCCTCCACGCTGTCTCCATTAACGACCATCAGGCGTGCGTTGGTCTGCTGCTGGACAACGGCGCCGACGTTAATGCCACAGACATCTACGGATGTACCCCGCTACATATGGCCGCCAGGGCCGGCAGGAATGCTATCGTGGAAACTCTGTTCAAGGTCACTGAGTGTGATAGGTAGATTGAGTTCGTGTATGTGTATACGTATGTGTGTAGGTAAATATGTATGTTTACATAAGCAATTATTTGTCTTTGATATGTTTAATAAAGTTACCTGCAGGTGTACTATAATTTATCAATTAATAAGAATGAAGTTTTATTACTCTATTTACAATAAGTTTTATATTAAGTAAACTATATTTATTATAAATATTATATAAAAATAATGAAATATACACTCAAACACACACACACATATATATATATATATATATATATATATATAATTATAATTACATACAAATATCACAATAGAAACAAGTCTACAACATAGCATGTATGTATAGTATTATGATAACTATAGCATTATAATCATGGTCATTCAGTGTGAAGTACATTTTTATCTTGTTTTAATATCTTATACCATTGTACTTGTTATAGCTGAACCACTATTGGCAATATAACTGTGGTCTACAAAATATGTAGGTCATACAGTTTATAGTATATTCAGAAATAATTATAATATATAACTATCTATTTTTAGATTCTCCTATCAAATTCTTATCAGATATATCATCTGTAACACATTTCATATCACATGTGTAAGGACATATGATCTAGTACATGACTTTAGAATAAACAAACACCTACATCAAGTCACATACACACATTCATTCACACATGTGTGGACAAACGACTTAATATATTAAATAAATAATAAACCAAACATTCAAATTCATTTTTAAACTATCTAAATTAATATACACCACAAATTACCGAAAAAACTAAACTGGCTAACATTTAAATAAAGATCCACCTATATAACCCCCATTATTATAAATACTGCCATACATATCAATCTAACTAAAAAGTATTAGGTATAATGTATAAATTAAAGACTCAATTAAACTTAAAAAATAACTATATTAAGATAATCAAATAATAACTTCCTAAAACACAACCCATTGATTAATTGCCCTTAATTATGGAATAAACTCCCCAAGACTATTACTAATGAGAAACTATCAACTACATTAAAAACAAAACTTCACAGATACTTATTTGAATGTAACTAACTTTCTTCATTACATTTATATACTGACTAACTTAATTATAAACTTAATTACTAACTTATCCACCCACACCTTACTGAACCTTGCATGTATTATAATTTATTTTAATATATGGATATTATATATATTTATAAATAATATTTATGTATCAAATCCAATTTTGTGTTGATAAATTGGATTTTTGTGAATAATTGCTATTTGTATCTATATGTTATATATATGTATTGTTATTTACACATTATAGAATTATTATTATTATTGATGTGTTTAAATAAATACTTTCAACAACAACTACAACAACTACAACAACAATACACACACACACACACACACACACACACACACACACACACACACACACACACTTATATATATATATATATATATATATATATATATATATATATATATATATATATAATTTGCAGTGTGTATGTTTTATGAGAAGGCTCGTTGTGGAATTACACACTTGCTCATATTAACCAGTAACAGTAACAGTAACCTATAGTCTACAGTGTACACTTTACAATGTACACTGTGTACATATACGTATATCTGCCATAAAATCACGTATAATATATATATATATATATATATATATATATATATAGGTATATATATTTATGAATATGTAAATATATTTCACAAATAATAGTGATTTATCTGCGTCAGTTGCATTATTATGAATTTCATGTTTATGTAAATTTAAGCTCACGGGTCAGGAATATATGTATATAGTATTAATGGTACACAATAATAATACAATTATTAATTTATATACACAACAGGAAGCATAATAAATATCAGTAAATATATAATATATCTACATACCTATATCATATAGGCTATATGTATTATATAATAATTAATTTTATTCATTTTATATGATTAATCAATAACAATATTAATGGGAATTCATATATATATTATATATATAGTGTTATATAGTATAGTGTTATTCATAATATACAACATTTCATCATATAACACGATTACTATTACATCATATATGCATACACATACGCAGCGTTACGTCACAACACCACACGTGACACACCCTCCCCTCACGTGACCTCACCTAACATCACGTTACCTCACCTAAGCCCACGTGACCTCTCCTCCCCTCACGTGACACGTCCTCCCCTCACGTGACCTCACCTAAGCCAACGTGACCTCTCATCCCCGCACGTGACCTCTCCTCCCCTCACGTGACCTCACATAATCCCACGTGACCTATCCTCCCCTGATGTGACCTCTCCTCCCATCACGTGACCTCACCTAAGCCCACGTGACCTATCATCCCCTCACGTGACCTAACCTAACATCACACGTGACCTCTCCTCCCCTCACCTCAGGTGACACGCCCTCCTCCCCTCACGTGACCTCACCTAAGCCACGTGACCTACAGTACGGAGCGTGTTCGGACCCCGCCGATAACGATGGATGGACTCCTCTACATCTGACAGCCGAGAGTGGGCAAGTGTCCACGGTGAAACTCCTACTGGACAAGGGGGCTAAGATTAACCGACAGAACCGCTACGGAAGGACACCTTTACACTGGGCATGCGCGTCCAATCAGGTTAGAGCGATTTTTATTACGTAATCGGTATTTACGTGTATAGTCTGTTTTAGAAACTTTACAATATATTATAAAGAAATTTATAAAATATAGTTTTACTGGGTAATATATAGTACATATATTTTAGTATCCACATGATACTATAGTATCATACTATCATACTATATATAGTATATATAGATAGGTATATATATATATATATATATATATATATATAATATAACTATAGTTTATTGCATTAATATAAACATACGAATACAATTATAAAATTAAATGATATGTAATAAAGACATGAAATAAAAATTTAATAAATAATGTGCCTCGGTGGTAAAGGTAACAGATTTATTGTAAAGACTAAAACTATAAAACTCACCAACCACTGTTCAACTAATCCGAACGAAGTTCTCTGGGTAACCCCTTATGGGGTTGGTCAGGTCCCAAGGATTGATCGGGCCCTATAAAGTAGAATTTGTGACGTCTCCTAGTATCGAAATCAGATTCTATGTAGGTCTAGTGATGAATTCCAGTTAATTCAATAAATCGTTATAACATAAAAAGTAAGGAAAATAATAATAATACACTAAAGTATTTATCAAGCCTAGATATAAATACTTGTAATGATCCATAATAAAATACATTTCTTGGCAGTTTAGTCCCTTCCGTAGATATTCTATTCCCAAAGAAATTATGCATATATATATATTAATTTTACTATAGTTAAGTGTCACAGAGTGTTATGATGTATATAGGTTATACCTAGACCCTAAACTAAATATACTATCAATACTCTAAGCAATGATTACACTATGTTGTCAGTGAGACGTGTCTACATCAAGAGGGTATACATACAAGAAGTACATATTTTATATATTAATAGATTTAAATTAATAGAATAAGATCTAGGATATATATAACAACACCCCTGGATAAGTACATGCCTAGTGTATCCATGGATACACTAGGCATGTTTACTTTAACTAAGTTAAATGCATTTAACTATGTTCACCCCTGATAGTAAGTCAACTATAGTCTATAGATATATGTATATAGGACCTATATTGAAAGACCTCCTACAACCCCAACCACCGATATTTTAGGAGATCTTGATATTAGGTCCTACATAAAGATAGATATTTCTATAGTAATGTATTGACATCTTGTGTGGGTGTGTGATTGTAACACTGGTTATGAATGATTAATGGTTATCTCTCATGTTACATAATCTCTAGTAATCACACGCCCACTGTAATAGACAATCAGCTGATGAATCATCACTGTGATGACATCACCACAACCACTAATATCAATGCCATGGTGATTCATTTGTTATTAGCTTGACCTGTTAGCTGTCTTGCACTTATCACTGTATGATCCCTGTTAATAGCCCCTCGATATTTAATTAAGTTCTCCTGTATTACATAACCATATTACTATATGTAATGATGTGTGTAATGTGTGTTTACAGAATATACATATGATCACTTGATAATTATGCTTTATTTTAAAATATCAAAAGTGAACACCTATACGTTTAATATATACACAAGTTTATTGTATTACCAAACATGTATATTTCATAACACTTTGTATATTAAGTATAGACTAGTGTATAGTTCATATCGAATTATGTAGATTATTTATCTAAATATGTATATTTCACATCAAGATTTATATATTTCTTATCGAAATATGTATTTTTCTTATCGAAATCTGTATATGTCTAAGTGGAATGCATACATATCATATACCAAAGCGTATTTGTCATGTTTCTAGTGTAGAAATATGTTCGTTACTAATCTATACACTGGTTTACTCTCTCCACCTTCCACACCTCATTCTTCCTCTGTAAAATGCCCGACTCCAAACCCATTATCCTTCCCTACCATCCCCATCCCAATCCTTCACCATCACCACCAGCTTCACCCCCTTATCCCACCCCACCAGATCAGCGTAGTGAAGATGCTACTACAGGAAGGAGCCGACTTCAACATCAAGGACTCCCACGGCAAGTGTGCTCACAATTATGTTTCCAATCTACGTCTCATCACCCTGATGAAGGAACATCAAAACGTTTGTGCACTTCATTATACTGTACATTGGCCTACTTTCATAGGCTACAGAACAATGATGTGAATCTACCAATTTCACTGATTCATTATATTAATAGTGTTGTGATAAATTCTATATGTGTCATGTTGAGATATAGAATAGTAATATAGCCCTGTAACAATATCGGGTATAAAAATATAGAAATAGCGATATATAAAATTATTTTAATTTCTTTCGGTGATTTTCATATTTTTCCTTCATCCTTCATACCCGTTACATAACGTGTGACAGGAATATATCACAATGAAAGAAACACGCGTATAGTCGTTATTAATTCGACGTATTTAAATTAGTTATACAAATAGTTTTAGAATATGTTCTCTACAGTTTTTGAATAGCTAAAAGATAGCAAGGACGTGTCCTTGAACATAGCTTATTGATTATACGAGCCCTCCCTCCCCGCCTCCCCGCCCCCTCCCTTCTATTATCGTTGATGAATAAATCACCGTCGCCCTCAGCAGAAAGCCGACCAGTCTACGATCGCCTACACTAGCGGTGTGGGTCTCCTCGTCCAGATTGACCGCCGTATGTCCTCCGCCGTGATCCTTCAAGACTACAAGAAGTACGCCAGCAACAACAATAACCGTGACAACCGCGACAATAACAACCTGTCGAGCGGGTCCACTAGTCTAGACAGCGGGTCTTGTATTAGCCCTCATAGTTAGTACCGTGTACAGTGTATGTGAGACTATACACGCGTATATGTTTGTAGGCGTATTTACACGCATGACACGTATGATACTAATATCTATTCATTGAAAACATTATATAAATATATTGTATATTGTATTCATTATTTAATGATCCCTCGAGAAGTCGTAGACTTATACATTGATGCGGGGGCTCAGATTAATACAAAATAAATAGTAACATTTATTTTTATTATTTTGACTTATAATTAATTTATCTCTTAAAAAACATAAGAGAAACTGCACACTTATACATATATATATATATATAGTATACATTGTATAAGTATGAGTTATACATTAATTATTTATATATGTACATTATTTTGTCACTTTTTTTTAATGCATTGCTTTCATGTTGCATATGAAATGAATACAATGTGTTGTCTCACACAAGAACACTGTCAATGTTCATATCATTGATATTATTTGATAATTTATTCATATCAAATATTGCATTTCTATAATTGTTGAAGTGTTTCTTAGACCTTGAAGTTATCATACATGTTAATCTCTTCCAAGTAATCAATATATTCTAATTATTAATGATGTATATAAATTTGTATATTTAATTATTATATTATCACAAAATAACAATATATGTGTATATTTATATATATTAGTGTTGGAAACGGTTTCGAATATCGAATCGAATATTCGAATATTCGAATATTCGATTCTTTCAAATAGTAAATTTTCAAATTTGACAGATATTCGAAAATGTCGAATACCTAAATCTAATTATTCGAAAATGTCGAATACCTAAATCTAATTATTCGAAAATGTCGAATACCTAAATCTTATTATTCGAAAATATCGAATACCTAAATCTAATTATTCTAAAATATCTAATACCTAAATCTAATTATTCGAAAAATTCGAATATCAAAAGTTAACTATTCAAAAAAACGGTAAAAGGCATGTATATATTTTATTAAAAAATAAACAAATAATTTAATACTATTTACCCTAGGCGATTTAGTTCCGTTTTAACCTTTTTAAATATCATATAATTCATTATTTTATTTAAAATAATGGAAACGTATCTTTATTATTATTAATAAATATAATTTTTATTATAATTTAAAATAATAGAAACATCTTTATTATCATTACTAGATTATTTAGTAAATATAATTTAAATAACTTTAAATAATTGTATTTAACTAATTTAACTAATCGATAAATATAAAACCTAATTCAATATTTTATTTAAAATAATAGTTACTTATCTATATTTTATAATGAAATAGATGAATTGAAATTATATCTGTATAAACCGAGAATTGACCGGAATGATTGTACATTATTGTGGTGGTCTTACCACGATAAGGAATTTCCAATTCTTACCAAGATTGCAAAATAATATTTAACTGGGCAGTCATCATCTGTTCCTGAAGAAAGAATATTTTCTATGGCTCCAAATATTTTAACAAAAAAACGTTCAAAATTATGTACAGAGAAATTAGACTTATTAATATTCATTGATCATTAATCAAAATTCATAACCCTTTTTAATTATATTACATTCTATTATTATATATATTTGTCTAAATAAATAATTATTATTATTTTTAATTATTAAATATATTTACTATTTGAAACCTTCAAAGTGTATTTATTTACTATTTTAAACGTTTAAAAGGAATAATTTAACTATTAGAAAACTTTGTATACTTAATTTAATACAAATAATACTATTTTAAACCTTCGAAGTGTATTTATTTACTGTTTTACACCTTAGAAATGAATAATTTAACTATTTGAAAACTTCGAATACTTAATTTAATACAAATAATACTATTTAAAACCTTCAAAGTGTATTTATTTACTATTTAACACCTTAGAAATAAATAATTTACCTATTATAAAACTTTGTATACTTAATTTAACACAAATAATACTATTTGAAACCTTCGAAGTGTATTTATTTACTATTCGAAACCTTCGAATACTTAATTTAATAAAAATAATACTATTTGAAACCTTTGAAGTGTATTTATTTACTATTCGAAACCTTCGAATACTTAATTAAATAAAAATAATACTATTTGAAACCTTCGAAGTGTATTTATTTACTATTCGAAACCTTCGAATGAGTGAAAAATCTGAAAATTTCCAACACTAATATATATATATATAAATTCATAATTCATACTGTATATATATAGACTATATTTCTCACCATGTATTTATTTATAATATCTATGAATTTGAATTTCTATCAATAATAATTCAACATATTGGACCTGTTTATACGATAATATTTCAATAAATAGCCAATGGTCAGTGTATATTCCTTACTAATTAGCCTATAACTTTTCATGATTTCACACATATCTCTAGCAATGTTTGGCAGCACTAATGTATATTAAATTTCACTAGATATCATCCTATTAATGTTATAGTAAATTATAATATGTATACTAATGTATACAATGTACATTGTACATTTATAATATATTCATATGCATATTATCATTGCAATTATGAATTTATATTTTCCTATTTAAACTTTTAAATATTGATTATAACAAAAAAATGAAATGATTATTATATAATATATTTAAAAACAATAGTTATTCATTTTTAAATACCAGCTGGTATCCTAAGATACATTTATTGTATTTAATATATATATATGTTATATAAATAAATATATCAGTCTACAACATATTACAAGTAGGTATATTTCATAAATAATAATTATATTCATATACAATATTAAATTATTTTCATTTTATATTTAATAATAACACTATTGATCAGAACAATTTAATTATATATAATGATATATCACTTATTATTCTAAAATGATTGAATAGTTTGTATAATGTATAGTGAAATTAATACATAGACTAATATTATATAATATTATATCAAGTAAAAATGACCATATTCATAATATTTAATTTTGTAATCTAAAAAATATAAATCCTATATATGTATTGAAAAATGCACAATCACTAATATGATTAATATAACTTTTAAATATTAAATCATAGTATATATATATATATACACACGAATGAAATTGAATCAATATTCATTAATTCTCATACAAGTTTCCTGGAAGTACATACAAATTTACATTGTGTGTTTTGGTTATAATATTACTTTATACTATAAATCATATTTTTGTACCTGTGAATCATAAAAATATAATTTGATTTGCATTCTATATTTAAATTGCACTTTTAATATAAATTTATATATATATGATGATTTGAAAAAAATAATAAATTATGATATGTTTATTATATTTGTTAATTTACTTATCATTCAATATCAGATAGTAATTGATACATTCATTATATGAATATAGTCATATTATAACTATTTGGTAGACAATGCAAAATATAATTATTTGGAGGACAAATTTAAAAGATATATAGCTATAAAGCTGAAAAATTATATATTAATTAATTATGATACACTCTTTGAATATATTTAATTATTTTTTCAAAATAATCTATTATAAAAAACATATAAAAATAATGTCCACCAAATATATATTATGTATAATTTATGATTTTGTGGACAATATTAAGATTTATTTTGTATGGACTTCTTGCATAATGCATTCGCTATAACTTTACTATTTTCTAAGTTATATTCTATATTTAATGTTAACAAAAAATTACGCGCATGGGCAATTAATTTTAAACATATGAATTAATTAATAAATTAACGTCTGACTACTCACCAGATGGAAACGTAAGCGGGTCTCCTATTTCATTGTCTGGCTTCAACAGGACGCCCGGCTTTAGGCGCCGACGTCGAATAGGATCCGTTACGTTAGTGTACCCCGGGGCGCTACCCTTTCACGAGTACTATGCTTGTCCGGTAACAGAACGTATGTATATATGTGTAGAATGAATTCATTTTATTTTTTTAAATATAAAATATCTCCGATATCTTTGAATATTCGATATCAGTACAATATAATATTACTATTGAACAGTATATATTTCAGTAAAAAAATTAACATTGTGTATATGTATAGAATCTATACTATAGATATATGTATATATGCTTATATTTATAGATAGAAAACTGATATCCTTCCTTAGTTTGTTTTGGGTTTGTCCTGTTTATAGGATTACAATATCGATGACTTTAATTATAAATTCAATTTGGTGAAAGCTTAAATTTGTATTGTTGAACATTCTCACGGAATGTAAATGTTTAGTTTTTAGTTATTACTGTATTAACATGTTAATGTGAAGATATATATATATATATATATATATATATATATAGGCTATAGAATATATATAATTATATATAATTAGCCTACTTATTCGTGTAACTATCTACGATGTATCGAATAACTAATTTATAATATAGTATATTATTAGTATCAATGAGTCTATAGATTTTATAATAATATTAAATAAATTGAAATTCAATATTCAATTTAAAAGAATTAAAAATTGGGAACATATTTGTTATAAAATAATAATTATTCTAGGAACTATTTTAGAATAGTGTATTCATATTCAACGAACGACAGTAATTCTATTAATTTCATAGACATATTTTCAAGAACGTGCACTTGATATTAATCCTAATGAATTACCTCGAAGTGTTAACTATTTCAATCGACAATAACAATGTCCTTGTTATTACTATGCATGGTGACCGCAATCTCTAAAATCTGTGATTGAATGTATTTATTTATAAACATTTCTGTAATACATACTATTAATAGTATTGGACGTGTATAGTGAAGGTAGGTAATACCTCTAGGTGAGAAACCTACTTCTACTTTGTAATTAATGTGAGGCTATTATGTTGCTATTATGAGGCTATTACAGTTATCTAGGAAATCTCTAACTTATTAACGAATTGTCTATGATGCAGCTATCTAAACGCAGACTCAAATTAGCCAAAAGGCATCAGCTAACATACATACTATTATAACTACACGACATAGCATAGTGTAGCCAGTGATGGGCACGATCACGATCGTAGATCGTCGATCGTCGATCCCGATCGCGATCGACGATCGTTTGAAAATGATCGAGTAAAATGATCGACGATCGACGATCGTTAGAAAATGATCGAATAAAATTATCGACGATCGTCAGCAACTGATCGCGATCGACGATCGTGAAAAAAATTAGATATATATATATAATATCATATTAGATAGAATGAATTTATAACTTGAGTTAAGGTAATTAGGCCTATTAAACCTACCCCTTACATATTCTTTGAAATCTTTATTGTTAATAATACTAATTGGAGTCATAGTATTTATTAGAAATGTTAGTAGTAATTTGTCAGTTTCTACATGTTATATTGTAGTCGATTGCTCGATTGATAATTGAACCAATGACGATTGTTTAATCTTTTTAGTATAGGATAGTTTTGAAGGTTCTTGGAGTTGTCTTTTTTTACTATTCTCATTGTGTTCACATTTTACTCTATCATATTCATCTAATTTAGTATGATTTACAGTTTTGTAATGGCGTCTTAAATTTGACGATGACGAAATCCAAGCTATTATTTTTTTTCTACAAATCTTGCATGATGCTTCAACTTTATTATTAATTATTTTTAAGTCATTAAAATAAATATTTGATTTAATAAAGGGCGAATTTATCCAATACATTGTATATCTTAGAACTTATAACTTATAATGATCTAAAATATTAATAAAGTTATAGTCCTATATATATATATATTATATAATACGCCTACAGGGAAATTGACAATTTGACTCATTTTTGGCGTAGATCTATAAGAGTCTCGAGACTCTATAATAGAGTAGATAATTAAACGTATTGTTTGATCTTGCATGTCTCGCACGGTAAAATATTACGATTACATTAGTAAAAAAGATACATTGGTATATATATATACCTATATATATATATATATATATATATATATATATATATATATATATATATATATATATATATATTGATATGACGGCGTGAATGGGTGAGTACTCGCGAGTACTGCGAGGATCATTAGTGGTTCATGCAGAATCCCGGAATTCATATGCTTATATAATAATACGATCGAGATCCACGATCGGAGATCGCGATCGACGATCAAAATAATTAAACGATCGACGATCGACGATAGTTAAAAAATGATCGAGTAAAAAGATCGACGATCGACGATCGTTAGAAAATGATCGACAAAATTGATCGACGATCGGCGATCGTGAAAATTCGTGATCGTGCCCATCACTGAGTGTAGCCCAGAAAACAGTAATAGCCGTATAATCGCAACATAACAGCATATTTAATAGCCTCAAATGTTTACATTGTGATATTATGCTGCTATTAATTTGTCATGCTATTATGCTGCTGTTATGTTGCTATTTAAAGTCTAGTATGCTATTATTATGCCGATATTACTGTTAGCTGGGAGTATGTATCTAAAATACACGAAAATAATTTACAAATATATATATAAATATAAATATAAATATATTTATATATTTATTTGCTGAATATATAATATGGCCTCCGACTATTATGATTACTAATGACAGGGTCAAATCTACAATACGCGTTGCGGGCGTTGACATGCTTGAGCGCACACGATATAATAATTCGAGAGAGATACATGTATATTATTATATATATTAAATACGCTATTATTACTAAATTACATTGGAATATATATAAATACAAATTTATATATATATATATAAAGTTTACACACACACATACACATATATACATACACACACGTACACACACATATATATATATATATATATATATATATATATATATATATATATATGTTATATAGCCATATATAATATATTGTGTGCACAAAGCCACACACACACACGTATATATATATATATATATAAATATATATATATATATATATATATATATATATATATATATATATATATATATATATATACTATATAATATGGTATATTACATAACCATGCATACTATATTATATAGTATAAATATATTCTAATCTATAATTATGTGTATTTATAAGCAAATAGATTTATACACCTTATAAGTTTATATTGTATTATAAACTATTATACTATTGTATTATGTTAAGTATATATATATACTATAGTGTATAATCAAATAGAAGTGTAAGAATAATACCTATGTATTTATCTAATGCAATACAATCTATTACGTAATTAGTATGTGTGGCACATGTCGTGTGCAGCCGAGCGTTACAACTACGGCTTCCTTATGCAAACATAGATGTCGCACCTATAGGTGCGTTATTTTATATATGCATACACATCAATACATTGTGTTATACAGTATATAATATATACACAGAGGTAGAGAGAAATTTCTCTCTAGCTCTATGAATATATACAACATTTATTCAATGGCCAAATACATACCTGTCATTTTATTGTATTTACTTTAAGATAGATTATGTTATATACTACTACTACTACTACTACTACTACTACTACTACTACTACTACTACTACTACTACTACTACTACTACTACTACTACTACTACTACTACTACTACTACTACTACTACTACTACTACTACTACTACTACTACTACTACTACTACTACTACTACTACTACTACTACTACTACTACTACTACTACTACTACTACTACTACTACTACTACTACTACTACTACTACTACTACTACTACTACTACTACTACTACTACTACTACTACTACTACTACTACTACTACTACTACTACTACTACTACTACTACTACTACTACTACTACTACTACTACTACTACTACTACTACTACTACTACTACTACTACTACTACTACTACTACTACTACTACTACTACTACTACTACTACTACTACTACTACTACTACTACTACTACTACTACTACTACTACTACTACTACTACTACTACTACTACTACTACTACTACTACTACTACTACTACTACTACTACTACTACTACTACTACTACTACTACTACTACTACTACTACTACTACTACTACTACTACTACTACTACTACTACTACTACTACTACTACTACTACTACTACTACTACTACTACTACTACTACTACTACTACTACTACTACTACTACTACTACTACTACTACTACTACTACTACTACTACTACTACTACTACTACTACTAAATCAAATCAAATCAAAATGGTTTATTTAGACACTCAATTGTATAGCAATAGGTTTGCTCTGTTAAGTGTTGTGTTAATAAAAAAAGACAAATTAAATAAGGAGATATAGGTATAACACTAATTTAAATATAAAAGTAGGTTGAATTATTAATTAACGATTTAATAAATATTCTACCAGGTTACGTTTAAACGTTGACAAATTTACAATTTCTCGTATAGAACGAGGAATAGGATTCCATAATCGAGGAAGAGCGTACGAGAAAGCACGCTTTGTCGTACGTGTTAGATTGGGGACGCCTACTTCAAATCGTAAGATATCCTCAGTTGATCTTGTAGTTCTAAGAGGTTGTATCAATTGGAGTGAAGATCGTATATATTCGGGCTGATGAGTAGTTAGGGCCTTGTGAGCGATACACAGTACTCTTTTCTCAGCACGTTCTGATGCTGATAGTATCCTAAGTGATTTCATCTTTAAGGTGACACTTGAGTGATCCCCGCGTGGTTGCCGATATATCGTTCTCACAGCTGATCTGATAATACGATTAATAGGTAATATCGTGGATTGGGGGAGTCCAATTAGTATAGAGTTACAGTAATCAATTGACGAAAAAACTAATGAATTAATTAAAATATAAGTTAGATTATTATTGATATATTTACGTATATGCCGAATGTTATATAGATTATGGTTAGCTTTACTACATATACTTTGAATATGGTAATTCAACGACATATCGCGGTCAATAGTTATTCCTAGATATTTCATTTTGGAACTAGGATTAATGATTATACTATTAATTGATATAATTGGAAAATCATTGTAAGAGCTAGGAATATTAATTAATTCAGATTTGTTAGTGTTAAGACTTAACTTATTATTTGTTAGCCACACATGTATGTCATTTGCACAGTTGGATAACTCATTACGATGAGATAGACTGTGTTGAGATATAGTACTATATAGAAGTATATCGTCAGCATAAAGATGATATTTGATATGCTTATATTGTCTAATGATGCTAGATATAGGTCTAATATAGATTAGAAACAGAATAGGTCCAAGTACAGAACCTTGAGGTACACCTGTTTTTAAATTATTTGGTTGAGAATAGTGGTTTCCAGTTTTTATAGAGAATGTACGATTCGAGATGAATGACATCATCCAATCTAAAGCTTTGTCAGTTAGACCGATATCAATTAATCTTTGTTTTAAAATAATATGATCTAGAGTATCAAACGCAGCAGATAAGTCGAGAAGGAGTAATTGTATATTAGAATGAATATCAAGAGATTTTTGTAGTACAGAAGTTTCTGTACTATGATGTAAACGATATGCACTTTGATATTTATCTATTAGTTGGTAAGTATGTAAGTAATTATTAAGTTGAAAATATACAACTTTTTCTAAAAGTTTGGCTATTGTAGGTAATTGAGATATGGGTCGGTAGTTATTTAGGTCATTGATGTCTAGTTTATTTTTTTTAAGTATCGGAGTTACTATTGCGTGTTTCAGTTGTGTCGGGACGTATCCAGAGTTTAGGGAATCATTAATTATTTTAACAATGGGTATTGTAATACTATTAATGATTCTTTTCATAAGAGATACGGGTATGGGATCATGAGGAGCAGATGATTTAGACGAATTAAGTAATATTTTTATTTTATCATTAGTTGTTGGGAGGAATAATGAAAGTTGATGACAAGTAGTATTTGGTAGTGTAATGGGTATTGTATTATTATAATTAAGTGTGAGGGATGTATGTAGTTTGTTAAGTTTGTCAGTAAAAAAGTGAGAGAACTGAATGCACATGATATCATAGGGTATATCAGGTAGATATTTTTGTTTCGTTTTTCCTAATAAAGTATTAGTAAATTTATATAATCTACGTATATCTCCGTTACAATTATTAATTTCTGTTTCGTAATGCTGAATTTTAGCTGCTACAATGGATTTTTTAAATACTTTTTTAGAAACTATAAATTGGTTAAGAAGTTGGATATTAGGATGTTTAGAATATTGCCTTTGACATCTTCTCATATTTTGTTTGGCTAATATTGTTTCTTGATTAAACCAACATTTTCTGTTATTTCGAATAGTTTTATTTTTTTGAGGAGCGTGTTTGTTAAGGATATTTGTTAGGATATTATTTAATGTATTGATTTTTATATCGTGAGTTAGCGACGATAAAAGATCAAAGGAGAATGTTGAAATTGATATTGCTTTGAGGTTTCTATATTTAATTTGGGAATGGCTAATATTATCACTTTTTATATTGAGAAGAAAAGTGACAGCATAGTGATCAGTTATTATATGTCGAATTTCGAAATTATTGAGTATGAGATATTGACTATTAGTGGAAAAAATTAAATCTAAAGTATTTCCAGAAGTATGTGTAGGTTTATTGACGTGTTGGTGAAGTAAGTGTGATTCAGTCAGGGAGAGTAGTCGTAATGAGGGGGTATCCTTTAGGTTAACATGGAAGTTAAAATCTCCGAGTAAAATTGTATTATTTAGTTTAATCGAAATAAGAAGATCATTGAGATCATCTATAAATGATATATAATTATTAGATGGTGGTCGGTATATTATTACAAATCTAGTGTAATTATTTGTAGATGTCTGTAATACAACTATGATGCATTCAGAACCAGAGATAATATAGTTTGTGTAGCTTATTAATTTCATTGATTTTTTAAAAAGAATACCAATACCACCTCCGGTTTTGTTTTCATGTAGTGTATTTCGTGGAGTGTGTTTAAAAATGTAAGTATCGTTAATAAGTTGGGAAATTAAAGGAGTAAAGTCATGTGTAAGCCAAGTTTCAGTAATTGCTATTATGTCGAGATTAAATTCAGTAATGAAGTCTGATAATATTTCGATATTAGCTTTTATTGAGCGTGCGTTGATCAAAGCACACTTTATATATTTATCATTTAAAAGTCATGTAGGTTTATCTATAATATTATTGTGTAGATTAGCATATCTATTTTTAGGGTTTACGCGTTTATTTTGTGAATTTTTATTTATTTGTATATTAGATATATAATTATTATAGCTATTAGTATATTTTTCTATATTGTCATCTGATATTGATAAAGGATTGATTGACCAGTCGATTCTTTTAGTATATGCATTTATAGATCTCAATTCATAAGTATTTCTAAATCTATTGAAAACACATTTATGATCTACTACATATTTAGATTTTATTGCATGATAGATAATTTTACCATATAGGAGTGTTTTGTCGTCAACAGAATTCCTAATAAATAATTGACTGTATACTGAATGTTTTAAACAATGAATTGACGATATAAAAAGAGATTGGGCATAATGAGAGTTAAATGATATTTCAATATTTTTGTAATTATATTTAACTTTAGAAATAATATTTGTATTTAGTTGCATTTGTGTGAACATATTATTGATTATGTTATTATTTGAATTTAGCTTTCTAATATTTTCAATTACGATACTAAATGAGTCTGGTGCTTTAGGTAGTAGTTTGATATTATTAGTTACATTTAAATTGGTTTCTATCATATTATTAGTAGATTTTATTAATTTTTCAGCGTATGTGGGTATATTCGTTTTATTTAATATTATTTTTATTTCCTTTATATCATCAGCAATTGATTGTAATGTCGGTATATATGTATACGTGTCTGTAGGGTAAGTAGTGTCAGTAATTGTATCTGTATTATAGCTTTCAGAATTTAGTATCGTATTTGTAGAAATATCAGATATAGTACTTTGTGATTGATTATCAATAGATATAGCATCAATACATGAAGTACATGTGAATGCAAAGTTAACACTGTTAAATATTTGTAAAACCGCTTTTGATGGCGTATTACTGTTAATCCATTTTTCTGGTAAACAGTTAGCATTAAACAGACACATTTGGTGAATATATGTATTACATGTTGAACACTCTATTACTAGATAATCATTAGAAAGTGAACAGTGATAGCAAGTATTCATGTTGATAACTATTTGTAATGTATATATTATAAATTAAATGTATATAAATAAATAGGTATATATTGTGATATAACTGTAAGTATAAGTGAATAAATATACACATAAACAAATGTATATGTATATATTAAAAACAAATCAGCATATACGCAAATAAGTCAATTATAAAATTTAGAAATATAGATATTATATATTAAAAAACATTATGTATTATAATAATTAAAAACTAATCTCTAATACTACTACTACTACTACTACTACTACTACTACTACTACTACTACTACTACTACTACTACTACTACTACTACTACTACTACTACTACTACTACTACTACTACTACTACTACTACTACTACTACTACTACTACTACTACTACTACTACTACTACTACTACTACTACTACTACTACTACTACTACTACTACTACTACTACTACTACTACTACTACTACTACTACTACTACTACTACTACTACTACTACTACTACTACTACTACTACTACTACTACTACTACTACTACTACTACTACTACTACTACTACTACTACTACTACTACTACTACTACTACTACTACTACTACTACTACTACTACTACTACTACTACTACTACTACTACTACTACTACTACTACTACTACTACTACTACTACTACTACTACTACAATGATACTACAACACATACATGTATATAACATTTGTGTATATATATATATATGTGTATTTTACAGTGAAATTATACATTACACCTGTATTATATGTTAACGAAACTCACACTCATAAGATGTATATATTCAAAAATGGTGTATAAATGTACTTGCAAGTACATACATAATATTATAGATAATTATTTAATTATAATTGTTAAGATAAATACAGACTATATAACAACTTTGTATTAAATTATTTTAGAATAGTTTAATATATTAGATAAAGTAAACTATATAAAAACTTTTTATTTAATTATATTAGAATATTTTAATATATCAGATAAAGTAAACTATATAAAACTTTTTATTTAATTATTTTAGAATAGTTTAATATATTAGTAGTTTATATAGCTATATATAAATATACATATACACATGATCATGTTATATACATATGATATATATACACATACAATATACACATGCTCAATGATAGATTGCTCTATGATATAATAACATGTTATCAAACAATTACATAATATCTTTGCATATTAATAGATAGGTCAATACCAATTCTATTGACATTATGATATTACATAGAGATGATTCACAATAAAAACGTGTTAGAACCATCGATATAAAGAAAGGTTAGATAAAGCTTTCTTTATATCGATGGTTAGAACCTGTTTGAATTGTAAATAGAAAATTCACACATGTATATAATGCTATATATATTTATATAAGTGATCATATTGTACATATATGTATACATAAGTCATTAGCATATATATGATTATAATTATGACTATTATAGTATATAAATTATATTATGCAGCAATGTATTGCTTTATAAATTGTATGTATGTGTGTGTATGTATGTGTATGTGTGTGTGTGTGTGTAAACTTTATATATATACAAATTTGTATTTATATATATTCCAATGTAATTTAGTAATAATAGCGTATTTAATATATTTAATAATATACATGTATCTCTCTCGAATTATTTTATCGTGTGCGCTCAAGCATGTCAACGCCCGCAACGCGTATTGTAGATTTGACCCTGTCATTAGTAATCATAATAGACGGAGGCCATATTATATATAGTTCATTTATTTAATATATTTTAATATATTTATTATAGGCTTATAAATAACCATATCTTTTATTTTTATTATATTCTCCAGGTTATTTATTTTTGATTTGCTGATTAAATATTTATTAAATCCTGAAAATTATGCACTAGGTTTGCAAATGATTTTCGAAAAATCTATGAAAATAATTGAAAATTATATGCTTAGGTTAGAATAGATGAGGTTAGAAATTAATTTTCTAAAATTTGTCAAAATAATTATTTTCAAAATTTGCAAAAATGTGTCCACAAAATTTTCGAAAACTTTTGTAAATTATTTTCAAATTTTTTTTACTGGGATTTCTCTATTTTACTATTAATTACCGAATATATTGTGTTAACTAATTTAAAGCCTTAGTTATTATTATTAAAATAAGCAATAAGAAGAATAATTATTAAGAAGAAATATATTTATTATTTGTTAAAAATATTAACTTATCTATATTATCATCAGATAATCTATTACTATTTGTTGACAATAAATTTCCAGAATTTGAACATATTCATTCACTGGCAACTGATGTTGCTTGTGCAATCAGATATGTGAAAGCAATTTTATGTAGACTTGGTTATATTGATTCCTTCTACATCCACAATGTCAGAGTGAAGTATTGAAATCAACTCTATCTTGCTTCAGCGGGTAACGAGAAAATGTCAAGGGGCATATCTTAAATTAATAGTTATATGCTAGGGTATTTATAATTAATTTATAAAATACATAACCCAATATAAAATACATTAATATATAACAATTTAATTATTAATATAAATTAATACAAATAAATACAAATTATTCGTATTCGTTCTACAAAGTATTCAATTCGTATTCATATTCGGTTTTTTATAATTGGGAAAGCTTCAATTCGGGTTCAAATTGTAAAGCTTTAATTCGTATATTCGTTATTTGTATTCATTTACATTCCTACTATATTATACTTATTTTTGATTCTGTGGAATAATTGACTAGAATATTAAATAACTCTATTTATAGACTGATTACTAATATGTCGGCGTAGATATGTTATTCTTCTTGATAAATTAAAGGTGCACTCTGGGTAAACCAGTTTACATAGATACGTGTAATATAATTACATTAGGATGTTATTATAAGGTAACGTGGTGATAATTAAATCTACACGTTTCTAGGAAATTGTATGTTTATAATTATCGTACTAATGAAATTATCTGCCAGGTACATTGGTGAACATTAATATTATTATTAATAATGTCCGTGTTATCAAAATTTAACACTAATAATAATCATCATTATCGTACACTTAACGCACTCGCTATCACAATAACTTATTACATATCACTTATACGATATATAATAACAATAAAAATAATAAATGTATACATATAGTTATATTCAACCAAATATGATTATATATATATATATGATATGATATGAGATATATAACGTATCTGATACCAGACTCTCGTATCACCCCATTGCAATATATATTTCTAATCCTGCTATCTCTATCGACCGTTAACATCTTTATCGACCTTTAACCTATCCCTATCGACCTTTAAACTCTCTCTCCATCACCACTTAGCTCTGAACTAACACCGCTGATGAGGAGAATGGGGTCGGATACCAGCTTTAGTTCCGCGTCGGGGTCGGGGGGAGACTCTAAGACTGTGGGAGACGCCAAGAAGACGCAGATACAACTGGTGACTAGCATCGAGACTAACACCGAAGAACTGCAGTCGATTATGAAGTACCTATGTACTAGCGTTAGTGTACAATCTACACTGTACAATGCACAGTAAACGAAGTCTAAATTAGTCGAGAATTTTATATATATATATATATATACAAGATCTTAAGTAGAATTTTTAAATTTACATTATAAATACATTATTTATTTATGTTTTTGCCCCTCTAAATATATTCCTAGATACAGCCCTAGTATGCGTGCTCCCCTAGGTTTGCATACGTTTGTTTGTACACGTGTACACACATAACTGTGATTGACAGGTGACGCGAGCCATTGACGCCGACGTCCGCGAAGACCAGCTTCAACAGCTACGTACGACCTTCACGCGAATACAGAGGGCGCAGAACCTCCTCGCTGACTTCTCGGAGGAAGCTAGCGGCAAATGTCGTTCGATGCGCCGACACCTCGAGGTGTTATCGGTGGAAAGTAGGCGTCGCTCTAGCAGTAACGACGCCCTCATCCGAGAGGCACAATCCGACTACATTCTACTGGCCAACAACTTCTATTACGTGGTCACTAAATACTTGGTGAAGTTAGTACCCCGTCTGAACTCCACTTTTAATTATACCATTTGAATTCGGAAACGTATTGATTTAATATAATGATTTCATTAACGATTTATAATTCAAGTTTTATTGAAAATAACACTAATGAACATTTGATAATATCGAAAAGTTAAATATAATAGTAGTTTCTATTCACTTTACAAATGTTTGTTCAAAAATTAATTAAATAATAATTACCTATTTAGAATAACAAATTTCTTATATTGTAATGTACATCATACTTCACTGAAACCAAATATATGGATAGATATTTCATTTTCATAATTGAAATGAATAACTAAAGTAAACGTGATAGTGATGCTTATAAAGTACTAAACATAATATAAAGTATAACCACTATAGTTACATATGATGTTAAAAGTAATACTATTTATGAGCAAGATGTATCAGCCTCTACATTGTTGATTCATTTAATCTATATTTATATTAAATTAAGAGGAGACTTTATATTAGAAACATACTAAATTAATTTTATAAATATTTCACATTTTTATATAATAGCAGTAGTAAGATATATTTATTGATGGTTATAATTAACATATTAAAATAAATTACAATAATAACAATTTGAAAAATAAAATAAACTTCGTCACGAAATAATGAATTCTATGTGTGCGTAATCATTATAATAACAAGGCCATGTCCTATAGTTATCTTACGTTCGCTTCACCCTTACAGTATAAACGACGGCTGGAAGTGTATAATAAAGCGGTTGCCGTTGAGCACCGACGTATGCGACAACCTGGTGAGGAGAATAGAGAAGGATGACCAGCACGATGATACCGGCCGTACTAATCACGCCTTGACCGTCTGGTCCAGAGTGATGCGCATGAATGCCACCAGGGTGCTGCCGGTCCTCAGACTACTGCTCGATATCGAGAAGATTGACAAGTCTACGGACTCGAGTACAAAGATCATGGAACAGTTCACAAAGATAATGACCAATGAATATAGAGGTAACGTAATCATTATTTATATTCTTCTATTCAATATGTGCCAGACATTAGAATTATGTACACTGCTATTGGAGATAAAGTTTTTTCACTAATTTGAATGACAATTTGTTCCAATTAGATTGCAGATTTATACAAATAGCAGTCTACCCAATTCTAATTTCAATGGCCATAGCCTATCATTAATAGTTTATTTTGAACACCTAACCACTTATAAATTCAATAAATAATAATAGAATATAATTAGAATTATATAAACGATGGTATTATTATAATTCCATCAATATATATTATACTATCTCCAAAATGATTTCCTTTAATTTTTATTTATTCTCCCAATACAATGTAATGTGTGAATATGTTACAGTAATTATTTGTTATAAAACTTATAGTTATCAATACATTACAGTTAAACACACATCTCACCTATACTACTATTGATACTACACCCACCATCAATTACATAATTATTAAAACAGATTTACCGAAGGAGAATACATTTGTGTGCGTCGCATCTCGTCTGGGTGTTTCAGAAGCTGCATTCTGCGCCCATTTCGACTGCGCCACTGCTGGATTGCATAATGACGCGTTATCGTTGCATCATCGCGATTTTGATTGGCTGGCAGAGTTATATGCAGCCACCGATGTAAACAGTGGTCGCGCAGAGTTCACCAGAGAGGTCGCGCTATCGCTGATTAGAAGTTCGCGCGAAGATCTACTTCCTACGTTGTTTAAGGTCAACTGTCCAACGGAAAGGTCACTGACATCTCCGTCTGACATACCCGATAGGTCGTCTTCGCCCCTTTCCTTCAACTCTGCATCCTCGGATAATCAAATTATAGATCCAGAGTTCTTTTTAGAGTACTGATTTTTTATTGATTTATTTTATATTTTTATTTTAATTTTTAACGATTTTACCATTTTATTTCAAAATTTGTATTTATTAATTTATTTTGAATATTTGTATATATTTTTTTAAATATCTTTATAATAAATAATCGATAAATTTACATTAACATTTTATTGTAGATCATAGAGCAAATAAAATAAGATATTTATAGTTATATGGTGTATATAATAATAATAAATTTAATTGAAGAAAATAATAATATTAATCATCACCATTTGACGTCTGAAATGTGGAGAAGAATAGATTAGTGATTGCGGAGGGAGAGGGAGGGGGAGACAAACCTTTCTTCGTTTAGGTTCCGGGATATCGGTACCGGCATAGCTTCCGCTCAACGGCTCATCCACTCTATTACTGAGACCACTTGTCATGTCCTTCTGTATGATATCAATCCATTCCTATAGTAACGGTTACCAATAGAATATAAACTAACGGCTTGAATACAAACTGGTAGAACTTTTTTCCTCCAAGAGGAATCGCTACTCTCTTCCATCGTGATTCCAGCACTAAGAACTTCCGGAAGGTCTGGAAACTCTCCCACATCGGCAGCAATGTCAGGTCGCTTCGGTTGTGGCTTGTCTACGGGCGACTGTTTCGATGAAGATTGTGATGACTCATCCATCTGTACTTCCTGTTTAAAACAGCATTAGTTATAGTTGGAATACTGGTTTAGAAATTTTTGTAAACAAAATTACGGGATTCATGTATAAAATATAATCTTATGATTTTATAATAATTTATAAATGTATTATTTATGAATTATTTAAAATATATATACTATTTTGTATACAATAATCTAAATCATTGTTTATAAAATTATTAATATTGCAATAATAAAATAATGACAATATTAAATAGTATCAGGTAATGAGTATTGCATAATGAACCTGGTTATCTTCACCGACCTCGATGTATTTAGAAATATCTCCTGTAGCCATTGTATATTTTAGATCCACGAACATCTCCAACATTTGAGTGATTTTGCCCATTATGAAAAAATTTTTATGTTTCTTGAACAGACTCCTCTATTAATAATAATTAAGTGATATTTATTAATCTTCATTAGTATTCATTAGGAAGATTATTAAAATGAAATATTACGATATTATTAGCAATGTAATATTTAAAATGTTAATAGATTTAGATAGTACAGACATAATTTAATGTGTTATATGTTATCAAATAAATAATTATAATTATCAATAACATCAATTAATTTTTTTTTAAATAGAATACATAATTATTATTTTTATTTATATACAATGTTAATAAAAACATTCTATATATTTTTACTTCTAAAGGGTTTCGAGAAAGAGAACATATTGATTAGGGTGATAATGTGAGCACCTATTACACAGTAAGAGTCGCATATATAATCATACATAGTCGCAGGTTGTATGATACAAACCATTTGTTTATTCATAAGATCAATCATAGGTTCTGGGGACAAGTTGATATGCATACAATGTTGATTGATAGCTGACACAGAATATATGAAATCTTTGATCGCATCAATAAAGAACAAATGGAATTCACTACAAATTCATGATGATGAGGTATTAATAAAGGGGTTAATAATAATAGGGTTAATAATGAGGTAATGAGAGGGTTCGGGATAGTGCTACCAACTCAGTTTGTTTACTCGGGTCGATAATCAAGGAGAATAATTTTGGTAGAGCTTCTTTGAAAAAGTTTAAAATTGAACGTGATAAATTCAGGCCATGTTTAGCTTTCTTTTCATTCTGTAAACATAAACATATGATACATATAGGAATTGACAATATAGCTGTTATACAATATAACTGACAATAATGTTATTCAGAATCAAGGAATGCGATATAGGCTAGAGGGATCAGGGGCCTGTATATAATATATAACAATGTATAACAATTGTTATATTAAAAATTATTATTTTAAAAAATTTATTATATTAAAATTAATATATTAAAAAAAGATTTTTATTGAGTAATGATTTACATTGAGATTTAAATCGTTCCAACTCTGGAATAAACCATATACATACGACTATATTATGACTTCCATTAAATGTGTATACATACGATAGTAAATATTTCAATGAGAAAGAGCAATGCTATTCAAAGATTTAGTGAAAATTATATATAAATATGAATAGATTTAAACTGTATCATTAATCATGTATCGATGATGACAGATTATATAAATAAGGCATTATCAGATAGATTGACAGAGTAATAGATTTACATAGTAAGCAAGTACTAACACAAATTTTATAGAAGTCTGGATCTATATTCTCAAAGATACGATCGCAAGCCTCTTTCACATCATCATCCCCACATAAGTCTATGTTGTATGTTGAACTTATGTAGGATTTCAGTGCTTTCTGTGAACATATGTGATGTATAGTTTATGTAAACTAGATTTGTGTATACAACATATATATATATATATATATATATATATATCATTCATTACATATATAAGTATATAATGATAATTTTTTTTAAATATTTTAATATTAATTTTAAAATAATTTAAATAATAACCACAAAAGAAATAGTTTCAATTTTGATATCATCTTCAGAATCTGAAGGAGTATGAATTTATTAGTCAAATATAACTAAATACTAATTTTAAGTATTTAAAATATTTATAATATAATAATCATTAATTTAGAATATTTGGGAATGATAATGTATTAAATAAAACATCTGTGGTTAATATAGGCTGTCGTTCTATTACTTTTGAATTTCAAGTTATAAATAATATATCACAATTATTTTTTCACAATTTTTTAATAAATATTAAAAAATATATATTATATAGATTTTAAATATTTTTTAATATTACCTGAATAAAAAGTGGAAAATTAATATAAAATATAATTTATATATTTTATTTATTAATTTTTTTATAAATATTGATGAGTAATAAACTTAGACTTTATGAGATATATTCCTAGTAATTTTAATTACAAACAGAGAATTATACAATAATTTTAGTATCTCATAATTTTAAGTATATAGATTGAAGATACAGATTTAATTAGATTACTATTATTTCTAGGTATTAATTGTCAATACATAGAAATACTAGTAATTTAATTAAATATGTAATATTATTAACATATAACTGCATAATTATTATAATATGAACATATGGATTCATAATATATTGATTTATATGTTTTACATTGAAATATATTTCTACCACATTGATTAGTGGAACATATTATATACGTAAGGGTGGTGTTTTTCATGAGATTACCATAACTCACTGAATATGTATAAAATATATATGAATAAACATTTTTTTTAAATTTCAGCACTTTTAATTAATTATAAGGTTTCCCGATATGTCATCAAAGTGTTGTATTCTACATATCCATCAACTTATATAGGCTCAAATTAAATAAACAGAAAAAAGTATTTTCAATAGTTAAGATTTTTTTTTCTTAATGAATATTCACCAATATATATATTATGGTATTTAAAAAGAAAATATTGAAAATTATTTAAAAAAAAAATATATTCTAGAAATGTCATGAAATTTAATGGAAATTCCTAGAATTTAAGTAAAATAGCCTTTATTGCAAAATAAATCAATAAAATACCTACCCCGATATATCAATATTATTAGATTTATTATATGAACATTATAAAATATTTAAATGCAAAAAAAAAAAATGTTATACAAATTTTAAAGATTTGTTTTTTTTCCGATTCATTCGATAAATATATATTAGACGAGAATATTTTCCACCGGAGAACGAATAATAATCTCAATTATAATTTTAGATATTTTCGGTATTTTTTTATTTGACCTAATCATGAACATTTTTTATCAATTTTTAAAATAATTTTCAATATATTACAATAACAAACGTGCTGAGCAAAGTTGAAACAAAGCGCATGAAAGATTCATGGATAAAAGTGGAAATATTATTTTTGAGACGCCATTTTTTCAAATTATTTTACGAAACTTTAACAGTCTATAGGTGGCTGGATATTGATTTTTAAACTATAATGTTTACATATTTATTACTTCATATTAAATATCTTTAGAAACATCACTGAGTAGGTACAATTACTTTTACGCGAACACCCTTAGTATACACGTACACACTGCGAGCACAAGCAACAAGCGCGGCACCCAGTATCTAGATAAAATAAATGAAACATCAATTGTAAATGTTATTTACTTTATATCTACAAATATAAGTTCTCACATTCATTAATATGTAAGAGTCACCCACCTCACTAATCGTATACAATTAATCGTATTACAAAATTAATTAATATATATTAAGCCATATATAACTTTATAAGATGGTATATTTGTTTTAGATATATATTATCAAAATAATTTCATATATTTACAATTTTTGAATATCATTTAATTAAGAAAATAATTTCATTTATATATAATTAATATAATTTATTAAATATAATAAATTTGACACTTATAAAATATACATTTCTACTAATATTAGATTATGTTTAGTTATCCCTGAGTTTATATATATATATATATAATCCATTGAACAAATAATATAATAATTAAATTAAACAAACATTACATTAAACAAACTATATTACTTATGCTAATATAATTATATATTTTACTATTAAAATATACAACTAAATAAATAGAGATATTTAAAACATCACTCTCTTAACATGTATAATACAAACATAGGCAATGCAAACACACAAGCACAAAGAGGTCATGCCACACTATACCTATGTACACTCTAATAAGAATATTATAATCATTCTATAAAGTATTTTCTAGAAATGTTAATTAGTTTATGTAAATAAAAAATGAATGGTGCATGAACATAGAGGATGAGAGTGTTATACATTGTAAGGATATTAACCATTTGATGAATCTCTAGAAAGGTATTTACTGATTTCTATGATATAATCTTTGAACCGCTTTTTATCCTAGAAAAATAAAACATATTAATTAAAATTATATGGAAAAATAATAAAATAGTTTATGAAAATGTATTAAATGTATGAACAGGAAGCTTACGTTTAGTGCTGATAATAATAGTAAAGTAGTGATGATATAACTAATCAATAACTTAATAGGTTCATTATGTTGTATAAACCTTGAGGGTAGGTTTAGTCGCCCTATGAATAATGTTAACACGTGGAGTTCTACTAGTAGAAGGGCGTTGATCTCTTAGTATCATATTACGGTGGATTTGTATTGGATTCGGCTGACCATTTGACATGTTATTAGAGCTTCTGGTAATAAGGAAAGGATTCGGACTACGGGTTTCTCTAGCAGTGGTAGTGGTGGTTGAGGTGGTTGAAGTGGAGGTCGAGGTAGAGGTGGGTAGCGGGGTTACACGTGCCGCCCCATTGGAAACTCTAGGTCTCCTGGATTGAGGGTCGCACTGAAGGAAGAAGTGAGAATTGCAGCGAAGATAGGGGTCATACACTCTGTATACAGTAGGCTGAGGAGGCGTCGTGCTGTTCTCATTGTAAACTGTAAACAAGATGAACATGTATAACAACATTAGTTACTGAATTTGCCCTTTATAGCCAGATATTGGCTGTTTAAAATGTTTTATTTTTGTGAAGTACACAATATATCAGGCAACACTACTACTACTACTACTACTACTACTACTACTACTACTACTACTACTACTACAAGAGACTAACCAGGATCTAGTAGATTGTTATCCCCAGTATTAGGCATTTCCACAGAAATCAATGAAATATCCTCATCGCCAGCTCTCTCCGGAACAGAGGTGTTATTATTGTCAGTGTTTGATTGGTTGGGAGTGTTTTCGTGTAACTGAAAGAACTCTTGCTGAAGGATCCTAGCTGCCATGGCGGAGGAGGTTATGACATTCCTGGCAGAACCCTGATTAGCACCGGGGGTAGCAGTGGAGGCATCCGCAGTAGTGGGGGGGGCTGCAGCACTAGTGTCACCAACAGCACTAGAGGTAGTGTTATGGTCTACATTGTTCTGAGACCACATGGTTTCGTTGATGCGGCGTATGTTGGCAATCACTTCAGAGAAACCGACAGGAGTGTTGGCTCGGGCCATAGCGCGAGAGACGGCACTGTTCCTAGTCACCCTTTGAATGTTCTGATTGTTAGGGGGGTGGTGATGGTGGTGCGGGGGGTGCCTGGAGAAGGGGGCATAGTGGTGATTATGATAGGCGGGAGGACCAGTTACAGAGATTCTGGCAGTTTGTCTAGGTCTTATGTTGGATCTGGTTGCTGTTGTTCGTGGTTGACTGGCGGAGTTCGTAGAGGTCGTAACACCTGCACTAGAGGTCGTAGAACTTGCACTAGAGGCAGTAGCACTTGCACTAGAGGTCGTAGCACCTGAATTAGAGGTCATTACCCCGGCGCTAGGGGCTGGACTCGGCATGCCATTAGCTCTAGTGCTGACCACTTCCTGTGCCCTTCCATCCGCTCCAATAACAAATACTATGAAATGTTATTAAGTTTATATAATAAGTACATAATATAATATACATATATTCATTATATTATATAGATATTAACCATGCTGTCTTATGAACCTTCCATTAGCTTGAGTAGTATTTTCATTAGTTCTAGGTAAGTCAGTAATGTGGCTCAAAAGATTCTGCAATAACATATGTAATTAAATATATATTAATATATGTATAATATTAGTACATTTATATATATATATATATATATATATATATATATATATATATATATATATATATATATATATATATATATATATATATATATATATATAAAAGATTCTGCAATAATATATGTAATTAAATATATATTAATATGTGTATAATATTAGTATATTTACATATTATATATACATATAAATATAAATATATACATATATATATATATATATATACATATATAATATCAATAATTACAATGTATTATAATACATTGTTATATAAATATAATAACCTAAATAGTACTGTGTTACTATACTATATTGAAATATCTATATAAATAATTGAATGCTATTTTGTGATATAACATTCTATGAAACAGGTGATATGAAATAGAACAAATGTTAATGCAAATACACATGTGTAATTAGAGATATAGTATATAGTATATATATTTATATTTATATATATATTATATATATATTGTTATTATGATTAATTAAATTAAATTATAATAAAACACTAATTATCTTGAATATAATAGTTATGTTGCATATAATATATTAACTAATTAAGTTATTATATATATTGAAATTATAATTTATAATGATAATTATCATTAACTATTTGTGAAAAAAAACACTGGCCATCAAAATCATATATCTTTAGGAGATCAGCATTACTAATATTCCCTTTCTCCAAGTTATACATATTTAATAGAAGGCTATGGGCTATGGCTATGTTTCAAGATATAAATTCAATTTATTTCACATCTATATATATTTGGCATAAAAGTATTGTGTCCCATACTAGAGAAAGAGCTAGGATAATGTTTAGAACCGGGTTAGATGTTGTTTATCTGTTAAACATCAATAACTTAGTGACATTAAAATAACTACACAATGTGAAATGACCAGTAAACCGTTGATTCAATACATGATGGTGACTCCCTATTTAGGCTCATAAACAACAAAACATAATCATAATGTTAAGTACCCCGTTACTATGGATACCAACCCTTACTAGATTAGAGGTTGGATCTGCTTCGGTGTTTTGTGTGGCTTCTCTGCGGAGGTTGCGAATGAAAGAAGGCAGTCTATTGGCCGTCTACAATGAGTGGCAGGTGTCAATTATATATTGATGTAGGTCATATAGTTCAGCAGTGTGTCATGTTATCATAATGTTCAGTTGTAGGTGAATGTGTACAGAGGAAGTAGGTCGTATTGATTTAAATAGGCTTAGATTTTAAGTTCAATATGATAAGGAACTGTAATTATATTCAAATAAAACATTAAATATAGTGACATAAATACTTAGAAATATGTTTAAAGATATATATTATTAATTGTAGGAAATTATAAAAGTAACTAAAATTAGTAATGTATTTATAAATGAATTCATATAGTTATATAATATGAAATACACATATATATATATGTTATAATGTAATTTATTTACATAAGCTCTAAATTTCCAAACGAACTAAACAGAACATTGATGAATAAGTATACTGATTATGTGTTCATCACAAGTGATCATACATAGTAGTTAAATACATTATAATAATTCAGTATTGTAAAAATAGATATGTTGTTAATTTCCCTACAATAATAAATATTAGATAATTTAAACAAGTATCATGATATATTTTTTACGGTTATTATATACTTATAATTTTTATATTAACTATTATATATTACAAACCATATAATTAAAAATGATGATAACAACAATTATATTAATTTATTATTTAGTTAATTACCAAATATTGTATATATAATAATAATAATTTTTTTTAATATTTGTCAATTATACATAGGGAATAATATGTTTAACTTATATGATTTAACTCAGATTTTAGATGTTTAATATAGAAAGATATAATTAAATACGATATCTTAAATAATACATTTAACTTAATCTTTATATCTTTATAAACCTATAAATTGATGGTATGAATTTTAGGAATTTTCTTGAAAAATATTTATTTATGAAATAATAAATGATGTGTGAAATAATGTTGTTTAGATCAAATTAATACTATGTTATAATATAATAGATAAGTATATATAAATATTGCAATTTTTAAATCGACAATGAAAATTCATTGCATTATTTTTAATATCTGAAATTATTAATATTTGTAATATAATGTTGTTTAGACTATCAGACATTTATGGATATTCAAAATTCAAAATGTTACACATATTGAATACAAAATAGAGCATATTAAATAAAATATTATATACATGTCTAGATAAGTATTAAATGCAATGAAATGATAATATAGGTTAAACTTCTCAAAAGAGAAATTTTGTTAATTAGAAATCTTATTATGAACAATATAAGGGATGTGCATATTGTCTTTAGAGAGATTCACTGTAGAAAAGATCGTAAACTTACAAGCTAGTTAATATTATTAGCATCAACTCTTCACACACACATTTGTAAAAATAGAATGTCTAAAGAGGGCTACAAATAAATGGGGGGGGGTCTCATTCATTACCGTATATTGAAGCATATTTTAGTATTTATTATTAAATAAAAATAAAGCATTGACATGAAATTAGCAGTGATTGAAACGGATGCAGACTAGACAACACGAAGTTAAGGGAATATGACTCTTGCACACAGGGTAAGGCATATCTAACTGTTTGAGGCTCATTCATCGCAGTTTGATTAGAGGCAGAAGTAGTTGGAATAGTGTGAGGGGCAACCTGTAATATGTAATAGTCACATGAGTAAATGTACATTAGAACAACCGCCCCAATATATAAGAGTTGGGCATTGGAGGTATATATTATATACACTTAATTGTGTATGAACATGAACACATTGTAAATCAAGGTAATTCAATAATTAATAAATAATGTAGTTTATCACATTAAAATAATTGCATTTTTTTAATTTCCTCCTTTAAAGTTCAAATCACATGTTAAACATGACAAATATTAGGAAAGATATTTTTTTTAATTTAAAACTTAAAAAACAAAGAAAATTGAAAGACAAAAAGTATATTTTTAATTGTCCCAAATAATAAATACACAATAACTTACAAATCAAATAATTAAAAAAAAATATTTGAGAATATTTTAATAATATTATTTTAAATATAATTTAAATATATTAACATTTAAGATTATTAAATATAAATTTAAAATTATCAAAAAGTCATGTGTATTAATTTTATTTAATATTATCTTTAAAATGATTCTTATATATCTAATAATAATTCATAAAATAATAATTTTAAAAACCACTAAAACTATAGATTAAATATTTTAATATATTAAAATTTAATTTTAATATAAATATTCTATATTATTATTTATACTCATGATATATTTTAGTTTCTATAATATAATTATGTATATTTTACTTGTTTTTGCTTTTACATGAATTACATTTTACATATATTTAAGGAAATTACCTATTTGTTAATAAAAGAGTGAACATATAATTAAAACTGAATTTAAACAAAATACATTTTTTCAAATTATATTCACATAAATATTTAAAGTAAATTAATATTAGTAATGAATAATTTTATTTAAAATTGTTAGTATATCATCATTATATGTATCATTAATTCGTACTTTTTTTTAAAATATTAATTTATACTTTATTTGAAAATAATAATTGTTCACTGTATCTGTGTTTATTTCTATATTCTTCACTTAAAATTGATATCTAGAAAAATCAATAAAAAATAAAAACGTACATATTATTATTATTTATAAACATATATTATATAAACATATTTTTTTTGATAAAAATTATAAAATTATTTTTTGAAAACTAATCTTTTTTGTATCTTTCACATGTAAAAAATATATATATAACTCACCCTTAATACTATAAAGATAAATGAGTTATTTTAATATTATATATGTATCATGATGATAAACTATTATTTTCATTATAATTTTAAAATATTTATAAAATATAGTAGATCATTAGGGGATATAATAAAGTAAGATAAATAAAAATAAAGATTATTATAAAATTTAAAATAAAATTATATATATATACATTGTACATATATATTATATTTCAAATCAAGACATAGACTTTCAGTATATTATTTATAAATTATTTTAATTTATACTTACATCTTAATTAAATAACGAAATAAATATTTGTTATTTAAATATTAATAAAAAAACATACCCAAATAAAGATAAATTTGTTAATAAATATAATTATAGAAACAAAAATATAAATTTAAAATAACAAATATACGATAGTGAGTTTTAAAAATTTAAATATAAAAAAAATATTAAACATAATAACTTATTATAATCTTATTAAAATCACCAAATACATAATTATTATCAATTACCATTTCGATATTCTAAAATCGATATTCTAAAATAAACATTGGATTTCCGAAAATAATCGCTACATTTGAAATATTGATATCAAAGATAAATGTTAATTGTGGCTAACATTGTGCGACTGAGTGGCAGGAACAATAGCCATACGAGGCAACGGATCAGACAGATTCACGGTGAAGTCAGTCATGATGTGTTGAGCGTGGGCCAACAGATGCATGGCTTCGTTGATATGATGATCTTCGTGTTGTCGGGCTGAGATCTGTGGTATGGAGGAGGGGGCAGGTGATGAGGAGGATAGCATCAAGCAGGTGATAGCTATGACTATGTATCATCAGTCAATGGTGCATTCTGGTTACTATTCATATATAGGATATGTACACATGTACACATAGATTAATAACGTATGATAACACTAAATAGTAGTATTTACATAACTTTGTAGAAGCTAATTTATACTTCATAGTTTAGTACAGTAGCAATATATTTAAATATGACGGGACATAATGGTAACATTGACTATAGGATAGGTTGACAGATATGCTAGAATATATTCATAATAATAATAATGATATGATATGATATGGTAATAAGATATAGATGAGACGAATATATTATAATGGATACAAATAGAAGATGATGATAATGATAAATATAGAAGATTGAGGATACAAACAGAAGATGATGATTCTGTGTTATGTTCAGCCAGCAAGGCAGTGTATCTGACCACGTAGGGTTGAAGTTGTTGAGATATATACGACCATCGTCTGAGTAGCTCGGCCAACTGTACAGAGGTCATACGGTTGTTGTTGTTGACGTCTTCGTTGTCTTGTTCCCGTTGTTGTGGTACTGGCTCTTCACCAGCTGAACTACCCGCTGAACTACCAGCTGAACTACCAGCTGCTCCACTCGTTACTCCACTCGTTACTCCACTCGTTACTCCAGCAGCAGTAGCAGCAGTAGTAGTAGTAGTAGTAGTAGTTGATGAAGATGATGAAGATGTAGTAGCAGTAGGGGACTTAAACTGTATATAGGAGTGTGTGAACATCAGTAATAACAATATCTTATTTAAATATTATAGATTTATCAATTTCGAAAGTAATAGGTTAATATATTTCAAAGACGTAAAATTATTATAGAAACTGAATTGAACGCAAAATTATATATAATTATTATAACATGCTTTTCAAATTATTAAAGCTATACTTAAATATTAAATTAAATTATTATGATTCAAATATTATAAATAAATGTTTCTATAATATATATATATAGATATTATTATTATATTTAGTTAATTTATGTATTGTATATATAGTATTTATACTATTTTATATATAGTATTTATACTATTTTCAATTTTGTATACTCAATAATTAACCAGGACATTTTTAAACTAATTAAATACAATATAAATAATAATATACTAAACAAGAATGAATTTATATAAAGTTCACTTTTATAAATATTTAGATATATCTATATATGTATATATGTATATCAATAATACCATTGATAACTTGTCAAGTTGACACATATATCTATTATCACATATATTTATTTTTAATGAAAACAATTATTTATCTATAAACTATTTTCATTCAAAGTCATTCATTCAAATACAATTATTAGTCAATACATTATGTTTACAAATATTTTCTATTCAAAATTTGAATAATATCATTTTCATCTTAGTTACAAATAAAACTGATTTGGTAATATTTCCACAATATATTATTATAATTTGTAAACTATTAAGTAATTATACATATTAAATGTTTATACATCAAATCATCTCAATATGTATATTATGATACATATTTACTATAGTGATTACCTGATTCAAGTTGTTGAGTGCTTGCTGGGCTCCATGCAGAAGTTGTATTATATGATTTCTCCTGGATATGTTCGGTGTATCCATCATAGATATATGTATCGGTGCTACGTTGATGTGCAAGTCTACACTACTAGCAGCTTCCTGTCCCATGTTATCATCATTAATATTCTTCCATAGTATGGATTCCATACACACACACACACATATATATATACATTATTTTTATATATATTTTATTTTATCACTATTAATATATTATAAAAATGTGTAATTTTAAATCATAATTATAAATTTGTCAATGATGAAAACAAAATTACACATTTGTTCACTTCATTGCAAGATTATAATAGTTATCTACATATGGTATTCTACTAACAGATCTTCTAGCTTGCCCCATTTGAGCCCCAGTTTGGTTACTGGAACCAGTGTCGGGTGTCGCATTAGATCTAGGCCTTGATACTTGTGATACAACGTGTAAAACCTTATCGTCTAAATCTGTGCATTCGTAATAATATAGAGGCTGCTAATTGTATGATAATCAGTGTAATCAAATAATTAGTATTGATAAATTAAATACAATGTACTATCTAAAAAATAGATAATAATTTGAATGAAACTCATTTAGTAAATTAAAATTATTAATATTTAGTTATTTTGTTTTAGTTAGTTAGTACAATTTAGATCTAAATCATGATCACAAGTATCAATAAAACTTACATTAATATATTTAAATTAACATTTATATATTTTTAAAACAAATAGATATATATTATTTTTCTCACGCAATACAAAAATTGACAATGTAACTTATTATTATTAGTATATTATTTTATTAGATCATCAATTTTTATATTTATCTATTTAATAACTATTTGTTATACGTTATATAAACTATATATTATCTCTTTACATGTTAACAATGATTAACCTGTAACAAAGTTAGCCTTATGTAATTTATGATTTTAAATAATATACGTTAATATGATATAGTATAAAGTTGTAAAGCTGGGTTTATACCAAAAAATACAGCAGAATATCGGCATTATTTTTACAGTCAGATATCATTGAACATTAAAATCTAACAGTTTCAGTGCGATTGGCTATAATTACAGGCCCATATCAGGCATGAATAAAGACTGATGTTTATAAAATGTTGGCAATATAATATCATATTGTTTACTTTAACATTCAAATAATGACCACGTGAGCATTTTTATATAAGTAGATTTTATATATATATGTTTAAATTCTATACAATTATTTATTTATTTATAAACTAGGATATTCCCATTGGCCCAAATAAATGATACATCATATATCATTACCAAGTAGGTTGTCGCACACCATGTTTTATTTATTTATATATATTAAGTACCTATTATCAAATCTTAAATCTTTTAATTGTCAGATCTTAAGTAAATGTTTTAAAATTAATAATTTGAAGTAGCCAATATCTGGCTATAAATTTGGACTGATAAAATTGGGATGTATTTTTTGTGTGAAAGCAGATTAGGATGTTTATCAAATATAAACCAATAGTTTAATTTGTAATAGGTTTATTATAGCATGTTATTAAAACATGTATTATTTTGTTACTTCTTAATGTGGGTATGTAAAAAAATGGTATGTTACGACCTCTAAAATTTATTAAAAATGGTGTTTCCAAATTTCCAATATTGTTTAATATAATATTATAGAATAGTCATTAATATATTTAAATGATATATAAATCATGTTTTTACATAAAATATAATATACACATAATTAAAACACTAAACAAAATTAATGTAATGTAGTAGTCATCATAATTTAATAAATATATGATCATTTTTAGAAATTTTACACTTACAATAAAGAATATTATATATGGATTTATCAGCATTAATAGGTGGCTATTTATTTAATAAAATAATGTGATAAGTTATCATCTTTTTATATATTTTTCATAATTGTATTGTACATTTTTGGAATCAATTTACCTAGAATATTAACTTATATTAATTTCACTCATTCAAACATCATTCAATAATTTAATTAAATAATTAAATTAATTTTCGATAATTATAATATATAACTATATAATATTTTAATTTTTATAAATTACAAACTATTAAAATTTTAAATATTCATAATTTTATTCATCTTTTATTTTTTAAATAATAATAATTTATTAATTAAACATAATATTTTAATATATAACATAATTTAAATTATATAATTATATTAAATATTTTCTTTCATAATCTATCTTCTATGTAATATCTATCATTGTATTAAATATAATATTGAATAAATAAATAAAATATAGGTTAATATATCTAATATATGAGATTACACGTACTATTCATATTGACAACATTTATTATTATTTATTCTATATTAGTTACTAATAGTAACTTACTAATAGTAACTTACTATTTTTACTTTTTTAATATAATTCATATTATATTAATACGTTTTCATATACAACAATTATAATTAAATATTCATTTATATTTATTTTATTTAAATACTCTATTATTACAAGTATACTTATACATTATGTATACATTAAGTATATATATACATTATAATAGAATTAAATATAAAAGTATTTGTAAATTCTTTGTGAACAAAGTTTTTTTATTTTTATTTGACCAATACCTGAAATAAAATATGAACTATTTGATTCTTTATATGTAAACATATATTTATAATAGATAATCTATCCCAAGTATTTGGAATATATAACTATTTTATTTTTTGATTTATTTATCTTGTATATGATCTTATAAATGATTTAAATTGTAGATGTTATAAATAAAAGTTAAATTTATTTGTAAAAAATTTTATTTAAAAAAGTAGCTATCAAATGTAAATTAGTTATATAACAAGGGTATAATAATTGATATACATATTATTATGCATTATATTCAGATTTTTATAAATAATACAACTCATTTAAAAGTATATAAATTCAATAAAATACTAGAACCTACAAAATTAATTTTTTTAATTACTCAATATATTACATAATATAATATATATATATATATATATATATATATATCATATATGATAATTATATAAATAATTATAAATAAAAAATGTATTGTTTAAACACATTTCTTTAAAAGTAGAAATCAATGTTTGAATTATTCGGTAATAAATTAATTAATATTTTCAAAAATATTCCAATTTAAAATTAATATTGTGAAATGAACTAACTATATTCTTCAAGTTTCTTATCATTGGTAAGTACTCTGCCTCGATAAATTAATTTTTGTTTACCAACTTCAATGTTCTGTAAATACAATACAATAAGATAAATAAATAAAATATAACATTACGATTGGTATCAATATATTTAATGTAATAGTGAATAAAAGTATTAGAGATTAATAAAAGTATTAGTGATTGATAACATCATATTATTGATAGAAAATATATTTTAATAGAATATAAAATTTATTTAAATGTACAAAGTATTACTAACTATATCCGTTGCAATAATTTCTTTAAACTGCTTAACAGTAATCTGAAAATAAGATATTTTCGCTTAACAAAATATAATAATATTAGAATATGATATAATAATATAATTAATACTTTATAATAAACGATACAAGTTTTATTATTTATATTATATATTATTATTTGATTTCTTATTGTAAATATATATTAATATAGAACATTGAATAAATCAATAATTAAACTTTAAGGGAGTTTGACTATATAAAATTATTATGTAGACATATACAATAACTATGTAGAAATTATTAATCTATATTAAACTATAATCATTTACCTATATTCCGATAATATTTCGCTATCATTAGCGAACTATTATCACTCTATAGTTGAACTATTCAAAGTATTGTTTATATATTTGTGAAATTACTAACCTTGTAAATTAATAAGTTATTTATTAATACTGTATATCAACTAGTTAAATTATAGAGGGCACTAAATTAGTGACTAATGATAGAGAAATAATATTGGATTATATATTAATATAATACATTATAGTTTAATATAGATTATGAATTTCTACATGTGTATCGTGTAATAAACACTATATAAGACATGTATATTTATATTGTGTAATGAATTAACCTACTAAATAGTTAACTTACTAAATTATTAATTTAGTAATTACTAATTAATTATAGTAATTTACTATATTACTAAATTAGTAAGTTACTAATTTATTAATTTCACAGTAGAATATAATAATTGTCAATTGAACAATAATCTTTATTGTAATGGAACAAATTATTTATTAAATGTATTATTATAGAATGTATTAATATAGAAATTAATAATGTATTCCTATCTAACACAGTAAAAGCAGCCACATCTAATTACATACATATAAATGTACTGTATAAATTATACATTATTATACTGAATATAATAATTATAGTAATTATAATAATTAATCATTAACGTTAATTAAATATGTTATAATACGTAATAAAAGCAATACTTATTATATATAATCAATAGTAAATATTAAATGAATTTATATTATGATGTAAAATTTGTTTTTATAAAATGATAACTAAGTTTAATATTAACAAAGTTATCATAATTAATCAAACTCATCATTACATACATTTCTAGATGATTTATTATAAAATATAACACTAATATTTTACTAACCTCTTCATCGACAGTGTAAGCTTTAGTAATGCCGTCTAGAGACTTAACTGATAAGTTAATCATTTCGAACGATTCTAATTAATTAATATTTATTATGTTTATATCAATATTAGATCTCTAGAAATATAATATTCAATAAAATAATTAATAGTAAAAAAAAATTTGTAAATATCACCTTATCAGAAATATTATATTATTAAAATTGCAAGATATTATTCAAATATAAACCCAAACAAAACTCAACTATATTTAAAGGTTTTTAATAAATTAATTCATTATTGGTATTTAATAATGTTACACGAAAACTTTTAAAGGAAGTTAATAAATTATATTAAATATATAAATATTAAACATCCGGGTTAAATATATATAGTTCAAACATACATAATAATAAACAAATAATAAGTAGTTATTATCCTAGGGTTATTATATTTCTATCTTTTTAGGATTTCTATATATATTTAATTTCGGTAAACATTTATTCATATAGGATATTATGTTAAATTTAGAAAAATGATATTAAAAACATATTATATGTTGTCTATATTATTCAATATATATTGTAAATCCTATTGAATAGGCGGGGAATAAGGACGGTAGGCAAAAATTAAATAACTAAATAACCCAGGTAAATAACAAAGTTCTTGCAAAGTGGCGTGCGTCGCGCGAATTAATTACACGCTCTAGTGCACACGAAAATAAAATCTGAATTTGAAATATCATGTTTATATGTAGATGTTTAACATGTAATACATGATGTATATATGAAATAATTCCTTTGGAAAAATATGCGTATAACGTTTATAATAAATTTAATTTAATAATTTTATTTAATAAATAAACCATTCGTATTAATATATTATATATTATACATATGATATTTACACATACAAATATGAGTACCATCCTATTTGCGAATTGATATTTTTGGGTTATTTGATTTCTTTGGTTTAGCTTTATTCTTCTGTTTTTTTTAACTTTGCTATTTATAGTTATTTAATTTTTGCCTATCGTACCAATGATAAGCCCCATGACAATAACAAACCCTATCATTGATAGGAAGACGATTAAAAGGACGAGTTGTATTAAAGTTTAAATTTTAAATACGAGTTAATAGTATATATATATATATTCAATACAATAAAAATTTTCCTTGATATTGATATTTGTGGTTTATTTGGTTTAATTAGTTTAGTTTTACTCTACTTGTTTTTTTAAGCTGCAATACTGTAATGATTACATCCCAAAATGATCCTATAAAAACTCGTCATTTTTTAATCGACATCCTATGCCAGGATGACGCTGAAAGCATCCGCCATTATATTCGATTAATGTCGTATATTTACGCGTATTTAAGTAATATATATGATAATTAACTATATAGTAGTATCATATACATACAGCTATATAATTGGTGTTTGTATTTATAACTTATAGGCTATATAATGTACATAATAAGATGGTAACAAGTTATAAATTGTTGAGATTTTTCCAAAACACACACCTATAACTCTCGTTCAATGCATCAATTCTGAAAAGTATTGATGTAACACCTATATTTACATATGAATTAGTCATGGATATAAATAGAAATATTCATACATTTCAATGATTAATGCACACCCGCAGCTCAGCGAGCGCCGTACGATTTACGTTTTGGAAATATTTCAACAATTTATAACTTGTTACCATCTTATTATGTACATTATATAGCCTATAAGTTATAAATACAAACACCAGTTATATAGAAGTATATATATATATATATATATATATATATATATATATATGTTACTACTCTATAGTTAATTATCATATATTTTACTTAAATACGCATACATATACAATATTAATCGAATATAATGCTGGATGTTTTCGACATGTACCCCTATACCATATATAATATATATATATAATATTAGTTATATATAATAATAATATTATTATATAATATTTTAATCTTAAGTATTACGTTAATAATTTATTAAATTATTGACATTTTATTAATACTACAAATTAAAATTTTTTTTTATAAATTTGTTGTTATCAATATAAGGATATATGTTGGGGAATCATTACATACGATACATTTGTTATTCAGTAACCGCGATGTTAACAATTATATTTTATATAATAGTATATATATATATATATATATTTAAAAAATAATTATGTATTGATATTTGTCGGTTATTTGGTTAAATTGGTTCCCAAAGTGAACCTATACAAACTTAACTCGTCCTTTTAATCGTAATCCCTCATCATATAAGTCATGTAAATATTATACGTCCACACACACACACTTGATTAATTACGCAACTGTTAATACTGCACTCTACACGCGGTTGTGGTTACTGAATAACACATGTCAAATGTGCCGTATTTAATGTGCATAGCCTATATGATATCTATAATTTCTGAAATTTTCAAATAATTATACTGATTATAAGTTTCTGAAAAACTTTAGTTAATAGATATCCACATCTATTACTAATACTATTAGTAATAGTTACTATTATTATGATACTTATAGTATTACAAATACTATTACTAAGATTATTAGAAAAGCCCAGTCTTTGATATTAGTATGATAGTAATTAAATCTAATTAGTATTTTTCAATTTTATTTACTTAGAATCATTATTTTTCTCTATGTGTATTACAAAAAAAATATTAGCTTCTCGTACTACGAGACTCGTAGTCATTATGATACTATCATAGGTATTATGATAGTATTATAGTATATATTTTACTCTACTTTTTCGTAATTATAGCCGCTCAAACCGAAACTCACAGATTTTTATTTTCGACGATATTGGGCTATAAAAATATGTCCGATATCAGGATATTTTTGTTGGTGTGAAAGTAGCTTTAGAATAAGATACTATTTCATCAACTTCTCAATATGAGGTGTTACCTGACTGTGTTATTATAATATCAAGCTAAACGTTGTAAAACAATGCCGTGCCATGCATACTTTCTTCTCGAGAGTATTTTACTATTCTATAATACATATGTAAATGAAATTAATTATTTACTTAATTCCTATTTTGTAGAATATTTTATAACCCATGTTTTATCACCCATAACACGATATTTATATATATACCATTTTTGATCTGTAGACAAATCGCAAACCTTTCTTAATCCTAATTCATTTTAATATTATTTATTCTTGAAAATATCATACTCTTTCACATAAACATCATACAAGTATCCAAATCATTCCCACTTTACTAATACATCACTTTTATAAGCAATACAATACTAATATTGATATAAGTGTATATAACTGGTCAGCCTTGCCAACTATTAGTCTATCTATGAAACTACCATTAGATTATAACGATGTATTCATTACATTAGATTCAGCGCTGTATCATGGATTCTTTATTGAACGAGAAAACCGTTGATTTCTTACAACAGGTAAGCTGTAACATAACACTATTGAGTAATTACATTATATATATATATATATATAATATATATCATATATATATATATTACATAATATCTATAAATAACTTAGGCAGGTGTCACACCAACTGATAATGTAAAATGGCCAATAGCTGATAAATTGATATTTTACCAGATCATTTTATTTTATAAATATACATATTAAAATTAAAAAAAAATTGTATATATACGAAAATCTGTAAAATAAAATAAATTACTTTAAATTCAATTGAAATTAAATAAATTCAATTTAATTGAAATACAATGAATTATATTTGATTCTTTAGAAAAGAAATAAATTAGAACAATAATTTACTAAACACTACAAACTAATATGTCGGTGTGTGAAAGCCTCCTTAACATTTAGTGTAATTTTAGCTATAGCTAAATAGTCATGTGGTGGACAGATCATCGGTATAAAGAAAGTGGATAAGTAATTGAATGTAGTGTATGGCTCTTTGTGATAGAGGCGCTACAGTCGCAGCCTACTACCTGGCCCACTACTTTTTATTTATCAATATATATTGATAATTACTACCAATTTTAATGTAATATCTATACTAAAAATAAAATTATATATTTACATACATCATATCAACATTCCTCGTAATTTTGTGTATTTAAATTGAAGATATCATACTATTTTATTGATATTTATAATCTAAATCCATTGACATAGATAGAAGTCACTTTAATCTATTTCGATGAAAAGCCTACTGTTTTAATATTTGAAATATATAATATGTCTAATATTCAATAAAAATCACTGATACTATTTTGTTAATTTATCGATAAAAGGGCCATTCACGTATCTATCTTTTAAATGAATTAGGATCGTCAATTTCTTATCCACTTTCTTCACATCGATGGTATAGATACCCTCATGGTCATAGTGACTATCACCACGTTATACAGATCTCAGCGTTACAATGGGCACAGAATGGAGACAGCACCTGGTATAAGAACATCACCGGCTACAAGGTGGCGCTAGAGGTGTTCAATCATTTCAGCGACAGCTCTGCAATCGAGAAGATTCACGTTAGTTTGCGATCTATTCGCTTACTTGCATTGTTGCACGTAGTATTTCACAAGTTAAATAACACACTACTGCAAATATATATCGTTACTACCGAATAATTGCTATTGTATTATTAAAGTAATTTTTTTGGTAGAGACTTTTCATTACAATCAGGAAATTATATTAAGTTTTCACTTATAACCATATGGCTCTAATATCTCTTCGAATCGGCTCTCATGTTTAGCGACTACCGATTATTATGTTATACACAATTATATAAGATCACTTCTAATTTAGAAGTTATAAATATTATTATACGACATATTTCATTGGAATGCCATGATTGAGCCGTGTCCTACTGCCTGTGTGTATGACATCTTAGCCGACTGAGCCACACAGCCAGTACGTTATATGTTCACGTATGGCTTACAATGTCTTATACAAACCAATATAAAAATATATTTAATTTGAATATAGATTAAATATATATAAAAATATAAGAATAATTAAAAGAAGTGTGAGATATTATAAATATAATATAATATTGAAATCACTAAATATTTAATAAAAAGTGTGATATATTAAATGTGTGATATATTAAATGTGTGAGCATGTTAGGCTAGTATATATTATTACGTTGTTATTATGCTATGTATAACTGTCCTAAATGTTTATCTCAATTATCAGATACATGTATTGTTTACCTCCTATCCCATGCATTACTATCTAAGTATTGTATTGAACTATGGAAGAGCGAGTTTAGAGCTATTTGATATTTACTATGCCTACTAGGGTTCTCACATTAATACTGTTGTTGATTACCCATCCGTCTACTTTACTATTCTTCATTTTTCATCCGTCAATCGGATGAAATTGATGGACCTTAAATATATAACATCAGACACAATACCATAGATTTGTATTAACGTATATATTGTATCATTACCTAAGTTTTTCAGATATATTTATATTTATATATTGTATCGCCACCTATATTTAAATAAACCGTCATTCATATAAATTAAAAATTATAGGGGTGATACTAGTGTTGTGAGTTAATAAAAAACAAGTTTTAAACAGACGTTTTAAACGCGTTTTAAACCGTTTTAAACAAAGAATAAAAAACGAAAAAAAACAGAAAAAAACAAGAAACATAAATTTATACATATATTTAATTGTTAATATTTAAATTTAATTTGATAAATAATAATTTCTCAGCTCTTTTTTTGATATAATAAATTGTATAATAATTGAAAAATGAATGATTATTTAATAAATGTATAAAATAAATGTATAAAAATATAATATTATTATTATAATAATAAAGTTAAATTAGATTTCCATTGTTTTGATATAATAAATTGTATAATAATATATATTATGTTTAATATAAAAAATAGTATGAATTTTCATATTTTTTTAATATTAATATATTAATATATAAAAGAAATATGAAAGTTCATAATATATATTATTATATAATTTATTATATCATAACATAAAATAAATCTAATTTTACTTTATTATTTATAATAATTTATTATAAAATAAATATGAAAGTTCATACAGCTTTTATAATATTAATTATATAATGTACATATATCTATAGATTGTGATACAATCTCCATGTCTATAAAATTAAATAATACAGAAATACTCAGTGATATATTGTAATAAAATAACTATTATAATTATTATATTTGTCATACTATAATGTATAGTTTGACAATATTATTTAATGATGCTAATAATACAGATAATATATTATTTGGATTATTACTGATTATTCATATAATATTTACTTACTTTATTATTATTTTATTATTTAACAACATATCTAATTTATTTAAATAATTTTATTTTTTGTAACAGAAAAAAACGGTTACAAAACGAATAAAACCAATTAAAAACGAAAAAAACCGTTTAAAACATGTTTTAAACAAACATTAATTAAAAACACGTTTTTTAACAACACTAGGTGTTACATTAATTCCGTTTTTCATTTTTCATTAAAAAAAAGGAAATTAAATTAAAAATGGTATTGATTAGTAGAGCCCTATTAAACTTATTTAAGGGCATACTAGTGTCAACAAAAATACGCCCACATTTACATGTAAATACAAAGATAAAAAAAAACCCCTATTTTCACTATAAATAATCCACTGCATTTATTATTTGGCTGATTGCCAAAAAATGTTCTGCTATATATTAATATTATATATATATCTATAGATTAAGTGTTTTTATTTTTAATATAATTATATATTACTATATATTCAATAATTAAAAATTGTAAATTAGTAAAATAAATACTCATACATAAAATTAAAAATCTATTTAACATTATACAATTAAAAAAATAGACACTGTGTCATGATATAATATTTATATATAGGAAATTGTATGGGAAAATATTTAATATTGACCCGCGAGGAAGATTTTTAACACATGTATATAGCCAAAATTAATTATTCTAGGTAAAATGGATTTGAAAATTACTAATTTATACTACTACTACTATTAATAGCTCTATAAAACATCATTTTTTAATAACCTCTAATGAATTTAATTATCTGAAAATTTCGGAACATTAATATAACATTTGTCCGAATAGTAATTAGTAATAATAAAAATATGTTATACAAATTTATATTTTTTAAATGATGCCCATAAGTAAATAATGTAGTTACACATATTATTACAAATATTATTGATTTTCAACGTCGATTTATTTGCTGTTCTTTAAAAATTGAATCATTTCTATTTTAATTTTCTATATGAGATCTAGTAGTTTCATAATTTCATCCGATTGTCGGATAAAATTCCACGGACGGAAAATAATATTAATATGAGACCCCTACAATATGTTTTATAGTATCTGTCAACAAAATATCACAAAAACATTCTAGAAATTATATAAAAATCTGTTTTATGTGATCATTTTATGTTATAAAATTAATAAAATATTAATATGATATGATATCTATCTACCTACCTAATATATATTATTTATTAAAGTTTTATATATGTTATATATTTAGGATTTTAATAAAATAAAAACCAATTGTTTATATTTATTTATTATATATTATCTTTGGTATAAATACTATACCAAGTGATCTATAGACCAATACCAAGAGCTCAAAAGAGATGCTATCATTTTTTAAATTGTCTTTTTTAAATATATCTTCCATTATATTTATACATTTCATATTACCATTTCATTGTATACATTACTTTTACATTTATTAACTTATACTTATTTACTTACATTTATTTACTATGTATTATTATTTATATTATTGTTATTATCAAGGATTTTCCAAAGTAATTTTTCCTTCGGAAAATATTTGTTATTATTCTTGTTATTTATAGTTATTGTATTTATATTTATATTGTTTTATTTGATAAAGAATGTTTTTTATTTTTTAAATTACTATAAATATGGTTAAATGAAGATAAAAACTATTAATTATTAATGTAATATATATATATATATATATATATATATATATATATATATATATATATATATATATATATATATATATATATATATATTGTTATATATATATATATATTGTTATATATTGTTATTTTTATTTGGTGGAGTCCTTTCATCCAGGAACTTAGATGAAGTTTTCCCTTATAACCATACATGGCTCTAATGTCCCTTCGAAGCCGCTCTCATGTTAAGGCATCCATGGTTTTTACAAGAGCCGATCATTTATTTATACACAATTATATAAGATCACTTCTAAATAATATTTTAAGACCCATTTTATAAAATTAATTAATAGTCCGGACGAGGCTCGAACTCGTGTCCTACTGCTTGTGTGTCTGACGTCTTAGCCACTGAGCCACACAGGCAGTTAATATAATTATTAATATATATATATATATATATTTATATACTATAATCTGTATAATATAAATGATAAGAAACTATATCAATATAATTTATAAGAAACATAATTATCAATACTGTATTTTTGTTTTATAGTATAACTTCAACTTTCGTTTACATCTAATAATAATTGCACACAATCTATGCATGTAGGACAAATGAGGACACAGAAAAACTATTATAGTTATAATACTATTTTTTTTCTATGTTTAAACATTAAAATAAAGAAATAATTTCATAAATGTAATTAGAAATATGTGTAAATAATGTTTACCAAACATACAATTTATATAGGAATACAATAATAAAATAAGCCATATTTATGACTATATTTTATGTCTATTTATATTTATATATATATATATATATATATATAATATATACTATATATTATAAATATAATAAAAACAAAATGGCTGAATTCAATGAATAGATGCATTCTGTGTAGTCTACTTTGAATAACAACACATGCATTGTGTGTATCTATGCACATGTGACTGCAGGAATGGTGTATTGTGTGTATAATGTACACTTTACAGCTATGTAAATAAAGTTGATAAGCAATTTGGTGTAGTATTTGCCACTTTATGATAGAATCACTGCAGTTGAAAAATATTACTAAATTTAAAATTATTAGTATTTATTTATTTGATGTATTATCTGTACTAAAAATAATAGTTATATATATATACATAAAATACAACATATCAACATTCCTTATCATTTTTTTATTTAAATGTATTTGAATTGAAGATATACTATTTTATTGACATATAATCTAAATCCATATATATAGATAGATGTTACTTCTATATATTTCGATTAAAATCCTATTGTTTTAGTATTTAAGGGGATCCTGCACATAACATGCAATTTTCCAATTGCGTGTATAAATAGATAGGAAACACATAAGTCCATAACAAAAATAGAACTGATATTCTATTCATTTGATTTACCTATTTTGTTTGTATTGTATTCATAACATATATATGCATAGGAAAATACAAATTTATTTTAATATTATTATTTATTATATTATATATATCTAAATTAAAAATTAGCAATAATAAAATTATGGTATTTCTATAGAAAATATAATTTTATACAATGACTACTATAAATTTTATTAATTATCTCTCTATTTTACTATTCACATAATTAAATTCTATATAAAGCAAAAAAAATTAATATTATAATTATAATAGTTTTTATGTTATATATGTTTGAATGCACATACCTAGTATGAAATAATTATTCTGAGAAAACAGCTTTTGAAGTTTGGCAGCATAAAAATGTAATATTGAATAGTATATCAATAAGGTATGTGCATTCAAACATATAGAACATAAAATCTATTATAATTATAATATTAATTTTATTTGCTTTATATAGAATTTAATTATGTGTATTATTCAATGAATAGTATATAATAGCATTATCTTATCATCATAAAATACATTTTTATGAAATTTCTAGATTGAATGCATGTCTAAATTTATTACTGATAGTAAAAAACACTACAATATGTATTATTATGAAATAAAAAAAATATGAAAATAAATAAATTAGCATCAATTTAAATGTGCCCTTTATACCTATATTATGACTAATATCCAATCATAATCGTTAATGAAATTTCGTTAATTTATTTAGAAAAGTGCAATTTGTATATTTATATTTTACATTGCTTTCATCAATTGTTTATCCACATTCTTTATATCGATGTACAAGGTGCATAGACACATAGGGTGTACAATAGACCGGTTCGTACTCAATTTTTTTTCGTAATTTTATAAACCTTCACATCTGTGACAATTATGTATGCTATGATAAATAAGTGTTTAAAATTGTAGACCTATATCTTAAATATTGTTATGTCACGAGACCTTTTAATTTTAACATTGAATACATATAAAATTTAACATGGGGGAGATATAGAAATGAGTTTTATTCAATTTTTATCAAATTGAATGATTTTTTTTAAGCCAACTATGGATATATCCTAGAAACATATATAACAAGTAGTTTTAACAATACAAAATATTGTTCATAACAATCTAGATGCCAACATTTTATAAAATAATTTTAGTAAAAAAAAATATCTAAAAATCGTATAATTTAATATAAATAAATTATTACAATTTAATTTTTAAAATTAAAATATATAATTTATAGATAATAATAATACAATTCAAATTAATAATTAAAAAATTATTTTTTTATAAAAATTTTTAGAAAAAAAATTAACATCTTTGTAAATTTTTTTGGATTTTTATTTGAAATATGAAATACAAAATATGTTTACATATTTTTTAATTTTTTAAATTTTATTTGTATAAAGGACATTTATATCTAACTCATATCCACAATTCAATACAATCTGATCACTCAAATTTTTGTAAAGTATAATTATATATATTAATTTTAAAAATTAATTATTTTTTTGAATTATTTTGAAATAAATACTTTAAAATTAATACTGTAAAATGGTGTATTTTCTCGAGTTTTAGGAGACATTAATATTGGTAATTTGTAGATATACAAATTAAATATAGATATTATATTATTAATAAATATAAATAATGGTATATATTATATTAATTCATTAAATATAATACAAATACATAATTAATTTTAAATATTAATTTAAATATTTTTAAACATCAAAGATAATAAGATGGCGTCATTACTATTATACATGGAATATTATACATTTTATTTAAAAATAATAATTTATATTTCAAACTTTAAATGCTTCGTGACCAAAGGTAACTATTTTTTTATAAAAATTGTTAATACATATTATACTAAAATATAGATATGTATTATATTTTATATGAAGGATTAAAAATTGAATCGAACGAACCGGTCTAGTGTACAATGTACACTGTGTACATTGTACACTGTACATTAGGAGAGCCCGTTTTGGTAACTTTTTTAGTTCCCTTCATATAAAATTGCTCTATCGCTCAGAATAACTCCTTTAAATCATTACATATATAATAAAAAAAAATAATAATTGAAAAATGACAAAAATTCAGAAAACGAAACCATATTCAAAAAGAGATAGGAATTTACATTGATAATTTATGAAAAAATTTAAATTACAGACATATGAAAGAAAAATTTGTTTACAAGTAAAAATTGCATATTATCATATGTAGTATATAAAAACCTCCTTAAAAAATATTTTAAAATATTTTTTTAAAATAATTAAATCGATCTACGAAATTTTAATTTAATTTTTAAATTTTTTCTAAATTGAAAAAAAAAATTAGCAATGGAATAATAAAAAAAAAATATATATATATTATATATGTCTATTATCATTATATGAATATAAAATTATAAGTATTGTTATAAAAATAGCATATATTTATTCAAAAAGTGACTTTTATTGAGAATTTCAACAAAAAATTAATTTTGGGTAAAATAGTCGTAACAATTTTTTTGTCAGAAAATTAAATATTTTTTTTTTATTATACCTCGTAAATATCAATTATAGTCCACAACAAAGTTTGATCCTTAATTAAAATAATTTATCAAAAAAATAGTCGAATTATTAAATTACAAAAATAAAAAATAAATTAAATTAATTTTAAATTTTTAAATAATTTTTTACTTTATTAATATTATAATATATTTATACACTAACTTGCCAAATATTTTATTGTTATGACAACGCACACTTGCACAAATGTATAAAATACATAAGAAAAAAATTCTATTTATAGAAATTTACATTGTAAAATAAATGAAATATTTCTTCATTAAAGTACACTTCGCTTTACCAATATTACATATTGTGTGATGAAACTTTCCAAATATGTTTATTATGACATGTATGACCTACTGTAACTGAGAGAGAAAAACTTTCAAAAACGGGCTCCCCTACTGTACATTATACCTCTTACTGTTTTATTTATATTCATTTTTAAACATAAAGATATCTATTGCTCTATTTACTATGTATGCCTAAAATACTATAGATATACTTATCAAATCTATCATTTGAATACTCCATGAATAAATATTAAATCCTGACTTAGTATAGATGGTAGCTTTCTTATTAAATATGTTATAATGATATTATTGTGGCTGCTAAGTATACATTGTATACTATACAATACACAACATTTTTTGTATATTGATTCTTAATTATCTCAACGGTTTACAATGGTGATTCTGAACACTTTCTTGCTTAAGCAATGCGTAGCCTATTGGCTATTATTATGTAGAGTTAAGTTAGTATTTGCTGTAGTTATCTAATTCTGAGATATAGTCTAAACATTATAGTAGAACTCTTACATATTTATAATACTTTAATTTCTATATTTAGTCTTCTAGTTTTAACTAAAATATATATATATATATATTTAAATAATGTATCCTAAGAACTTATACTTTTTCTATAAACCTATTTATTAATAATAAATATATATATTATTTTTCTTGAAATTCAATTTTAAATAATTAACGATACTATTTTTCTTAATTTTGTTAACAACTTAATTAACTCTAGGCCTCTAATTGCCTATGCACCTGATATTTGAATGGTGTTAGCTTAATTTAATATTTCGCTTAATATTTAATTCTTCTTGTATTTCTAATAGAAATTTTCTATTGATGGTACTGGTTATATTAGATGTGAAGGTACATTATCTGATTATGTTTGATATTCATGAGTTTACTTATATACTTTATTTGGTTATATACACTTCATTATCTGTAATCGTATCCTGAAATAGCCTTTTAGAGCTGGTATATAGTTTTTACAAGACATATAATAATTTATCATTAATTAATTACGATTTATTTAAATTTATTTACATTCTTACCATAGAACATGTTTAGTAATAAGTTATATGTTTACTAATAACTATGTAATGAATTGAAATAACCTACAATATATACACCTATAGGTCTTACATATGATATAGAACCTGTTAAGGTCAAGGATCACACTCTATTGTATGCATTCATATTTGAATAGATACACAATACATATTAGGATGTTCAGAAATCTATTCATGAGCCAATTTTTTATTATTATAATTATAATATATATATATATATATATATATATATATATATATATACACAATAGAGTGAAATATCACCATATATATAGTATAACATATATATAAAAAATAATAAGTCATGAAATAATGTAAAATGGGTTTATTTTATAGGGCTTATTTTATTAGAATATTTCTATATATATATTCTTTATATATATATCAATAACAATTAGTATTATAACTATAATATTTGTTTCTTAGTTCTCATTTATACATGCATAAATTGTGTGCAATTATTATTTGTAGTAAACAGTGTTTAAAGTTTACTTTTAAATAAAAATGTAATATATATCTAGACTGTTTGCATGTATATTTTGTTGATAGATACTAAAACAATTTCTAAGTAGTATTATATAGTAAAAAAAAAATATATTTTAACTATTTTTAACTGTGCTATAATGTAGCCCATAATAATATTTTTTTTTTAAATGCAATAAATACAAACTCTCATATGAAATAAATGAAATATATTCATATTATTATTATATTGAGTGCATGTTTATTTGATGTGGAATTCATGTTGACGTTGGTGTGTAGTTAACATGTTAATGTTGTGTACGTAGCCTGATGTATAGGCTGTAACACTTAGTGAACGATACTGATACATCGAGTACTAGCATTAGCCTCGTTTGACTGATCTCAACAATAACCGCAGCAATTAACCTTGAGTTTAATATCGAACTTGCACTCTGTTATTGTCAAAGATTATAAATAAAATGTTATACTCCACATAATTGTTTAGATAATGTGGGAGTTAATTTAGGTTTATTTATTAATTAAATTAATGTTTTAAATTCTCTCATTTATTGTTCAAGAGCTATATATTTATGAGAGTTTAATTTATAAACTATAGATCTAGCAAATCATTACATATTTTATATTCATTTTGATAAGTTAATTATGAAATATTCTAAAATATAAGTTATAACTTGAGACATGTCTTCTGAATCAGCATGCATTTTAACCTATTTACCAAATAAAGTGTGCAATCGTAATTTAAAATATCTATATCATTATTTGTTAAATAAATAATAAAAACATTAGTATAGTTTATCCTAAGAATTGTGTATAAAATAATTTGTATTAGTGAATTTCTTTTAAAAATGTTCTTTTTATGTTCTAAAATATTTTTTAAATACATAAATGAGAGCTTTCTAAGGATATATATATATATATATATATATATGTAAATAGAGTATATCACATTATTGAATAAATATATGACGCACTTATTTTATTATATTGATATAATAAGTAGTTTAACAAAATATACTTAATACTATAATAAATATATATTATATTGATTATTTTCATAATTATAGGCAGACACCATCTTATCAGTTTCTGAATATTGCAAAAAACACCCAAGAGCATCTGAAAAAGAATTAAAATCCATGTTAGCAAAAGAAATTGCAGTATTCAAAGGAAAAATTGAATCATTGTAAATGTATTTTTATAGTATTTTATTTATATTTTAAATGCTTTTACAATATATATGTATATAGGATAATTAATTCCACATATTTTAGTATTATTATTCTATAAATGTCCATGTCTATTAATAATTAAATAAATTTTATATATACAGTTAATTTATTAATATATATATTAAATATTTATTAATAAATATTATATTTATAGCCGAATTGATTCGTTTTCATAATATTAAAAACATTACTCGATATATCACATTGATTTATTAATAAACATTAATAATTTTATATAAAAACATGGCGGAGAACCGCGCATCCGCTAACAATCGTGTGAAGTTAGGTGGTATCGGTGTGTATAAAAAATACTATAAGTTATCATGGAGGTCGGGGGCAAGAGAGAGAGGTCGAGTTCGGGTCGGGATATCACCGAGGAGCATTTGGCGAGCGAGCGATGGGGGGGGAGAGGAGCTTAAGTCGTCGAGTAATACCGGGGGGTGTGCGGGGTGCGGTGTGGTTACTGAACGTTCATGTAGAGTTTCTTGTTTTGTTCGTGATCGTCGTTCACGTTGACCTCCGGCACCACGGGTCGCTGATGATTGTTACGACGTCGCCGCGATCTCTCCGACGACTGAGCCGCCTGCGTTAACAACGCGTCGTAGTCTAGCGTGTGCTCGTCTTCGTTGGCGCGACTCGCCCCGTTCTTATGACCCCTGACGCCGGCTTCGACGTCGCTACTGTGACTGCCGGTGTCGTCATCGTCGCGGTAACAGTCGCTTAGCAACGAGTCCTGGTCGTCTACGGAGTTTTGACACTTAACTCGACCCGTGGCGCCCCCTATCGACGAAGCGCTGTCGTCGTCGGTGGACACGCGTTTAGAGGTCATTACGCGTAGAACGTTGAGGTCGGGGTCGGCGGGTCGCATGCGCACGTTGGTGTCGATTACGGCCGGTTCTAGGAACATCGGCGGTAGACTTTCGGCCACTTGCGGATCCTGCGCGGGAGATAGGAGTTTATTAAGTAAGCGATCGCAGCGTACATTATATCGTTTAGTTTTAAATTCTAATATCTCTCTTTATTTTAATTCTATGTAAATACGATTCTACTATTTTTGTAGATCTAATATATTGTAATATTAATTTTTTTAAATTAAATTAAATTTTAAGGACGCAACATTTTTTAAGTAGACCCATTTATACATATATATCACATAACAATTAATATTAGTTGCACCTGCCCTCAATAATTGTAGGTTAATGTATAGGTGTGACCACCATTGACATTAAAATACATTGAATTAATACGCGTAGAAACTATATTTATATATATATAAAGTCTATCTCTGAATGTGATTGTAATGATGTAAATTAGAGTGAAAATCTGGGGCCATACTTGCAAATATTCATTGAAAATCTGCATTTGCGAATATTTTAAATATTGTAAACACATGACTCCTTTAATCTATAGAAAACGCGATTATTATTATCATGGCCTCATCTTTAAATAGTTTAATAAGTAACCCGCCAATGAAATATGAAAATATGTGGTTTCACTGACTTGTTATAGTAGTAGTTTAAGTCTTATCGACGTGTATATTGTACTAACGTTTATGCATTTGTTTAGCTTGGAGATAAGGTCATTGAACGTGGGTCTTTTCTCTGCCACACCATGCCAACACTGACACATTATACTGTAGCTGTATGTGTAGGGGTCAAGGGTTAGTACAGACAGGTCATCTATAGCTATATGTGATAGCAGCGTGCAATGATTGAAACCCCCGCACATCTATTATTTAATCTAGTGGTTTATGTTGAGTTTATTATAACGATAACTTTTATATAATATTTAAAATAAAGGAATATTCTCGAGTTATAGGATTTTTTATCGATACTCGACCATTTTAATCAATAAATTGTAATAAATATAATTTCAGCTCAAAAATAAGTGAAATTATTCAACATTTAATTTTCGAAAGTATGGGTACTGGTAATAATCCTGCATTATATTTATGGATACCGATATGTTGGTGTTTCCCTTAATACACACACACACACATTGTAATATCTCGTGAACAGGTGATATAATAAGAGCAGTGTAATGTGTGCACTCTTGCAGTATGTGAACCTATATCGTGTAATCGTACAGTGTAATTAACTGTAATAAAGTTAGTCTAAATATGCGTAAGCAGATACTTATAAGTTATCATTGATATATATATATACGTTGGTTTCAACGAAGAAGATACACTCGAGTCATATGTGGATACATGTTGAGGATGCTTGTATATTAAAGAAAAATAGAAAATGATATAGAAATTATTAACTTAAAAAGAAATATGTTGTTTCTTCAAAAAGTTGTTTCTATTATATTCTATATATATATATATATATATATATATATATACATTCATATATATATATATATATCTATACATATAACAGAGTGTTATAAACAAGTAACTCTAATAAATGTACTGTACGTGGTGGTGGCACATAAGTATCTACCCTAGTCAGCATCTGATGGCTAACATGGAAGGATGGCAGCTGACGGGGGAGTGTAGTCTACCCCCGCTAGTCACCAGTTGCATGACCTCCTGATTGTTGTGCCCCGGGTAGGGCATCAGACCCATCGAACACACCTCCCATAACAGTATTCCGAATGACCTGTAACATGCGTCTGGTTATATTCAATATGATCATCCCTCTCATTTACACTAGATATAGGTATATAAATAGCATTTTCTCTTGTACTAGATCTCTATGCACTATATAAATATAGCACTCGCTATCGCACTTTATATTATGTTAATTATATTTTCACATGATAACATTGTTGTTACATTCAGTACGACAAGTCACTTGACATCTGTATACGTAGACTATTATAATGCATATCCAATCTACGATTATAATTATAATATTATAATTATTATTCAAATTGATTTCAAATAACTATAATCGGATTTCTAAAATTTACAAATGCGCATATGACTTACATATTAAATTGTATTATTGTATAGTATAAATTGTCGATAATACGTATATTTCCTATGAAAATGTATTTCTAAAGATAGTATGATTATTATAATATAGAGGGCAATGTTAATTAATGTAATATCAAGGATGTCTGTTAATATAGGGATGTACTACAACACAGTTTTAAACCAGTTGTAATTTTATAATACTTATTTGTATATAATATAATTAATTTAATACTTTCATACTATATATATATATATATAATATATTATATATTATAATCATTAAGTGATAATACATGTTCAAAATAGTAATGTATTTATAGTAAAATTCTAGGTTTTAATGATTGTTATTAATATTTGTTGACCAGTTGTAAACCAGTTGTAATTTTATAACAATGCATAATATATATTTATATATGTTAAGCATAATTTTACACTCTGATAAATAATATATAGTATAATATTATATTAGCCAGTAGTAAAAAAAATGTTTTATTAATATTTATTAAATTTATTATAAAATTAAAACTGCAATAAATTGTTATTAATATTAATAATTGATATTAATAACAATCATTAAAACTTAACATTTTACTATAAATACATTACTATATTGAACATATAATATCACATATTGATTATTATATATTATATATATATAGTATCAAAGTATTAAAGTAAGTATATTATATACAAAAAGTATTATAAAATTACAACTGGGTTTTAGTACATCCGTTAATATATATATATATATTTCCTATTAAAATGTAATTTTAAATTTAATGTAATCAACATAGTATATAATTCTATCTCTAAGCGCAATTGAGTTGCTATCCAACCAGATATCTGTTTTCAGCGTGAATATTCCATCGAGGAATGCTTCGGGTGGCATCCATTTCACAGGAAGTAATGCTTTGCCTCCTTTTCTATAGTAATCAGATCTGAATAGGGACAAAATTACATACTTGATATTAGGTAAGGTGAAGGTGAGGGAAGAGTTTAAATAGTAAGTAAATTCTATAATTCGCTATACATATTAATCACAATTCAATGATAATGATGATATATAGATAAAGTTAAATAAAAAATTATGAAATTAAAATTTTGTATACAAATATACGAATAGGATATATATATATATTATTTAATTTTTAATATAAGTATTATACTGTTATTTATAATAGGTATAACTATAACTAACATATGAATATATATTTATAAATTCCTTAGATTATATAAGTTTTATTATATTTATTTAATAAATATTATATTTATATTATTTTCCATTAAATAATATTATTAAAATGCATTTCATGATGTAATATGATTATTCATACAGTGGCAACGTGTGTCATCATTAATATAATATGTACCTATAAATATCCCTTGCCATTCCAAAGTCTGCAATTTTTGCTTTTCTATCTGAATTCTTTGATGTTAGAAGGCAATTCCTGGCGGCTATATCTCTATATTAAAATGTATGTTTTAGACCATTTATGTATTAAAACATTTTAATATAAATATAAACTAAACACATAATTATTTCTGAAATTTATTTTCCTATAATTTGAATATAAATAATCACAAAAATATTAAAGCAGAAATAGGTATATTAATATATACCTATTACCCTTAACAATAAAGATAATTAATAAAAAAAAATATCGCCTAATTTAAATAACGTTTATTATTAGCGTTACATTATTACAAAATATTGATATTATAAATTATCTTCGTAAATATTTCACATAGAACTATTAGGTTAGTAATTTATTTAACCTACATGATTAATATTACAATGATAAAATATATTGGCGTAAGTCATTAGATAATAGCTAAAAGCGAAATTATCTAAAGGTTGCAGTATGAAAGTAAATCTACATATTTATTTATTGATTTTTTTTTACAATCCTATAATTTATTTTTTACAATCCTTTTTATTATATCGAAGCATCATTTATTCATAGCAATTTAATATATTTATAGAAATAATGTGTATCTGTCTATATCTATCTATATATAGACATGTGGGGTGTACCTGTGAATGAAATGGTTCTCCTCGAGATAGAGACACCCATAGGCTACATCTAGTGCTAGCTTCAACAGGTCACCCATAGTCAGCGATGTCACGTGATCCTGAGGGGTGGTAGGGTGGTTATGGTTGTGATCCTGAGGGGTGGTAGGGTAGTTAGGGTTGTGATCCTAAGGGGTAGTAGGGTGGTTAGGGTTGTGATCCTGAGGGGTGGTAGGGTGGTTAGAGCTATTGCAGTAGGGGTGGTTAGGGTTGTATCATTTGTTCCTGAGGAGGGGTGGTAGGGTTGGTTAGGGGTGTATCACATGTTCCTGTGGTATGGTTGTTAGGGTTGTGATTTTGAGGGGTGGTAGGGTGGTTAGAGTTGTAGCACATGTTCCTGAGGAGGGGTGGTAGGGTGGTTAGAGTATTATCATATGTTCCTGAGGAGGGGTGGTAAGGTTGTGATACGTGATCCTGCGAAGAGGGAGGGGTGGTTAGAATTGAGTGACGTGATCCTGAGGGGGATCGGTGATGGATATACAAGTTTGGGTTATGAAGGTGTACTATTAAGTTGAGAGTCTTAACACTATCTACTCTGTTCCTCTGATTAGCGTCAACAGCAGGAAAGTATTAATACAGAGTATGCACAGGGCAATGAGGGAAAATGATGTTAATTATCAACAAATATTTACACAGATATTATTTTAAAATACGGATTATAGGTATTTATTGTTATTAATTCAACTTATAAAAATATTTGCTGTAAAAATAGTAGCTAGATAAATATATAATATTTATTATAAATATATATATATATATATATATATATATATATATATATATATATTATATGTATCACATATTAGTGTCAACATTAGGATAATATCAATATAGAGTAGTAGGTTGATAATGGATAGAGGGGACATATTATTATTAAATATTATAAATCTATAGGCTTATGTCTAGGATATCCTTGCTTATAATTATAAACTATAATGGTGTATATATTATATATAAACTATAATGTTGTATATAAATATATATATATATATATATATATATATATATATATATATATATATATATGTGTGTGTGTATTAATTGTGCATAATAGGCTAGAATTACATTACAATAAGAAATAATTTAATAAATATTTAATAAAATAACATTTATAATTTATGAAAATATGTACACTATATGTATATGTATAGAATTTGTTAAGCGAATTAAAATTATAATTAAATAAATAATGTAATATCGTTTAATTATAAAGTAGATGCTCTATTACAATTATTAAACAGGAAATAGCGAATGTTATGATACACAGACCACGCAAACACAAACTTTAGTCGGTCGGGACTCACGAAGGAAGGTTTTCAAATCTCCGCCCTCCAGTAGTTCTAGAATGATGAAGCGAGGATGCTTTTCGAAGCAGACTCCGATGAAATGTACGATGTTCTCGTGGTGAAATTTACTAGTGATCACATGATAATCTATTGTTAGTACCGGGTATAGATGAGTAGTGATGTTTCAATTGTTATTCGCAATCAATAATAATATAAAATATAAAAGCCTATGACTTATCAAGAAATAAAAGGTTGCTCGCTTAATTATAAATATCTATTTACGCAAACATTATTTAAAATAATAATTAGGTATAATCCTATAATAATTTTATATATATTTAGTTATTATTTCAATGAATATAAAATACCCGTATATAAGAATGGTAGCTATATAATATAGAATATTAATTGTAATATATATAATATATAAGTTGCACAAGCTGTATGATACGAGGAAACAATAGATGAATAGGAGTAGGGTAAGATATGCATTACTATAGTAACGGGCAACCCTATAGGGACTGGCATATGGACACACACCTCATGATTAGTGCTTCCATTAAGAAATCCATCTCTGCCTGATTAGTACAAAGCGCCGGTAATGTCTGTGGGGGGGAGTGAGGCAAAGTTAGTGTAGGTTCTACTTCAAATAGGTCGTCATTATTAACGTAAGTAAGGATAGGATATCATGACGCGTATTATCTGTAGCTATCGAGCTATCTATTGTTTGGGTACAGTGTCAGGACGAAAACGTAAATATAGAAGTAGGATAGTAATACAAATAATGTATAATCAAATGAAATAATATTATAATAAAATTATAAACATTTATTATTAATTATTTTAACTATATAAATCGTATAGAATATTATATACAATTAAAAATAATGTTTAACGTGTATGTATTTGTAAGTATAAAACATAGATCTAGAAATAAATCACTCTTGAGTGATTTCTAGAGCTATAGATATATAGAAGACCATACATGGTATCAAATAAGAAACATAATGGACACCATATATGGTGTCCAAGGGTAAGCAATGTATGACTTGCTAATATCATAGGTGTATTATATATTAGGATTTGGATCCCTCATTGAAGTGTAAATTTAGTTGGATAGTTTTAACAATTTAATTATCTTAATATATTTAAATAGAATTTATAAATTTTACAATTATATAATATACAATATTGAAATATATACATATAAGATAATAATATAATGTTATCACTTATATCTAGTATATTACTATACCTGTGGATTTAACTACCTTGTGTCATTAATTACATTAATCTCAATTGAGATATATAGTTAGATAAATCTCTCTAGATATATTATCTCTATATATATATATGGGAAATGTCCTTATTCTATTGTATAAATTAATTATTAATTATTGTTAAGTATGCCCCCCTAGTATTACATGCAACAGTATATATATATATATATATATATATATATATATATATATATATATATAAATAATCAAGTTATATGACCCTATATATATTCTTGATAAGAAATGTAAAATGCATACTATTAAAATAATAACAGGTAGGATTAATAACCTACTCCATGCTAGGTACATGGTGATATACAAATACAAACACACACATATATATAATATAAAAAAATAATACGCAATGCTTACTTTTTCTTATTTGTTGACATCTCTACATTAATATGCACATTACTAAGTAAGCATATGCTCACTAATATTCAGTTATTTATAACTATAGTTATATATATAATAGCTATAGCCTATAGGCTAACCCATAGGCAACATATTCCTATACATAAGTAACACGTAATCCAGCGGGGGGAGTTGATATAAAGGGTATACGATCCCCGTGAATATACCACTACATTCACCACGTGATACACGCAATAGGACTGTATACGCGGGTTATAAGCCGTAACGCGTTACGTGATTGGTTATTATCGATCGCAGCCTCAGCCTCCTTCTTATCACGTGGGTGCATGCACAAGTCTGCGAGTCGCATTGTTAGCGTGTTAGCGTGTTAATTGCATATTATGCATGCGTGTATCGTACAGTATACTGGCATAGGATACGACGTCTAGAATACTGATGAGTATGCGCGATAGGTGACTATAGTGATATTGTATGTGGTCATATCGTATACCAGCAATATATATATATATATAACTATTTGAAATTTAATATGAATTATTATTGATCATTAGTACATACACTTATTCATTCTATAGTTCTACATCGATATAATGATTTCACACCTAGGACATACACCTAGGACATATACAAGGTGGACACGTGGTGTTATAGCTAATTGTTGCGCACAACGATTAGCGTACAATAGCACAACAATAGCAATATCATGCTATCCCAGCTAACAGTAATAGTCTAATAATAGCAACATAATAGCACAATGTAAACATGTGAGGCTATTAGTTATGCTATTATGTTGATATTATGAAGCTATTACTGTTAGCTTGGGTAACCAATGCTGGGCAGTGCGGAACTATATATTATGTTATATTGCGATATATATATATATATATTGCGATATATTGCTAGTACTATTTGATTTTATAGTGTGAGTCTGAAATAAATGCGGATGAAAATGTGCAAAACATTGTATACAATCAAATATTATATAAAGTGAAAGTGAAAGTACTATTTATAGAGTGGATATAGAGAGAGCTAGTATATAACCAGCTAGTGGTAGTGGGTAATGCGCTAGCTAAGATACGATAGTTTCCCAGTACAGTACGTAACCCACCAACCTTAACGGCTACTTTTTGTTCGGGTGTAGACGACTTCTTATTGGTTAGAACTCCCTGGTAAACTTCGCCGAATGCTCCTTGGCCCAGAGCGCTGGTAATACGGACAGGTGTATGTTAGGCTTGCTACACTGACATGCATATTGTAAGTAGATAGTGATATGTAACGTATAGGTTAAGTACGGTGAAGTAACGATTAACAAATAACACCGGATACCGAATTATATCGTATTTATAATTACATAGGTAAATTAAATACCTTAAATAATGAAATAAGTTGAACAAGAATTCAAATAAATAAATAATAGGGTATATTCGAAAATAATAAAGATGATAAAGAAAATGATAAATAGTATGAGGATGAAGCTTCTGATGATAAACATAACATTACATGAATGAATGATCGCAGGCCTGTCATCAAATGTCATCTATGTAACTCACCATTGATTTAGTGTCTGGACACACGTATTAATTGATTTAATTCATGTTTGATGATAAATGAATTCTACAGCTATAGTTGCATATATAGATGCTTAATACTGGATTACGGCTCAAATAGGAGTGAATATAGTATACTTATGTATATATATATATATATTATATATATATATATATATATATATATATATATATATATATATATATACGATATAGAATATATTATATAGTATATATATATATATAGTATTATCAGGGAGTTATTGTCATATATGTTATTAAGCATATGCATTCATAGTACTTAGTACCTAGTAGGTACTACCTACTACATTATAGTATGTTGGGACCCTCTATAGGAGTATTACTAACCTATTGGAGATACATGTGTGTATTTAATATGTATACCTAATATGTACTAAGTGCTAGGTACTAAGTATTATGTACTAATAACTATGTACTAAGTACTAGGTATTAAGTACTAGGTATTAAGTATTAGGTACTAAGTACTGGATACTAAGTACTAGGAATTGATTCTGAATTTATAGGTACATTTGTCTAGGCACAACTGTCTAGGTACCAGAACGGAGTGTTACTTCAATGATTCACTATCAGTGACGTATACAATTAACAATGAATAACTGTACTGCAAGGTATGTATACATACGCCCTATAGACCCTATAGGCCCTATGCCGATATCACTGAATATAATAAGGGAAGTACTGTTTTTTATCGTGTGATATTAATGCGTTCAAAATGGCCGCCATTATTAATGTAAAGAAAACATTCCACTCATTGATTTAACAATATATAATATTAGTTTATATTATAATAATATCAAATGTTTTTAAAATTCAAGTTTTATATGTAACTCACACATTAAACCGGCGGGTATATTTATATTAATGACATTGATGTTAAGCTATCATTATGATAATATATATATATATAATATAACATATCATATGATGGTATACCATATCAAATTAGATATTGGTTATATTCCACGAAAGATTTTTCAAATTAAAGGTCTGATCAACTAATATGGGAGTGACATGGACTCAGGCCCTATCTACTCAATGTAATTAGAAGTTCCATATTTATAGGTGGTAGTAGTACTCATTACAAATATTAGGTAATGGTAGGGTATACCCTACCATTTGTACCCATATATGGTAATCCTTTGGGGTAATCATTACATTATTACATTAATGTAAACATACTTTCAAGCAGTTTTTAAATTCCTATATAAATAAATTTGATATTTAAAATAGATTTCTTAGTTAGGTATTTAATAAATAAAATTAAATTAAACTTTAACATTGAATATTGAACCAATATATAAATGTAATTAATACTCATTTGTGATAAAATACTTGAGATATAAAATCTAATGTATATTAGTTAGTAAACCTACTTTTAGTTCCGATTAATGTAGGATGTTCTAATGAATGTTGTTGAATGAATAATTGTATTTATCTACATTTATAATAATTTTTAAATTATACTATACGATTACATAATATAAAACTTGGATTACAAAATATATATTAAATAGAGATTAGCTTGTATTTTAGTGAGGGGGGGGGGGGCGGGGTTAAACCTGATGAGTGACAGGTGGGTTCGTTTGATTTCGACGAGGTCTTGCAGGGTGCACTTGGAGCCGCCGAAGTCGTAGTTGGGGTTATAGGCAGTCATTAGCAGATTGTTGGCCGTAGCGGCTAGGGCGTTACGTTGACCGGTGGTGTTCTGTAGCTGATGTTGACCGTGACGTAACAGGTCAAGCTGGACATCCGTTGCGGTCAGGTGGTCTAGACGGATCGCTTTCTTGCGGTCGAACCGTCGAACTGCGTACGTGAGGTTTTATGTATATATATAGGTGTATGTATATATATAGGTGTATGTAGATATAGGTATATATATATATATATATATATATATATAGCTACAATTATGTATGTATAATATACACTGTATAAACATATATTAAATATTATTTAAATTTAAATCTATATTCGTTGATTACAATGTAGTAATTAATAAATAAACTTCAAGATAACAGTAGGCAAGACAGTCCTAATAGTGGCATGATCTATTGTAATCACTCGAACACGCCTTGTGTCTTCGGTGTTATTGATATCCTTGATATAAATGTATATCAGACATGCTTAAGTATCATATTATCCAATCAATAATACCTTATCAATGGGCACTTGCCCGAGTCTGTGTATTATTAGACTTATAGACCACGTATTACCGTGTGGGAGGGGGTGGAGGTTCATTAGTGCAGTAGATGTCCGCTAGAGTCCGCTAGTAGTGTCGTTATGACAATATACACTTGATTAGTTAATTAGTATGCGGTCGCAAGTGTATAGTAGTGTAGTCGTATATGTGTATGTGGGTGTGGGTGTGTGGGTGTGTATTGTGGGTGTGTATGTGTGTGTGTGCGCGCGCGTGTGTGTATGTGTGTTTGTGTGTGTATTTGCGCGTGTTTGTATGTGTTATCTATATAGATATAGCGCAATTATACACGTGATGTAGTATTGTAAATAGATCATAGTATACTATAGTATCAATGACATGTCCTTGGTAGACTACTATAGAAACAGTATACTGCTATACTACTTTAGTATTTCATTGTATATACAGAATATATATATATATATATATATATATATATATATATATATATATATAGAATATTCTATATAGATATAATTGTAGAGATGTAATTACTGAAGCAGTGTATAATACCATTAGAGTATTTAATTATATGTTACCAAATGTTTTTCTAAGCATATAACACTTATGTGAATAGTGTGATTCAATGTTGTACATACAAAATGAACAGCGCCACCTACATATATGTATTACCTATAAATATACCTATTACCTATTGACCTATAGGTTGTTATTTTAGACAATTATTTTGTTTGAAATGTAAATTTGTATCAAACTACGAATTATTAGAATGTACAATAAATGGTATTAAATACACATATTTAAATGATTTAAACTAAATGTTCATTACTAATATATAAAGAAAACTAGGATATTTGATTAATAATATTTATATGTATATGAATTGAGTAAAAGATAACTTATATTGCATGTAATTTAATAGAAAAATGAAAACTTTTTGTATGAAAATCGCGGCAAACCTGAATATGTTTCAGTGGTTCGATACAACTGTAGCATCGGTGTGTTTAACTATTAAATATGTTGCTTATATAGGGAGCGTTGTATCGTTGCTTCGCAAAATCGTAGGTAATACCTTATATGGTGTATTTCATATATATATATATATATATATATATATATATATATACAGTTCAGTATTTCCGCCATTATATAATATACTAATTATAATAGCTATAGGTAAGTACACGTATACCTACTTATAAAACATAATTATAAAGATCTCACAGTGATGTTTCGCCATTATATATATATATATATATATATATATATATATATATATATATATATAATATGCACGTATATGTATGTAGCATTGCTTTATTATTGATTAGCATAGACCAGTACTGGGTACTGGGTACATGTATACAGTCAATGTATATAGGCACACACACATATGCATATAGGCATGTATGTAGGTATGTATGTGCTATAACACTATATATAGAGATGTAAATGATGCCGAGCTTTTGATGCCTAGCCGATACTTTTGGATTTTGATGCCGAACCGAGACTTTCATTTTCGGAAAAAAAACGAGCCCGAGCCGAGCCGAGACTCTAGCCAAACGATCCCTAAAGGCTATAGCCCGTCCGAGACTCACACAAAACGTGCCCGAGCCGAGTTGATACTTTAGTTAACTGAGACTGAGAATGCATCATGCTTTAGATTCGAGCATCATTAACATCACTAGTATGTATATACATGTATGCGGTATCACGGGTGACCACGCCACTGCAGTGAATGGCTTCCCCTCGACCACGTGGTATGGTGACCACTATGTGACCGCTAGGAGGCAGTAGTAACGCACGCGTGTTATTAACGCTTGCACGCATGCGTAAACGGGTAATCTCTATACGGGTCTTCCTTCCTTATTCTCTTCCTTATATTTCGTAAATTAGTTTACGAGATAATAATTACTATGTACGGTGTACAGTGTATAGTATACGCACTGTGTCTTACTATGTCTGCGCATGCTTTACACGCTAATGCACGATTATATATATAGATAACGATATCACGTGAAGAAGATAACGGTTTACAGGGACACCTCGCCAGCTAACATGTTACCTGACCACGTGACCGTACAATGTACGCCGGCATACATCTATAGATTATACGTGGTGCTATATATAAACGTACACGACTGCGCATGACGGTAACTCTCTAGGAATGTGTCGAGGTATGGGACCACAATGGCCCAAAATAATATAAAATATTAATAATAAAATTAAATATATCGTGTATTTATATAGTGATACATTTAAAATAGTATATACAATCTTGGATATAAAACAAATAATCTGAAGGGTAGGGGTATACCCATATATGGGCCTCGTATGTGCCCCATAAGTGTCACATATGGCTCATCGTGAAAAGGACAAACGTATTCATTTGTATACAGATATTTTTAAGTAAGCTGTCGGTAATATGCTCTATACTTTTCTCTATAACTAACTAACATGTAAACTGATTTCAATGATAATACCCAGGGGAAACAATACTCGATAATTACATTAGCGTGAGGTACCAAACTCAATATCTATGATAATTACTAACCGGAATAAAAGTGAACCCAGTGATAGCCACCAGGGGGAATAGATAGTTGTCATGGTTACTAACTTGAACAGAAAGTGAATCCGGTGATCGCCACTATGAAACAGGCCGCCAATAGAACGTATTTGAAGATAGTGACCGGTGAGGTTTTGGACTTGGGCTGCTGGTGGTAGTCTTTCGGGTCTGTATGGGGTGGGCATACGTAGCTGTATATCTATTTAATTCAACTTCTTTGTTTAAAAATCTGATTTTAATTATACGATTATATATAATATGATTCATCATTATCATCATCATCATCATTATCATCATCACCATCATTATCATCATCATTATCATCATCATTATCATCATCATTATTATTATCATCACCATTATCATCATCATTATCACCACCCTCATAATCATATATATATCATCATAATCATCATCATCGATGATAAATCAACTGCATATATTATATAAATATCAACAATAATTATCATTTATTATATGTTATATAAACAATAGTTTTTGTATAATTGATAAATATCAAATAATTATAAATACTATGTGAATTGCATACGGACATTATTATACACATATTAGTATTAATATAGTACGAATTACAGGTCTCCCCTAAACTCTCTCTATTACTTCGCTAAAGCTAGGTATACATAATATATGGTTACTATGGATATTATGGTGTTGGCTAATAATGCAATATACAAGGTAGCTAAAATAAAAAGCAATAATGTATATAGTAAGTGTGTGTATATGTGTGTGTGTTTGTTTGTGTGTGTATATGTGTATGTGTGTGTATGAGTGTGTGTGTGTATGTTGATTAAATTATACTAAGTATACTTGTATATCAAATTATACCAAGTATACCAATATATCCTATAGATTATATTAACTTATATTTATTTATTACCACACTAATAAAACGTATAAGAAATATACGGTGAAATTGCATTATAGTACGCAAACACACGTACACTGTACGTCGTGTGTACGTCGAACACACATACATGCATGCGTACGCACAGTGCGTCGCACAGCCAGCACTTAGAACACGCGACGCAGATGACACGCGTGCTCGCCTGTAACGAACGCCTGAACGTAGGCGCCCGCGTGTGTTTGCGTGTGTGTGTGTGCGCGTGTATGTGTGCGAGCTACACGCTTTTAATTAACGTTATCCATTTCTTATCAGATATCGATTATTTCGGCGTCACAGTGGTCAGTGGTCAGTGTGGTGGTGGTGGTGGTCAGTCGATCAGGTGATTGGCTATCGTATACCGTGATTACGTGGCTAATGACCACCCGCACCGTACTACCACTCGTGTGACACCTAACACCGGCTAGCGAATAACATCTAAACATTTAGGTAGAAAGATAGTGAGATATAGTAAGAAATATAGAGTTATATAAATACAGAGAGATAGAGAATTATAGATAGATAGAGGGATATATATATATATATATATATATATATATATATATCTATAGAGAGAGAGAGAGAGAGAGAGTACAATGAGTAAAATAGAGATATAGCGATAGAGATAGATAGCGATAGAGGGAGATAGATAGTGATATATAGAGAGATATAAAGTGTGTAAGAGATAGAAAAAAGGGAGTAAATACATGGCTACGAAGATAGCGAGCGTATGACCTCTAAACCCCGTACAACTTGTAAACTTTACACCCTTACGCTGTACGACCTCTAAACCCCTAGCGAGAGAGAACAACATACCGTGACAGCGTACGACCTCTAATCCCCTAGCGAGAGAGAACAACATACCGTGACACTGTATGACCTCTAAACCCATAGCGAGAGAACAACATACCGTGACAGCGTATGACCTCTAAACCCCTAGCGAGAGAGAACAACATACCGTGACACCGTATGACCTCTAAACCCATAGCGAGAGAACAACATACCATGACAGCGTATGACCTCTAAACCCCTAGCGAGAGAACAACATACCGTGACAGCGTATGACCTCTAAACCCCTAGCGAGAGAACAACATACCGTGACAGCGTACGACCTCTAAACCCCTAGCGAGAGAGAACAACATACCGTGACACCGTATGACCTCTAAACCCATAGCGAGAGAACAACATACCGTGACAGCGTATGACCTCTAAACCCCTATCGAGAGAGAACAACATACCGTGACACCGTATGACCTCTAAACCCATAGCGAGAGAACAACATACCATGACAGCGTATGACCTCTAAACCCCTAGCGAGAGAACAACATACCGTGACAGCGTATGACCTCTAAACCCCTAGCGAGAGAACAACATACCGTGACAGCGTATGGCCTCTAAACCCCTAGCGAGAGAGACCAACATACCGTGACAGCGGAGACCGTCCTTATCGAGGATATAGTTAGGAGCGCAGTAGCAGGTGAACTTGTTCTGCTGGTAGTTCTGGTAGATACACATGAAGTCACACGGGCAGTCGAGTACGAATGCTATTTCCACCTCTCCGTCTTCCTGGTTAGTTCCTGTGGGGTTTATGTGGGTGTGGAGGGGTGTGTGGGTGTGTGGTGTGGAGGTGGGTGTGTGGGTGTGGGTGCACCCCATGGGGAGGGTGTGTGTTTGTACGTGTGGGGGTGTGTGGGTGTATGTTTGTATGTATTGTGGGTGTGTTGTGTATACTAAATTATAATTAGGGATTATATATCTGATTATATACCTATATATGTGATCATTATTGTTATTTATTCAGGCAGCGATGAGGTACACACATACACGTAGGTACACACATACACACGTTATGTTTCATAGAGACAATCGATCAGGATAGTATGCTATATATATTGTTGTTGTTGTTGTTGTTATTGTTATTGTTATTGTTATTTGGTGGAGTCCTTTCATCCCATCCATGAACTTAGATGACGTTTTCACTTTAACCATATGTCTCTAAAGTCCCTTCGAAGCCGATTTCATGTTAATCTATCCGTGGTTTTAATGAGAGCCGATTATTTATGTATACATAATTATATAAGATCACTTCTAAATAATATTTAATGACCCATTTTAAAAAATTAATCAATAGTCCGGACGAGGCTAGAATATAATCAATACATTGCTTTATAGTATTTCTAATTAGAACTTCTAGTGGGTGACGACAACATTGCATAATGAATAACAATAGCCTATTATAATAGGCAAACTATAGTTAGATTAGTAGATAGCTATAGCGAATATTCGTAATACCCTATTATACTATTATGATGAATTCCGATTTTTTAGAACATCTTAATATTAATTAATATTTTGTTAATTACAACAAAAGTGTTTTAAATGATATTCCACACACACACGTGCGCACACTCACAAGAAGTAGAACACTAATAGTGTATATACGCATACTACATTACATGTATACTATCGTACTATAGTACACTATACCTACGCCATAGTACACTATAGTACACTATAGTATATACACTATAGTATAGCTATGGCGATCTTAACCAAGAGTAGTTAATTAGCTAAATCGATATGACACCGGTGCTGCCAGTCGTCGCGCGGCGCTAGGAGCCGGTGTTACGTCATCATTATGATATCATATTGCGTACCACGTAGGCGTAATTACCACGTGAGAACACAATACTCGGTGCGAGGCGCCGATCTATAAATAGAATCGCCGGACATTCTAGTTATCAGATACATATACACATTGACAATACCCTGTGCCTAGGGTGATATGAACTATATATACACATATATACATATATACATATATATATATATATATATATATATATATATATATATATAGATATAGTCGCATGATTAGGTACACATTAATGTGCGCATTGTCACCAGATACCAGGACATGTGATCGATAAGGTTACGCCACCACCCGCGGTAAGATAACACCTCTATTGTTATTTAGATAACAATAGCATAGTAAGTGTACCGAGGTATACTGCAGATAACGATAGTGATGTGTCACGTATCGTGAACTGTTCATAATAATATCAATAATATAAAGGTTTATTGACTTGAGGAAAACGATAGACGTTTATATGCATCGAGTTGGTGTAATAAAAAAAATAATTAATACAATAAATACACGAATAATAATACATTTTAAAATAAGACATTATAATTATAACATATGTGAATATAGTCGACATTTGAAAGTAGCAAAATACGATATGTAAGTCATCGAGAAGACTGTTCCAGTACTTCGGAGCAGCATCAGTGCAAGCAACATATGTTGCAGATATCTGTATACATAGATGAGACAAACTGCACTGATAGTTTAATCAGCTCACATTTGCGACTTGGATGCGTATTTGCTCGAATTCTGACTCTCTTTCATATATCATACCTATATACATGTATTCCGGAACTCCCATATATATCGCCTTGTGAGTAATGCAAAGAAGACGAAACTTGCATATATCTCAAAACTTTAAC